>OZ024745.1:34280439-34300439 GCA_964016885.1 Eledone cirrhosa | reverse complement strand
CAAAAGTATTCACCGTTGGTGTTCCCCAAATTTCCCCAAAATTCTAGAATAGCTAGAATTCCAGTACTGTGGTTGATTAATTTTCTATATATCTTTCTCAATGTCTCTCTTCTTTAGAATATATTGGCTGTGTTCAGACCACGTTTAAAGAACCACAGATGCGCCCCTACGACTCTATCATACTGTTCTTTTAAGCAGGTGATCTGACAAAACCTAAGAATCCAACCTTCCAAAATTGGGCTTTCTGCATGCTCGTTCACTATCGCAATTATTTCTACGTTCCCATCCATTAGGCAAAGGGTAAAAAATTTGAGGAGTGAGGAACCGTCTTTTAAGTCGATCCTATGTTTAACTTACACTTTATTTCATCGAGGCCAAAAGGATGTGCTGAATTTGAATCCAGCCGTGGTCAATTTTGCCTTTTGCCCTTCCAAAATGAATGAAATATAGTAGCTATCCAGTAGGGACCGACTTAATTGACTGTTCCTCCTCCACCAAATTTCTAGCCTTGTGCCTATTTTTAAAACGATTATTGCAAAATAAACACACAAATACACGCACACACATACACACACACATAATCACACACACACATGTAAGCACGCACACACACACATGTAAGCACGGATACACACACGCGCAATACATGCACATCCATATAAGTATTCAAATAGCATGTTCTTTGAAATGAAAAAACTTCAGCTGAACGGACTGTAGCAAAGTGAAATAAAATAATTTGCTTAAGGCTAGAACGTGCCGCAGGGTCCTCGAATCGAACCCACTACATTGCAATCGCATGATTTACTCCCTAAATAATAGGGCACGTATCTGCATGTTGTGACATGTACATACACAAAGATTAACTCACACAAATTTATACGACAGCAATTCATTCTCATCTTCACGCTCACACATGTATGTACGTGTGAGTGTCAGTATTTCTTTGCCTCTAGGGTTGATATGACTACGTGAGGATAAAAGATGGCGGCTTCAACTTACGCCAGCAACTCATTTCCCGTTCCGCGGTGGCAAACCCTCGTCTGGGATGCCACTTGCACCGACACTTTCTGCAGCCGCAACCTGGTGCAGTCCGTGACTGACCCAGGTTCTGCTGCACGTCGGGCTGAGGGAGGGCCAAACTCCTCAAATACTGGTCGCTCTCCGACAGGTTTTCGGTCGTTCTCCTGGCAGTGGAAACTTCTGGTGTCCTCGGCCCCAGGGCTACCTCCTTACTCACCAGCATAGGCGCTGAGCTGGCCAGCCGCAGGTGTGAGCCCCGCGAGTTGGAGTGGCTTTTCCAGCGCGTCTCCCTTGCAGTCCTCCGGGGAAATGCCTCCTCCATTCTGTCCGCCGGGGCTGTGGGTAGGCCCCATCGCGTACCAATACATTAGTTAAATACCATTCTTTCATCTGATACAACACAATAAAGACTAAAGTGTTTTTTTTTTTTAATTATGTTGAAGTAAAAAAAAAATTATGAAAATGTATTTTGGCGACTATAATACAGAATTAGTTCAAAAATATATTCACGCGTACTTAACATATCTTTATAGATATCAATGGATCTTTTTCACACAAAACAATTTTGTATGAGAAATATGTCAAGTTTTACAAACGAAGCCATATTCAAGTTAACTGGCAGTATATTAAAATGTTTGTGTGTGTGTATGAGTGTATGTGTGAGTGTGAGTATGTGTGCGTGCTTGTGTGTTTGCGTGTGTGTATGTATGTGTGTGCGTATGAATGTGAATGTGTGTACTGCTAGTCAGTTGTATATGGCTTCATTTGTAATACAAGTTTTGCTGCTATTAAATTGATTATCAAAGTTCCAATTGCTAAATGAAGAACATCGACTGAATTAAAATTTGATTTGAAAATGTATGATACCTCCAAAGATATATGCGTGCATTCAAACATACATACATACATACATACATACATACATACATACATACATACATACATACATACATACATACATACATACATACATACATACATATATACATACATACATAGTCAGTCAATGCGATCAGTCGCATATTTTGGTGTGGGAGACTATTCATTAAATTTAAGATGAATACTATTTCCGACAGGAATGCCACAACAACCAGTCATGTTGAATACCTGGGTATTCTTCTAACTATATCTACTGAAGACACCGTTTATTCTAATTCGTAGAGATATCCGACTAAATACATTAATTCATTTTACAAATATTTGCTACAAACAGCATGGCTGAACACAACATCAACAACAACAACAGTGGAGTACCGAAAAAAAACGAGAAAGGTAAACAAACTTTATTCAGTTGTAGCTACAGAAGAACCCGAAATTATAAATCGCATTTCTCTAGGAGTTGCGAACTTAATAATGATTTATTTAATTGTTATAAAATGGCAAAAAACAATCCCTCCATTGGCTATATGAACAGAATGAAGCTACACGAAATACTCCTAGAGCTAAATCACTTCACAGCGAAACAATTACGCCAACAAGCAAAGTTTGTTGAACGTAAAAATAAGATAAATATTATAGATAATAAATATTAATTGTAAGTCCCTCAACACAAACATGGAATCAACAACACGTGCTACAGGTCACCATGCTTCTAGACTTCCTAGCCGCTAGGTCGAACAGTGCCTTGAAACAACTATGCCTGTAAGAAACTTGACACCACCTGTACCATCTAAGTCTACCTCAAATGCTGGGGAAAACACTATCGATAATAATAATAATCGAAGAAATTTGACACCACGTGTACCATCGGAGTCTACCTCGACTATTGTGGAAAATACTATCGATAATGATAATAATCAAAAGTATAAACAATTGAAAATTTCCCTCAACGAAGTCTTCCAGAGAGAAATTAATTCATGTATAAACATTTCTCTTGCTGAACGTTTTAAAACAACAATATTTAATTAAAAAAAAAAAAACAACAACAACAAATAATGAAATATTACGTGTTATTGACGAAATAGGGGATGAATATTTACGACGGATAAAAACCCCAACATTCTGGCAAATCAACGCCTGTTTATAAGCCTTAGCAACGACAGTGAAGCATTATCTTGGTGATAGCAGAGACATTAACAAGAACAAAACACCACCAAAAATACCCTCATATATAACTAAAATAGAAAAAAAGATTGCTGAAAAACCATAGGATATGTGACTATGCTCTTTACGTGCAAACAAACATAAAAATACTTCACTCCTCGCCAACAAAGAGTGAAAAATAAAATAGAGACGATGTTTGGTAATAGTAGAACCAGAACTCTTCAATATAAGCTGATCACCCTGAAACAAGAATTGAGAGCTGTTAGCGAAAAACGCCGATACCTGAAGAAGGTAGATGAAAGAAAAGTGTTTAATAAAAGATTCAGACAAAACCAAACATTAGTCTATAGAGATATGAAGGGCAAAATGTGTCACAGAGGTCCCATCCCAGAAAGACAGATTCCTTTTGGAGAAAAATATGGAGTGAAAAGAAGTGTTTCAACCAAGATGCAATGTGGCTAAAAGAAATCCAAAAGACTATTGCTCCTACACTACAACAAAACATACGAAATAAGTGAGGGTAGCCTTGAGACTGTGATAGAAAACTCCAAGATAAGAAAACACCAGGAAGAGACATGATTGTCGGCTACCGGTACAAAAAACTGATATTCTATCGGGGGTATCTTACCGACCTCTACCAACAAGTTCTTAAGGGAGATACACTTATACCAGAATGGTTGACATTAGCACAAACATTACTGGTCTCCAAGAACAAAGTCACCCACCTGGCAAAAATCTACCGACCCATTGCATGCCAGAATACAGCCTGCCTGAACCTATTCCTCCAAGATCATTGTGAAAATAATAACATCATCACAGATGAAAAAGCAGCTGGAAAGAAATGGATTTGGGGATGTGCTGAATAACTCCTAATCAACAAAACTGCGATGTCAGAGGTGCGACAACTTAGGAGGAATATGGCTATAGTCTGGCTGGACTACAGGAAAGCTTTCGATTCTGTTCCCCACTCTTGGATGATAGAGGCCCTCCGACTTGCTAAAGTCCCAGACATTATTATCAGAGCCATAGAGAAGCTGTCTTCTTCTTGGGCTACTATCCTAAAGTTAAAGACGGAGAAGAAGGTCTCTATTTTCACTTATAAAATAAAATATCGTAGGGGTATATTTCAGGGAGACAGTCTCTTTGTGATGTTATTCATCCTGTCATTAAACCCCTTGTACATTCTGCTCAAGAAATGTGAAGGATACATCATTGGCTCACAGGAGGACAGAAATACGAACCTAACCCATAATTTCTTTCTGGATGATCTGAAACTCTATGCCAAGAACATGGATGGGATGAAGAAAAATCTTGACCTGGTTTCAACATTCTCAAAGGATATAGGAATGGAGTTTAGCCAAGATAAATACTCATATGACTGTAAAGCGGGGAAAAACAACAACCCAATCTAGCGACATTTGTATCAATGGCCTAACTGTTTCACCAATATCTGATGTGGACTGCTACATATACCTGGGGATAGCTGAGAACATATCCTATAATAATATCTATAATAAGGAACGCGTAATCAGGGAATACTACACCCGATTAAGAAAGTTATGGTCATGGGATCACTCTGCGCAAAACAAAACAGTGGGTCACAATCTGATTGCTGTGCCTGTCATAACACCAACTTTTGGAATACTCAATTGGACGATAGACGAAATCCCAGCGATTGATGTTAGAACTCGAAAAATACTAAACGACACCGGAAACTTACACATCAACAGTGACATAGAACGCCTTTACTTGAAACGTAAGCAGGGAGGCAGAGGCCTAACATCAGTCCAGACAGCATTTGAATGTCGCATCATATCCCTCCGACATCTACAAACTTCAAAACGGAAGAGACCGTTTCTCGAGCAAGTCTATCTGCATGAAACAGATAAGATCATGAGAGTTGGGAAGGAACTCCTCGAGAGATATTCCCTGTGTGATAATCAAAAACTCACACCCAGGGAAGTTGCTCAGCAGTATCGCAGTGAATCCATGGATGAAAAACTGCATGCTTATCAGCAAAAAGTCATGCATGGATATGTTGCCAGGGAGCTCCAGAGTGAGAGTAATATAGATAAAGAAAGTACCAATAACCGCTATATTGGCTCCCACTTTGAAGGATACGCTTTTGCAATCCAAGAACAGGAAATCAACACGAAATACCTGATTCACAAAAGAGATATGGATGCAGGCAAAAGACCTAGATGTAATAACAAGTGCAGATCCTGCAGAATTAACATCGAAGATGTCACCCATGTCATAAGCAGCTGTCCAAAAATGTCATCGAGGTACTATCTACCCATGAGGCACGATGTAGTGGCCAAAACACTGTACAATGCAATCTGTAGAAAACATATGTATGTGGAAGACATACATATACATAATATGAAAAAGTACTGGTGGAATGTTCCAGCAAAAACCCCAATAAAATGCAGGCATAACAGACCAAATATTATGATATGGGACAGGGAAAAGAATGCATGCACAGTTGTGGAAGTTTGTTGTCCAGCAGATGCCAATATAATATCAAAGATTAGCGAAAAGGAGAATATTTATGCAGAACTAATGAGAAATCTGCAGATACTCCACCCTGATTATACCTTCAGATTTATGCCTGTGATTATTGGGGCACTGGGATATGTTAGTAACTGCCTCAATACAAATCTTGAGAAGCTGGGCTCACAGGAACAGAATAAACACAACTAGTTAGGAAATTACAAGTACAATCCATTAATGGAACAGTAAAAATATGTAAAACATTCCAAAAATGTTACATCTAATAACTGCATATACACATGTATAGATACTAAGCATATACACATCCACACATACAATAACATCCATATCTACACATGCATGCATGCAGACATGCATACATATCTACCTAGTTGATGTTGTGTAAATTCCAATGAGAGAGTCTTGGTCCTATGTGAGAAACCGACTCTCTCTCTCTATTGGCAAACATTTGTGAAATTATAAAACCAGAAGAACATACATACATACATACATACATACATACATACATACATACATACATACATACATATATTCGTACATACATTTTCTTTTTCAAATTACAAATTTCTCAATTTTTGTAAAGTCAACAAATGTTATATATACTAGCAGAAAAACCACCCTTCGTGTGGTTTTCTGCTAGCATGTGTAGTGTGTATATTGATATTATACGCAGGTATATATATATACATTTAGATATGATACATCAAATAAAATCGTAATTGACAATATCCACAGAAATTGAACGAAGACTGCGTACACTGTCTTATTTAATCAGTAACGTAATCCATGATACATTAAAAAATACGATATTATATATAAACTGCATTAGGAGAAAATTAGTGACAGAAAATTAGTATGTTTATTTAAGCGATGGCTAACCGGAAGTGTTGACCTTTCAGAAATTTTAAAGAAGTGAATCTTTAAATAAACAAAATATATTTAATGAACAGCCACGAAATTTAGTAGATAAATTATGTAATATTCATTCATTATTTATACAATTATTTATTCAAAGTAATACAACTTATTTTACTAATGGGATAAAAAATTATAAACCGGAACGCAGTCCCGCGCTTCTTACTTTATTATAGTTTAGATATATGTGTGTGTATGTGTGTGTATGTGTGTGTGTGTGTGTGTGTGTGTGTGTGTGTGTGTGTGTGTGTGTGCGCGCGCGCGTGTGTGTGTGTGTGTGTGTGTGTGTGTGTGTGTGTGTGTGTGTGTGTGTGTGTGTGTGTGTGTGTGTGTGTGTGTGTGTGTGTGTGTGTGTGTGTGTGTGTGTGTGCATACTGCTGTGTACATATATGTATTTCACTTTCTTTATTGTTGTTCTTGTTCTTTATGCTCCTATTGTTTCTGTAGCTGTTAATTTTAGTGTTTTTTAGTTGAGACTTTATTTTTATGTCAACTGTTCGTTGCTTTCGCATTTATTCCTGAAATCACAAGATGGTGGTGATTTAAGTGTCGATCTCAGAGAGCAGAGAGCCAGAACCAATACTGTAAAACATTCGATCTGACTACATGAACCACTGTAATGGTTAACCACTGTTTGTTTAGTTATGAGGCTTTACGTTGAAATCCTGCTGCTGTCAACTTTAACTTTCATCACCTCCTGGGGCTGATAAAATAAAATATCAGACCAATACATAAATCATCGTAATCGACTACCCCGACACAACCAAAATCAGCCCTTGGATGCATGCTAGATATATTGTCGTTGTCGCTGTTGTTGTAGTTAAGTACACAAATGATGATCTGTGATTTGGAACTTCGCATTGCAACTACAGGGCTTTTGTTTCGATCTCACTGCGTGTGGCGGTGGACAGTTGTCTTCTACAATAGCCGAAGATAAATCAGTATAGCAATGGATTTTAAATAAAAATTGGTAGACGAAATCTATGTGGAAGCTGGTGTTGGACAGATATAGATATATAAAAAGTACATGATAAAATGGCAAATCAGTCAATCATATTGATGGCCTCCTCACAGCCCCGGCGGACAGAATGGAGAAGGCGTTTCCCCGGAGGACGGCAAGGGAGACGCGCTGGAAGAGCCATTCCAACGCGCCAGGCTCACATCTGTGGCTGGCCAGCTCAGCGCCTATGGTGGTGAGTAGGGAGGTAGCCCTAGGGCCGAGGACACCAGAAGTCTCTACTGCCAAGGGTACGACCTCAAACCTGTCGGAGAGCGACCGGTATTTGGAGAGTTTGGCCTCCTCAGCCCGAGGTGCAACAGAACCTGGGTTAGTCGTAGACTGCATCAGGTTGCGGCTGGAGAAAGTGTCGGTGCAAGTGGCATCCCAGATGAGGGGTTTGCCACCGCGAACGAGAAGATGGTCAAACCATCATGTAGAAGCTTGTCGAGGGGATCGACAGGATTTTACGTGATAGAATAAACTAGTTTAACACCACCACCACCACCACCTATTCTTTGATAGCCTTTAGCAGAGTCTGCTCTTTTGTAAACATTCCTGCCAGGCTTCTTCTCTGAAGATAATTCTTTTGTCTTGCTCTCCTACCGCATCTTGTGAGAGTTTGAAACGAACCACGAGTGCTGCCTTGCTTTTGTTGATTAAGCCATTAAAGAAATAAAAGAGAGCTTCTTTCAAGATTGATATCCAGATGGAGCAACTTGACATATATGTCGTTAATGGTTGGATAAAACTATTTATGTCGACGCAGTTTGAATCCGCTCTTCACTCTATACAAGTTGGGTCTACCAATAACATTTTCGTTGTCTTTTTTCATATCTGCAAAGGAGACACTCCCACTGTTTCTTTAACAATACTGAGTTTGTGCGTGACCGGGTCGCCAGCCGACGATCAAACTCTCTCCTTCTTCTAAGTGAATCGATATCGATTGGAAAGGCAAAGTATCTGAATCACTGAAAGTCTCAGCAGGTTCTAAAACTATTACCAAACGTTCCTGTTTATCTATTATTATTCTACATAAAGAATATATCTTACTTGTTGCACAATAAAAGAAATGCCTGGAGTACTTTAGCATGGGGTCTATCACAGTCTCCGTAATCTATGCTATGTAATGACCAGACATGTCTAATGGGTTAGATTTACTGTTAGGGATAGGCTTGGTTTTTGCTGTCGAAATAGACTGCACGCTAGACTGTAATGTGCAGGTAAACCATACTCTGAACTATAAATGGCCAAGTAGACCGCATGCTAAAGTGAAAACGGCAAGTAGATGTCTTACAAAAGTGGAAGCAAAGAGACTTTGGTAAATTCTACTAGTGACCCACTTTTTATAAAGTATAATTAATTCACTTACGTCATTTGTACCTTTTAGATACAAACGAACTCCATTTCTATTAAACAATTAAGCGAATTGTATTGTTACTTTTCATGTTGGTGTTGTTAGTATTGTTTATTCTTAAGTATTTTTTGACAAGGACCTACGATTTTTTAGTATAAACCATGAATTTACTAAGGGTTGTAGGTTCCTATGCTGTTGCAAGCAGACATAGACATTTTCACGACAGCAGAAAATCCAAGGCGTATCAGGAATGGTTTAGTACTTCTATTATCGACTCCGAAACAAAGAAAAGCAAATTGCTGTTCTGCGAAATTTGAACTCAGATCAGTGTCTCTGTCTGCATTTAAGTCCCGTAACTTAGCTGTTTGACAATATGTGTAAAGCCTTGAAAAATTATGAGTACTGGGTTTCGATATGCTCGGCTAAATCCTTTTAAGGTGGTGCCACAGCATGGCCTCAGTCTAATGGCTTGAAACCAGCGAAATAATAAATAAAGTATATATAAATGGCAATGTATAGTGTATGTCCATACTGACGTCCTTGATAAGACCTCTAACTACAGTATCAATCTGATTGAAAGACTGTTGAGAGAACGGCAAGATGGAATAGTAAATAGTGAATGAGAGGGGAAGAAAGATACACGTGGAGACAAATAGATAGATAGAGAGAGAGAGAGGGGGGGTAGACAGATATAAAGAGGTAGTGAAAGAAAGACAGAGATAGAGAGAAACAGTCAAATGAAGACAGAGAGAAAGTGTCAGGGAAAGTTGGAGAGAGAGAGAGAGAGAGAGAGAGAGAGAGAAAGAGAGAGAGAGAGAGAGATTAGAGTGACAGAGAGAGACAGCGAGAGAGAGAGAGTGAGAGAGAGAGACTCAGAGTGACAGAGAGAGACAGCGAGTGTGAGTGAGAGAGAAAGAGTGACTCAGAGTGACAGAGAGGGGAGAGAGAGAGAGAGAGAGAGAGAGAGAGAGAGAGACTGAGGTGTGTGTGTGTGTGTATGTGTGTGTGTTTGAGGTTGTGTGTGTGATCGTGGGTGTGTGTGTTTGTTGGTGTGTGTGTTTGTTACCATGTGCGGAGCGAAAGTGGATTAGATCGTATGTATGTGTGTGTATCTGTGTATGTGTGTATGCGTGTGGGTGGGGGGGTGAGAGAGAGTGAGAGAGAGAAAGAGAGAGAGAACAAATAGGAGAAGTATGAAAAGGAGAGAGAGAATGGAAAGTGCGTGATAGATAGATAGATAGATAGATAGATAGATAGATAGATAGATAGAGTGAGAGAGAGATAGAAAATGAACTGCGGGTGTGCATACGAGTGTATATGAGAGAAATAGAGTGTATGTGAGGGAGAGAGAGGGGGGGTATTAGAATGAAGGAAGGAATAAGAAGGAGAATGTGTGTGAGTGTGGTAGAGAGCGAGAGAGAGAGAGAGAGAGAGAGAGAGAGAAAGGGGGTAGAAAAGAAACAAGAGTTAGAAAGAGAGAGAGGGAGAGAGAGAAGAGAGACGAGGGGGGTAGAAAAGAAACTAGAGTGAGAAAGAGAGAGAGGTAGAGAGAAGAGAAGAGTGTCCAGATTGAGCGAAAATAAAAGATAACAAAAAAAAAATGAAAGATGGAAGAGAGGGGGAATGAGAGACGAGTGGAGAATGTAAGAATGAATAATATAGATGAATAGAAAGAGTAAGAGTATGAGATAATGATAGTGAAAATGATCGTGGTGGAGGAGAGGGGTATATGAACTAGATAGCTAGCTAGCTTGATAGATAGATATATTTCTTGATTTGCCACAAGGGCGCACAAGGAAAGGGGACACTACAAGGACACATGCCGGAGATTTTACATAAAGTTGTGTAAAAATATTATTAAAACAAACAAATTTAACGATCGAAATCCCTAATAAGGGGGTGGCGTTACAAATGGGTTGCTTTATACCCCGTAGATAGAACATCCCTCAACTTCAGGAGCATGTTGTGCAAGTGCTCCTTTCTTTTTTTTTGCTCTCTTCTTCAACCTACAGGTTTATAGATAGATAGATATGTTTCTTTTATTTGCCACCAGGGCATCAAAAGTGGGACAAGTACAAAGGGGGGAGTTTACACAAAAAGGCGTCCTCAATAAGGAGGAGGCAATAACAAAATATAAAAATAAAATAAAATATAACAAAAAATAAAATTTATAACAAAATCCTCAAAAGAGAGGAGGCGCCTTGGGGGGTCGCACACACCCCCGAAAAAAGTGTGCAACCCTTTTCCTCAGGAGCACAGAAAGGGGGTGCTCCCTCGTTCCTTCCTCCTCATCTAGATAGATAGATAGATAGATAGATAGATATATAGAGATAGATAGATAGAAGGATAGATATAGATAGATAGGTATATATATATATATATATATATATATATATATATATATATATATATATATATATATATATATATATATTTATATAATAATTAAATATATAAATAGATAAATAAATGCCATTGTTAAAAAATAAATAAATCAACTAATACCTTAACACTTCACACAAAGTAAAACATTTCGTTTTAATCATTTTCTAACCCAGTAGAAAGAGAGAGAGAAACAAAAAAGAGAAAAAAAAAAATTTGTTTTCCTCATAATCGTCTCTTTCTCCCTGTTTTCATATATATATATATATATATAAAAGTGTGTGTGTGTTCTGTGTGTGTTTATATATATATATATATATATATATAGAGAGAGAGAGAGAGAGAGAGAGAGAGAGAGAGAGAGAGATGGATAGATAGTCGGTAGATAGATTGGGGGAGAGAGAGAGATGCTGAAAGTGAGATTAAGACAATGATAGAACGGGGAGAGAGTGCGAAACTAGAAATATAAATTAATAACTGTTTCTACTTTTGGCACAAGGCCAGCAATCACCCAGTAGATTACTGGTACTTTATTTTATAGACCCCGTAAGGATGAAAGGCAAAGTTAACCTCGGCGGGATTTGAACTCAGAATGGCAAGGGCCGTAACTCTATGCGTCAAAGCATGGCGTCCGACCCTCTACCGATACTGCCAATCCACCGCAACCCTTAACCACACAGTCATGCCAGCGCCTGTATATATACAGGGTGTCCCCAAAATTGTATACACCATTCTTAATAAATATTGCCTCTACAGGTAATCAAAGTGTGTATACATTTTGGGACACCTTGTACATATATATATATATATATATATATATATATATATATATATATATATGCGTCTCTGTGTGTGTATGTGGCGCGTGTATATACATATATAGATAGATATATATGTATATACACGCACTACATACACCTATATATATATATACATATATATATATATTTAATATAGAAAAGCTTCTACATGACTAGAACTGTTTCATTCGGGAGAAATCACCTGGAAGCTTGTGATGCTGTTACTGATGATTTTCTCCCGAATGAAACAGTTCTAGTCCTGTAGAGGCTTTTCTATATTGAATATTTATACTCTGCTTTGTATTGAGTACCTTACTTATTGTGGTTACCCTCGTTTGAACCCAGGATTAAAGTTATATATATATATATATATATATATATATATATATATATATATATATATATATATATATATATATAACGAAGGAAATGTGGTAAGGAACCAGATGGACCATAACGCACCAAAGTACTCAATACTTAGGGTAGTAGAGTGGGCAATAGGAACGAGTAGGACCCCGACGGCTGAGCTCAAGCCGTTTCGACGGCTAATTCTGAACTAGTCCAGAATTAGCCGTCGAAACGGCTTGAGCTCTGCCGTCGGGGTCATACTTTTTCATATATATATATATATATATATATATATATATATATAATATATATACATGGGAGATTGAAAAGTGCAGAAATTGAGGAAGACTGATACGACAATCTAGGAGGGGAAATGAAGAAAAGAATAAAGAGGAATATGACGGAAAGAAAGAAAGAAAAACTAGAGAGAGAGGGGGGGTAGAGCTAGGACGGGGGGAAAGAGAGAGAGAGTAAGAAGTAGGAAGGAAAGGAGAGTGATGCGGAGAAGGGGAGAGAGGGATGTAGAAAGAGAGAACGAAGTATAGTAAGGTGTGACTGTTAGTTAAAACAAGAGCGGTAGTTTTTAAAGTAAAAATAAAAATTGAATATATACAAATATATATATCGAGAGAGAGAGAGAGAGAGAGAGAGAGAGAGAGAGAGAGAGAAGAGAGAGAGAGAGAGAGAGAGAGAGAGAGGGGGGGGCAGGGGAGACAGAAAAAGAGCGACAGGGAGAGGGGTAGAGAGAGAGGGAGAGAGAGAGAGAAAGGAAGAGAGAGATAGAGAGAGGGGAGAGGTAATGAATAAATACACACATACAACATGCATATATATAAATATGTCGAGAGAGAGTGTGTGTGTGTGTGTGTGCTTGTAAATGTATGTGTGTGTGCTTGTATGTGTATGTGTGTGTGCTTGTATGTGTATGTGTGTGCTTACATGTGTATGTGTGTGTGTGCTTGTAATTGTGTGTGTGTATGTGTGTATGTGTGTGCATATATATGTGGTGGTGGGGGTGTCTGCGTGTCGGTGTGTGTGTGTGTGTGTGCATAGCATATATATGTGGGGGGGGGGGGGTCTCTGCGTGTCTGTGTGTGTGTGTGTGAAGGTGTCTGTGTGTGTGTGAAGGTGTATGAATGTGTGTCTGACAGATTTGAATGAGGTGTAGTGAGAATGTTATTAGTTGCGGTTTTATTTAGTGACTGTCTGATATTTCTGGTGATGATGGTGATGATGGTGGTGGTGGTGATGGTGGTGGTGATGGTGGTGGTGATGGTGGTGGTGATGAGGGTGATGATGGTGATGATGGTGTTGATGGTGTTGATGGTGGTGGTGATGATGGTGTTGATGGTGGTGGTGATGATGGTGTTGCTGATGATGGTGATGATGGTGTTGCTGATGATGATGGTGTTGATCGTGTTGCTGATGATGGTGGTGGTGGTGTTGCTGATGATGGTGATGTTGATGGTGTTGGTGATGATGATGGTGATGATGGTGTTGCTGATGATAAATGATGTTGATAGAGACGATGATGACGTTGATAATTTTGTATATCGTTCTGTTGTTCCCAAACTTTTCATAACCAAGGACCCTCTGTTGTTAAAATGAACTTCCCCACGGACCACCCTGCTACAAGTATTCCTTTCCTAGATCGTTATATACTTTCGGCGATAATATATGTTTTGTGAAATGTAAACACAAGGCCAGGCGTTTGGGGATCGAAGGTAAGTCGATTATATTGAATCCAGTATTTGAATGGTACTTTACATTTTTGACCCCAGAAAAATGAAAGGCAAAATTCACCTCGGTAGGATTTGAACACAAAGAGCCGAAACAAATGCCGCAAGGTATTTCGTAAGACGCTCTAACGATTCGGCCAACCCAAAACTCTGTTATACGGTGATAATAATAATTGTTTCTACTTTTGGCACAAGGCCAACAATTATCCAGTGTATTACTGGTACTTTATTTTATCGACTCCCGTAAGGATGAAAGGCAAAGTTAACCTCGGCGGGATTTGAACTCAGATCGTAAAGGGACGTAACTATGCTGGAAAGCATGGCGTCCGACTCTCTACCGATACTGACAATGATAATAATAATTGTTTCTACTTTTGGCACAAGGCCAGCAATTACCCAGTGCATTACTGGTACTTTATTTTATCGACCCCCGTAAGGATGAAAGGCAAAGTTAACCTCGGCGGGATTTGAACTCAGATCGTAAAGGGACGTAACTATGCTGGAAAGCATGGCGTCCGACTCTCTACCGATACTGACAATGATAATAATGATAATCGAAAGAGAGGATTTTTTTTTTTACAGTTTGCGAAGAATCGATACCCAATAGTGTGGGTATATTATGTTTTTAACAAGCTACTTGAAATTTTGAAATTAGTTCATAGACACTCACACCCACACTTATACTTTTACGGAGCTTAATGGCTTCTCTGAGCCCCAGGCTGGAAACTTCAGATATAGATGGAGGGGCTATGCGATAGTTTCAATTGAGGAAGGTGATTATGTAGGTGTATGTTTATGATGATGATGGTGTCAGAACTAGTGCTGCTACTTGTATATACAGATGTTGGTGTTATATAGATATTAGTGATAGTGATAGTGATAAATTATAATTGTTTCTTATTTAGACATAAGACCTGCAGGTTGAGGGGAGAAGTCGATTAAATCGACCACAAAACTAGACTAGGACCGTATAATCTTCGATCCCGGAAAGGATGAAAGTTGACAGAGGTCTGAGAAAGGAAATATTATCACAGTGAAGTTGATAGTAATAATGGTGGTGTTGATGATAGTTAAGCTGGTGGAGACACTGACGGTGATGATGGTGGTGGTGATGGTGATGGTGGTGGTGGTGGTAATGGTAGTGAGGAGATGAATATAAGTGACTGATTCTGTTGAGGTGGATGATTGTAAAGAGAAAGTGTATTTATCTAAAAACCTTCTACCATAATTCCATGTTAGAACCTTTGTTAAGTTATGCTCCACACGCCAACTTAAAGAGAAAGTTAGTTTAATACAACTAAATCCTCCCAAAGGATTGATTATTTTCAAAAAACATTTGAAAATGATCGTCAGTGTCTTTCATAAAAAATATGATGAAAGGGTTAATTATGGTACATTAGTGATACTGGTATTACTACTAGTACTGTTATTACTGTTAATCCTTTTAATACCTAACTACCCGAAACCTGTTCTGGTTCTAAGATATAAAACTGTTTGTTTTAAAGTGTTTATATTATCTAAAAACCTTCCATCATAAATTTATGTGAGAACCTTTATTAGGTTATGTTCCCAACACCAGGTTAATAATGAGTTCGCCTAGTTATGTTAGTAGCATAATTAAATCTCTCCAAATTCCTGGTTGTTTCCAATATTATTTGAATATTATAGTACCAGTAATGAACTGGGTAATTTGCTGGCCTTGTGCCTAAAGTAGAAACAATTATTTGAATATTATAGACAGTTTCTTTCAGTAAATATATTATAACGAAATACTTAATGATAGGTGTGTGTGGGGGTCAGTAGAACTGGTATTAGTACTGGGGTCGTTACTAGTGTTAACACAGAGAGATGCTGGTGCTAGTGTTAGTGACAGTGTTAGTGGTAGTATTAGTGGTAGATTTCAGTTGACAGTAGAGTGGGAAAGAAAGCATTGTGACTGTTTGTCAACCAAACAGGCTGTTTCAATGAGAAATCAATCAAAAATCAAATCACGGAAAAAATAAATAAATGTGAAGAAATCAACAAAACCTCACTTGCGGCGAGGAAGGGAAGTTCAACTGAATGCAATACATAGGTTGATAGATAAGATAATCAGATAAATAGACAGATAGATCGATAGATAGATAGATAGATAGATAGATAGATAGATAGATAGATAGATAGATAGATAGATAGATAGATAGATAGATAGATAAATAGATAGAGTGACAGACAGACAAGCAGACAGGCAGACAGAGAAACAGACCTATAGATAGATACATACATACAAATATATGTACACGAAAACATATATTCACACACATCCATAGATACGTGTATAGTTTAACCATCGGAATGTACACATGCACACTTAAACGCACACACACACACAGAATATAGTATATGATAGATGTAGATAGATTAAGAAAATACAAGTAGAAGGAAAAATACTAATATTATAAATCCCGCCGAGGTTAACTTTGCCTTTCATCCTTACGGGGTCGATAAAATAAAGTACCAGTAATACACTGGGTTATTTATGTCTTTGTGCCAAAAGTAGAAACAATTATATATATATATACATATATATATATATATATATAAATACATATATATATATATAGATAAAGTTCTTTATTAGCCACAAGGGCACAAAAGAAGGGGACAAATACAAATGGGGAGTTTACATACAGGTATATGGAAATAAAACTATTAATACAATAACAAATCACGATTGAAATCCCCAATAGGGGAGAGGTGTTACACAGGGGTTGTACACACCCCGAAAAAATGTACAACCCTCATCTCCAGGAGCACCAAGAGTGAGTACTCCCTTCCTCCCTTCTTCTTTTTCCTCAACCTACAGGCTTATATAGAGAGAAGACCCAACCAATCGGGCCATCTTTGCCACATTCACCCACCTTTTATAAAATTTGCTGGGGTACAGCACCTCTCTCTCCATCCTGATTCTTCTTCCAAAATATTATTTGAAAAAACGAATCAGTTGCTCGCCGGAGAGAAAGGTGTCTGACCTCAGCCCTGTTAACCTCGTCCAATAGATATATATATATATATATATATATATATATATATATATATATATATATATATATATATATATATATATATATATATATATATATATATATATATATATATATATATATACATTTATATATATATACATATATATACATATATATATGTCTTAATAAATACATAAATGTATACATATCTACAGACAGACATATAGACAAACAGGGAGAAACTCTTACACGTAGATAGACATACAGGCAGATTAATAGAAATCAGCTAGAGGGATAACTATGTAAGTAAATAGATATATTTCTTTATTTGCCACAAGGGTGTACAAAAATGGGACATTACAAGACGTGACCGCGGGGTTTTTACATAAAATCTTTAACAATGATGAATAACAATAAACTATAGATAGATCGATAAATAAATAGATAGATTTCTTTATTTACCATAAAGGCATAAAAAGAAGGGACAAATACAAAGGGGGAGTTTACATATAATCGAGTAAAAAGGGTGTAACATGAAAATAATCGAAAATAACCTCAAAAGGGAGGGGACGTGATGGGGGTTGCACACACCCCCGAAAAAGTGTGCAATCCTTTGCCCGGGGAGCACATGGAGAAGGTGCTCCCCTCTCCTTTACTTCTTTACCTACAGGATGGTATACAGAGAAGGCCCATTTACACGAGCCATTCTCGCCACTATCACCCACCTTTCATAAAACTGCCTGTGGCCAAGCACCTCTCTCTCCATTCTTATCCTTCTTCCGAAGTGATATCGGAAGAAGTAGACCAGACTATGGCCAGAGAGGAAGTTGCCTGACCTCAGACCTTTCAATCGTGTCCACCAAACAACCTCTTTCAACATGGCTATTACGCACAGAAAAACCGCCTTTGCTTCCTTTGTGTAGATAGATAGAAGGTGGGACGGATGGAGGCAGGTACGTGGGTACGTACGTAGTAATATAGGTAAGTAGATAAGTACATAGGTTTGTGGGTGAGTAGGTAACTCAGTAAGTAGGTAGGTAGGTAGGTATGTCGGTAGCTATGTCGGTAGGCAGGTTGGTGGGTAGTTAGTTAGGTAGGTACGTAGGTAGGTCGATAGGTAAGTAGATAGGGAGGTGGATAGATGGGTAGTTAGTTAGTTAGTTAGGTAGGTCGGTAGGTAGATTCATAGGTAGGTGGGTAGGTGGGTAGGTATTTAGGTTATTGGGAGAGGTGAGGGCCAGAGATAAATTGAGAGATGAGTGGACTAGAGGTAGTTTGGGAGAGGAGTGGGGTAGAGATAGATTGGGAGAGGAGAGGGGTAGAGATAGATTGGGAGAGGAGAGGGGTAGAGATAGGTTGGGAGAGGAGTGGGATGTAGATAGATTGGGAGAGGAGAGGGGTAGAGATAGATTGGGATAGGAGTGGGATGTAGATAGGTAGATGTGTGGGAGAGCAACTAGACAAACATGAGTATGGTCAAAAGTAGAAATATAAGTGAGACAGTATGTAGGAAGTGATTATGTTCAGACTGGACAAAATCAACAGGTACACTAGACATAAAAGATGGTAGATATAAATATACAACAGGGTGGTTGGGATCGCATCACAACTTGGGGAGGGGGGGTCTTGAAATAACAACACAACAGGGTCATTGAATTAGCATCACAGCGGAGGTCATTGAATTAGCATCACAACGGGGTTCATATGGCATCTCAACGGTAGAGAAGTAAATAGGACACTGGGTAGACATAGTGGATGGTGTCAGAACAGAGTGCTGGCTACAGTGTACCCCTAGGGTGGTGGATGTCAGAATAATGCGGTAGAGATAGTGACATTGAAGGGTGGTTGGAATAGTAACAAGAAAGAATAGTAACAACAAAGGGATGAATGAAAATAGTATAACTTCCTGGTTGTTAATAGAGTATCACTACAGGGAAGTAGAAATAATGTCACTGTTGTGTGGCTGGCATAGCATCACAACGGAGTGGTTAACATTGTGTCACAGCAAGGTATAAGATATAATTGTTTCTACTTTAGGCACAAGGCCAGCAATTCACCAGTACATTACTGGTACTTTATTTTATCGACCCCGTAAGGATGAAAGGCAAAGTTAACCTCGACAGGATTTGAACTCAGACCATAAAGGGCTGCAACTCTTTGCTGCAAAGCATGGCGTCCGACCCTCTACCGATACTGCCAATCCACCATAAGATAAAATGTCACTGTAGGGTAGCTAAAAAATGCCACAATAGAATGTTTGGAGTACTTTTACAACAGGGTGATAGGGAGCACAGCAGGGGTGGGAGGTGAGAGTTATCCCTGCAGGGTAGCTGAAATAGTGTCAGTGCAGGGTGGCAGATATAGTGTAACGGTAGGGTTGTGGAGAAGGTTATCCCTGCAGGGTGACTGATAAAGTATCTGTGCAGGGTGGTGGAGAGAGTTATCCCTGCAGGATGGCTGATAAGGAATCACTGCTGGGTGGCTGGTATATTGACACTCCTGGGTGGCTGATATAATGTCAGTACAGGGTGACTGATATAGTGACAGTACATGGTGGTAGTGAGACTTGTCTCTGCAGAATGCTTGATAAAATGTCATTGAAGGTTGACTGAGCTAGTGTCATTGCTGAGTGATTTAAATAGCATTGCAACAGGTTGAAATGGAGTCACTGCAGAATGGTAAAGTTATTATGAGGGGTGGTACGGACAGTATCAGGGTGGTTGAAATAGTGTTACTGCAGACTATTAGAGGTACTGTCATGGGTGATATGGACAGTGTCATTGCAGGGTGTTTGAAACAGTGTTACTACAGAATGCTAGGTAATACCAGGGTTCGCAAAGAGACTGTAATTGCAGTCTGGTTAGGGTAGCGTAAAAACAG
>OZ024745.1:34270439-34275439 GCA_964016885.1 Eledone cirrhosa | reverse complement strand
ATATATATATATATATATATATATATATATATATATATATATATATATATATATATATATATATATATATTGTTTACAACAGTTCGAAACTCACCATATGTTAAAACACCTACTTATACTAACAGAATGGCGATCACCAAAGAATTCTTTATTAATTTCTTTTTATTATCATCATGACGCGTAGAAGTCCGCGTAGACTTTTCGCAATTACATATATTATAATGCCTAATACTAATAATAATTATTTTTAACAATGTAAATTAATAATTCTAATGTTTGTTGCACATTTTCCATTTTAGAATTAAAGATATCAATTCTAATTCATTTAAATTTAAAGTTTATTTTAATGAGATTATTGTCTATAAATCTATGTGAAAGTGAAACTAGAATTATCTCCCTTCTTTCTTTAAAAATTACAATACAATTACAATTCTAGCAAGTTTCTCGTTTCGCAACGTCATCAATTTAAGAATTTAATCTCATTTAATAACATAATTCCCATATTTCCACTCATACAATAATGATAGTAACTTATCTTCTTGTTTAATGCTAGCGATAATTGTTTAAAGGACTTATTTTAATGTAATTTTTTTGTTACGGAATTCTAACCCTTTTGACTTCTTTCATTCCCACTTGTGCTATCTCTTTCGCACATTCTGATCCTTTCCTTTTCCTCGCTTTTTTTTCTTTTCCACACACTCTCTCACTCTCTGTCTTTCTCTCAATTACATCTACCCCACCCTCTCATTCACTATGTCGTGTTCATCTATGTATTTCTATAATAGTTATTCTAGCGAGACATGGTTGTTATTACTAACATGTTGAATGGGTCTCACAGACACTTCTCTGTCGTTTTTAAAACCAGTATTGCTGCTAAAAGGCACGTGTTCCGGCTGCTCGTGATTAAATGCTTTTTAAATATTCGTTTCTGTCTCTTCTACCGTAAGCTAGAACTGGTCGTATTTCTACCGTTGTCATTCTATCGAGGAACCGGAGGGGGAGGAGGAAGAAGAGAGAGACAAGGGAGAGGGAGGGGAGAATGAGGGGTCGTATAAGAGAGAAGGAGGAAGGTGAGCAGGAGGAATAGGATGAAGAAAAAGGAGAGAAAGAGGGAAAGGAAAAGCTGTCCAGTGTGACTTCTCATTCAGTCCTGAATATATATATATCCATGTCCATGGATGTGATAGAAATATTTTTCTCAAAGCAGTTGTCACTACATTTTTCTAAAGTAGGGATATTGTTATTATTTATTATTTTATTATTTTATTATTTTTATTCATGAGGTTAAACTATATTTACAATATCATAGTGACAAAAAAAAAAGAGAGAAAAGGAGAGGGAGAAGGCTGTATACTCTTGGTTGGACAGCATATCTCAGCTGCACCCCACAGAGAACAGCTATCGATACTGGCTGATTCAGTCATTTCACCTCGAGGGGATCCTTGCTGAAGATTGATGCCTTCGACTCGGTGTTGTGGTGGGAAACGGCAGAAGACCGAGTACACAGGATGTCTCTGGGGTGACCGACATAAAAAAGAATCGACCAGTCATTGCTTACTTTTCCAAATAACAGAAAGAATACCATCATTAACAGTATCAACAGCATTGATAGTAAAACAACAAATAACTCTTGACGATACCCAGTCACTGGATATGCAAGAAATAGCAGCCACATTTCCACCATATAGATTACTTTAAAAAGAAGAAATTCCTTAGATATTGTAGTCATCAATACACTAGATATAGAACAAAAGACAATATGATAACAGCTTGAATACATTTGATCATAGATCTACTCGATCAAACATTTTGATAACAAACTTCCTGAACTCACAAAGTGTTATATTGTAAAAGTTTTTGGTTTAAAGTGTTTATATTTATATAAATGCCTTCCATCATAATTTTATGTGAAAACCCTTGTTAAATAAGTTATGCTTCAAACACAAAATACATGAAGAGAAAGTTAATTATTTTACCAAGTCACTACAAATTCTTGAGTATTTTCAGAAGTTATTGAAACCTATAGGCTGCGTCTTGAATTAGAACTTTGGTAACGAAAGAATAAAAGCTGGCTTATGACTAAACACCAACAACACCTGCGAAAAATGACAAAGTAATAACAATAATATAAGCATATTATAGCTGTTGCAACAAAAACGAAGTAACAAGTGAGTCACTACGTGGTCGCCTAACCAGTTGGTAATAACAACCAAACTGAGCACGAGTCACACCCTCGTTCAATGCCGATTTGGAGTTAAACAACAAATGCAATAAGATATCCCGTGACCATAGTGATGTCAGCATGAAACAGCGTGACAAAGAGAGAAGTGAAATAATAGCAGTAAATGAAATACTGTTGCACTCAATGTAAGAGTTAGAATACGTCTGTCACTCACTCACCCAAATAATTGAGGTACGGTCATACGTTAATTGTGGAGAGGGCGAAATATTCCCTAAATATTAACAAAAACCGTTTAAATACATCTCCCATAATAAAAGCAGTTTCAAAAGCTGGCCTAGAGGAGACTTCAAATGCACATAGCCAATCATCACCATCATCATCATGATGGTCATCATTTCACAGTGGCTTTCCATGCTGGCTAAGGTTGGGTAATTTTTCACGTTCCGAGACTTGTTTTGTCTGAGAATCGCGTTTTGTTCATACGTTTCATATTTTGACATGATTCACACGGAATGATGCCCTTCCTATTGCCAACCACTTTACAGAGCGTACCGAATAATTTTATCGCAACTGCAACATTGATAATATATAGGGGAAATTCCTCATTTAGATTAGTCATTTAATTTTACACTTCGACGAATGTTCTGGGAACAATCCGAGGTTTTAAGATATTAGAAATGAAAATATGACAATGTGAACACTAATAAGACTTTGCCCTGTTGACTGGATAAACTTCTTCGGGGGGTGTTGGTTGACATAACTATATAGAATAGAAAGACTGGTTAAAAATATATCAGTATTTCCACGTGATGGATACCCTAGAAATCTACAAGACCATAATGTATACTTCTTTTTTTTTAAAAGCCCATACAGTAAATGATTTGGGATTAGTATTTGTGAGCTGAAAAGCAGGTTGTTTTGTTTATGGAGAGGAAGGTCATATGGAAGTTCTTTGTCAAGAAAATCAACAATACATATAACGATATAAAAAATCCCGATAAACAAATAGTTGTAATGAAACAACAACAACATCGGTAATTAAATCGTCCCCAGTACGTAACTGCTATTTCATCTAATATTTCCCATTGAGAAGCATGAAATACAAATTTGACCTCATCGGGACATGAACTGAGACGGTAAAGTAACTCAACAAATCACTTAAATAATAAAAATGTTTGCCGCAGCGGCAATGACAACAACAGCAGGGCTAGTAATAATAGCAGCAGTAATAGCAGCAGCAATAGAAGCAGTAGCAACATCAGTAGTAGTAGTAGTAGTAGTAGCAGCAGCAGCAGCAGCAGTAGTAGTAGTATTAGTAGTAGTAGTAGTAGTAGTAGTAGTAGTAGTAGTAGTAGTAGTTGTAGCAGCAGCAGTAGTAGTAGTTGTTGTAGTAGCAGTAGTAGTAGTTTTTTAAGACATTTCTGGGAATACATTATCCATTATGTCCATCTATTGTCCAAGATTATAAAGCCTGATTCGCACGATGGTTGGCTGTTGTTTCTAGCACACAGCCACATAGACACTCCCTTACTAACTCTGTTGTTGTAGTTGATACCGGCGCTACAGTTGTTTGTTTTATATCATTTATTTTATTTTCTATATATTTTTTTTTTTTTTTTTTACATAATTTATTAAGGGGCGCAGAGATTGCTGCGAGGAAAGTGAGATATTCTGCTCATACCGAAGACTCAAGACAAATGCTTACAAGAACATAAACTCCGTGAAGGCAGTCCGTGGGTCAGGTGGTGGTGTTTAAACGAAGCAACGTCTACCACTCAATGCTAGTGATGCTACTGATGCTACTGATGCTACTGATGCTGCTACTACAGCTAGCTGCAACAGTTGTCCTTCTCTAAAAATGTATGTATTTATTGTCTGTTGCGTTTTAATATTATGTAAGTCGTTGTTGACTTGGTTATTGTTAGAATTGTTGTTGTAGTAGTAGATTGTCGTTGATGTTGTTGTTGATATTGTTGCTGTTTAACACTATGTTAGGGCTGATCGAGCACAACTTGGATCAAAGTCGTTCCAGGCGTGACCATACCTTCTATTTTATATTATATCTGGGACTACATTGTCCAATGTGAAATGGGATCGGAAGATTTGATCTTGTAGAAATACACACACACACACACACACACACACACACACACATATATATATATATATATATGTGTATATATATATATATATGTGTGTGTATATATATGTATATATATGTATGTATGTATGTATATATATATATATATATATATATATATATATATATATATATATATATATATATATATATATATATATATATATATATATATATATATATATATACTCTGATGAATAGACTGGTTATAACAAAGTATTGGTGATCGATTGACGCAAAAACAGGCGGGAAGCGATCTCTAGACCTACCAGTTCATAGAAAAAATTGTCAGCAATGTGAATAAAGCCCTTATTGTATATAAATATATATATATATATATATGTTTAAAGGAATTTTTGTGTGGTTGATTTATGCTGATTGAGAGAAGAAATACTGTATATATTTTATCTAATGATAATATATTTTATCTAATGATAATATATTTCTTGTATCTTTCTATACCTTTTTATGGTGAAGAAATCGGGAACCAGGTCCGAATGCGCGCAACAGATTGAAGTTTACTAAAGTTATGAAAGAGCGAGGTAAAGTTACAACATGCAGATCAGCCCCGACATCTGAACAATTGACATTTCGCCTCACCTGGATTTTCTACTGAGTTCTTATGATAGAACTAACTGGGGCCTTTGAAACCTCATATGTGATGCAGCTTCATGTGAG
>OZ024745.1:34255439-34265439 GCA_964016885.1 Eledone cirrhosa | reverse complement strand
ATCGGTAGAGCGTCGGACGCCATGCTTTCCAGCATAGTTACGTCCCTTTACCATCTGAGTTCAAATCCGGTCAAGGTTAACTTTGCCTTTCATCCTTACGGGGTCGATAAAATAAAGTACCAGTAATGCACTGGTTAGTTGCTGGCCTTGTGCCTAAAGTAGAAACAGTTATATATTTCTTAATACTCTATATAACTTTGTATATATTACTATCACTCCATACCTCCTCTTCCCTCCACCTCACTCTACGTTTATCTCCTCTCTATTACTCATTTACTCCTCCGCCTTCTTCTATACAAACACTATTCTAACAAACTTTCTACCCCTTTCATAAAATTCGCATAATTTCGCGCGCAAGCTCAGGCAGTCGCACACACACATAGACACACACACGGGCAGTCGCACACACACATAGACACACACACGGGCAGTCGCACACACACATAGACACACACACGGGCAGTCGCACACACACATAGACACACACACGGGCAGTCGCACACACACATAGACACACACACGGGCAGTCGCACACACACATAGACACACACACGGGCAGTCGCACACACACATAGACACACACACGGGCAGTCGCACACACACATAGACACACACACGGGCAGTCGCACACACATAGACACACGCTCAGGCAGCCGCACACACATAGACACACACACACAGGCAGTCGCACACACACATAGACACACGCTCAGGCAGCCGCACACACATAGACACACACACACACAGGCAGTCGCACACACACACATAGACATACACACAGGCAGTCGCACACATATAGACACACACACAGGCAGTCGCACACACATAGACACACACACAGGCAGTCCCACACACACATAGACACACACACACAGGCAGTCGCACACAGACATAGACACACACACACAGGCAGTCGCACACACATAGACACACACACAGGCAGTCCCACACACATAGACACACACACAGGCAGTCGCACACAGACATAGACACACACACACAGGCAGTCGCACACAGAAATAGACACACACACACAGGCAGTCGCACACACACATAGACACACACACACAGGCAGTCGCACATACACACATAGACAGACACACACAGGCAGTCGCACACAGACATAGACACACACACACAGGCAGTCGCACACACACACAGCCAGTCGCACACACACAGGCAGTCGCACACACACATAGACACACACACACAGGCAGTCGCACACACACACATAGACACACACACACAGGTATTCGCACACACATAGACACACGCTCCGGCGGTTGCACACACATAGACACACACACAGGCAGTCGCACACACATAGACACACACACAGACAGTCGCACACACATAGACACACACACAGGCAGTCGCACACACATAGACACACACACACAGGTAGTCGCACACACATAGACACACACACACAGGTAGTCGCACACACATAGACACACACACAGGCAGTCGCACACACATAGACACACACACAGACAGTCGCACACACATAGACACACACACAGGCAGTCGCACACACATAGACACACACACAGGCAGTCGCACACACATAGACACACACACAGGTAGTCGCATACACATAGACACACACACAGGCAGTCGCATACACATAGACACACACACAGGCAGTCGCACACACATAGACACACACACGGGCAGTCACACACACATAGACACACACACAGGCAGTCGCACACACATAGACACACACACAGGTAGTCGCACACACATAGGCACACACACAGGCAGTCGCACACACATAGACACACACACAGGCAGTCGCATACACATAGACACACACGCAGACAGTCGCACACACGTAGACACACACACACAGGTAGTCGCACACACATAGACACACACACAGGTAGTCGCATACACATAGACACACACACAGGCAGTCGCACACAGACATAGACACACACACAGAGGCAGTCGCGCACACACATAGACACACACACAGGCAGTCGCATACACATAGACACACACACAGGCAGTCGCACACACATAGACACACACACAGGTAGTCGCACACACATAGACACACACACAGGTAGTCGCACACAGACATAGACACACACACACAGGCAGTCGCGCACACACATAGACACACACACAGGCAGTCGCATACACATAGACACACACACAGGCAGTCGCACACACATAGACACACACACAGGTAGTCGCACACACATAGACACACATACAGGTAGTCGCACACACGTAGACACACGCTCAGGCAGTCACACACACACATAGACACACACACACAGGCAGTCGCACACACATGGACACACACACAGGCAGTCGCACACACATAGACACACACACAGGCAGTCGCACACACATAGACACACACACAGGCAGTCGCACACATATAGACACACACACAGGCAGTCGCACACACACAGACACACGCTCAGGCAGTCACACACACACATAGACACACACACACAGGCAGTCGCACACACATAGACACACACAGGCAGTCGCACATAGAGACATACACACACAGGAATGGAATGGGCTGGACCTTCGGTGCTTTTGACAATGACTTTTCCAGTTCTTTCAATCAACGTAATATCTTGCGCATAAAATTGGCATGTAAGTGGCCAAGCATTCCTCGAACAGCCACTCTTCAGCATGGCACACTGACTGTGACATAACTGGCCCCTAAGTTACAGGCACAATTCATTTTTTACTAGCTGAGTTGACTGAAACAACTTGAAATAAAGTGTCTTTGTCAAGGACACAACGCGTCGCCCGGTCATAGGGTCGGACTCACGACCCTATGACCGTGGGCTTTAACACCCAAAACCAGTAAGCCCTGCACCATTACAACACACACACATATATATATAATTAACTTTGTTTCTCTCCCCTCACCCCTCTTCTTTCCACTCATCTATCATTCTTTTTCTTAATTATTTTCCTCCTATTTATGTGTTCATCTATTTCATTCATTGTCTTCATTTTTTTCCCTTACACATGCGCATACACATACTCATATGCACATACACACACACACAGTCATGCTGACGCCCCACTACACACACATACACACACACATACAGACACACAGACACAGACACACACACACGCACGCACATATATATATACATATGTAGGAAAAAGTATGACCCCGACGGCAGAGTTCAAGCCGTTTAGCCGTCGAAACGGCTTGAGCTCTGCCGTCGGGGTCATACTTTCTCCTATAACCCACTCTACTACCCTAAGTATTGAGTACTCTGGTGCGTTATGGTCCATCTGGTTCCTTACCACAAATCCTTGGGTATATATATATATATATATATATATATATATATATATATATATATATATATATATATATATATATATATCCATTCTTACTTTTCATTACTTTAGTTGTTCGCACACCCGTCATGATTAAATGAACGATGAAATCAGAAACACGTGTTTCACACGCTCATACTTACACACATACATACATGCATACATACATATACACACACATCGCTGCATACATACATACACACACATACATACATACATACATACATACATACATACATACATACATACATACATACATACATACATACAGCATATATGCTCACATGCACATGCATACTTTACAGTTCAGTCCACCCACACGTTAACTTAAAACATGTAGCTTACATCATATACTAAAACTGGACTACAGAACTAACGAACCAACGAGGAAGCCTCTAATGTGGTTGATCTATTTGTTAGAAATAGCAGCCAAGCACCGTGCAAACATCACACATCACTATTTTCAATATATGAATGAATAATTAAATAATAACATAATGCAAGATGAAAAATAGCCATGTAAGGATGAATCAAAATATGATGGGATCGGTGAGAGAGGAATACCTTTGGTCATTATTATGTTCTATTGGGACTGACCTGTGGCTAAACAACCGAATATAGAAAGGGTTTACTGCAGTAACCTCCCCACGCCCACCTGTATAATGCGCTCTCATGTGTGTTTCTCTGTGTCTGTCTCTGTTCGATCCCCCAGGATCGATATTGATGCATTGAATATAGAAAGTATGGTTTTATTAGAATACATTGATTTGTTTTCTCACTCACTTGTTGATAAACTATTTCTAAACTGAATAAACTAATTTATTAATTCGCCCGTGCTGCCTGCTGTGTGTGTATATATATATATATGTGTGTGTGTGTGTGTGTGTGTGTGTGTGTGTGTGTGTGTGTGTGTGTGTGCGTGCGTGCGTGCGCGCATATATAACTATATATGTATGAACGTGTATATATACGTATATACATGGTGGTGAGTAGGAGTCCTGTGTGGATCTCTCTGCATCTATAGTTATAAGCATAAAATGAACATCAAAGTATTGCTGCTACTACAATTAATGTTAATAATATTTTAGATTGGCACACAAGGTCACAGACGTATAGGACAAAAACGATAGGCACATTACTTATAGAGTAGATAGTAAGTAAATTATGCAGCAAAGTTTGTCATGCTATGCCATGTGCCTATAACTCCTGTTAGAATCGTAGGGGGCTTTGAAACCTGCCGAAGCCCATCCTTCACCGGGTTTGTACGCAACCGATTTCTTTCGGAGAAATAGAGACAGAAAGTGGAGGTTGGAAAGTGATATAAAGTAAGGATAATATCCAGGACTCCACAGATATTTTACAACCTCGAATGGTGATAGGAGGCAAAGTTGAGCCTGCCAACATTTTATATAACAAATAATTAGTAATTTATATAGTAGAGGTGGCAACTTATGTAACAACGGGTTGAAATTTATAGAGCAAGTAGTGGCGATTTGTATAACATGAAGGTAGGCATTTACATAGCAAGGGAAAGCAATGTATATAGCAGGTAGCTAGAGATTTATATAGCAGAGGTGACAATTTACGTAACAATGGGTAGACATTTATAAAGCATGTAGAGGTGATTTATATAGCAGTTGAAAGTAATTTATATAGCAGATGTAGCTATTTATGTAGTAACGGGTATCAATTTATAGAGCATGTAGAGGTGATTTGTATAGTATGAGGGTTAGTCATTTTGATAGCAATTAATATAACATGCAGATAGCTGAATCTCGACGACGAATGTTCTAGTTGATTCAATTAACGGAATGACCTGTTACTGAGATTAACGTGCAAGTGACTGAGTATGCTACAAACGCATGTGCCAGTAAGGTAAGGTTAGCTGGACACAGTATGTAACAAGGCTGGCTCTTTGAATTACAGGTGCAAATCTTTTTTTTTTTTCTTTTTTTCTTCTGAATGGACTGGAGCAACGTGAAATAAAGCGACACAACGCACCGAACACCTCAAACCACTACACCACGTACCTTCACAGCATAGGGTGTGGTAAATGCATATAATACAACAGTCTGCTTCATCTTATAATCCCTTATACTATTAACTTTGTTGCCAAGATATAAGACGATTTGTTTTCGGCCAGTTTCTCTATTCCACTCTTTTTTTTTTTTTTTTCTCGGAGCGGATGTTGGTGTTAATGCACCAAAAGTACAAAAATATATTTAATTGAATATTTTTTCTAACATTCTGCGGCAGGGGATGCTAAAACTAATTTCATCCCATCCCGGTAACCTTTTTTTTTTCTAAATTGACAAGCAAAGCTGAAGCTGAAATGAAGATGTGTAAATCACTGACTGTTATCCTCACCGCCGTCTGTCTGACAAGTGTAATTTATTAATCAGGCATAAATCAAACTACACTACTGTTACAGGATACGGACAACAAAAGTTGCGGTATTTTTGCACTGGTCACATTATTACTAATCCAACCGAGGTTAACTTTGCCTTTCATCCTTACGGGGTCGATAAAATAAAGTACCAGTAATGCACTGGGATAATTGCTGGCCTTGTGCCAAAAGTAGAAACAATTATTACGAGTGTACAACTCGACGAATTGGCAGAATAATGCTTCGCGTTATTCGTTTCGACTCTCTTTGGTCCGAGTTCACATCCGCCGATGTCAACTTCGTTTTTCATCCTTTCATGGTTGATAAATATTAAATTCCCAGTCAAGTACTTGGGTCGATTCTTCCTCTAATATCTGTTTCTCATTTCTTCTCTCCTACTCTCATTGTTTTTATCTCTGGAAGTAATCGGCTTATTCAGTCCCGGGGAAGGGATAGACTCGGTGTTCGGCTAAAATGCCCATGTATAGCACAAAAGTGCACCTTTGACTTAATCAGGAGTTAAGTGCCCATGAATCTAAATAGAATAGTTGCCGTAATAGAACGCTTCAGCTCTCAGCAGTCTGAGTTCAGAGTTCAAACCCCAGTGAAGTCAGTTTTGCCTTTCATACTTTGCACTCCCTAACTCTCTCACTTCTACTCGTTCTTTACTCTAAAAGAAATCAGCTGTGTTCAGGCCTGGGGAGGTATAGGCTCCGCCAGGTTTAAATTGGGTAGATTGGCAGAATCGATAAAGCGTCACACAAATGCTTTACTGTATTTGTTCGGGCACCTTACATTGTGAGTTCAAATCCTAAGGTCAACTTTAACTTTCCTCCTTTCGGTGTTGATAAAATAAATTACCCGTTAAGTACAGGATCGATTTAATCGATTTTCCCTTCTAGTATTGTGCCTAAATTTAAAAAAAATATATATTGTTACTAGTATACTACAATTGCAGTAATTTCTTTGTGCATATGTACTGTCTCAAACGGAGGGTGGGTGTGGTAAGAGAACAGATGCAATACAAGTGAAGTTAATCAAACACTAAGGTGCAAATTGTTGCATTGATGTAGTGGTATACTGTTGCACTGTATAATACGCATTTTTATCATTTTTATTTATTTAGTCGAAAACAAAAAATTGATGATTATATTGCAGGGGTCGATGGTACTTTCTGTCGCTAATTTTGTTGCTGTTGCTGATGGTGTTGATGATAATGGGGATGGGGGTGTGGAGGAAACGGATGGTGATGGGGATAAAGGGATGGAGGAGCAAGATGATGATGATGAGGATGATGAGGACATGATCTTATGTGTGGAAGTATTGGTAGTAGTGACAAAGGTTGTAGGCATAATGCTGCTTGGTGTGGTGCCACAAAATGAAACAAAAAAAAAATGTGCTTCGTCCGAGCTTTTAATTTTTTAGCAGAAGTAAAATATTTGAGAGACTATTATACAAATGCATTGCTCCAGTATGGCCCTGGTTGTAGTGGATTAAACAAATAACTAGAGGACGAAAGAGCGTATTGCTTGAGAAGAGACAGGGTGACAGGAAGATAGACAGAGTTAAATAAACTATATATATATATATACTATATATATATATATATATATATATATATATATGTATGTTATGTTATCTCTTTCTCTTAATTTCGAGTATATTTTTATAAAAGAAAAGAAATTGTCATCCCTTGAATCGCAAGAATGTTTTGCAAATTTTGAAGGTGCCAGCTATCGCAGCCATTTGTAGACTATGAATTAGGGAGCTGCGCTCTTTGTCCGCAAATCCAAGTTCAGTCATACTTTGGTCCAAGCGGGTTGGTATATATCTCGTAGCTCCAATAATGATGGGTATGAAGCTAAGTGTGTATCTTGGATATTGGATTTGTAATGTATGTATGTATGTATGTATGTATGTATGTATGTATGTATGTATGTATGTATATGAAGACAGGCAGATAGGACAGATAGGCAGAGAGTTAGATAAACTGTATATGAAGACGAGACGAAGATAGATAGAGTAAAAGTAGAGAGTGAATGAGAGAGAAAGAAGCGCCGTGAGAAAGAAAGAATATTGAAAGAGACGAACAAAGTCAGAAAAAAAAATTGAAAAAGGACAATTGGGTAGATATGAGAGGGCGGAAGATAAGATGAAGATAAGACAATGTGAAGAATAGAGGTAAAATTATGTGGATACTGGGAGGTTCTGGTAGAGAAAATAAAGTGATTGAAAGGAAAAGACACTGTGGGAGACAGAGAAAAAGAAAGAGAGAGATGGGTAGACGGAGAGAGGGGAGAAATAGAAGGGGAGGTAGATAGAGAGATAGAGAGATTTCTTTATTTGCCACAAGGGCTCACAAGAAAAGGGGACAATACAAAGTCATGCCGGGGATTTTACAACAGTCGTGTAAAAAATATAAAACAAACAATTACAACAATCGAAATCCCCAATAGGGTGGAAGCGCCACAAATGGGTTGTTTAATACCTCGTCGATAGAACAACCCTCAACTCCAGGAGCGTGTTGTGCAAGTGCTCCTTTCTTCCTTTTGCTCCCCTCTTTAACCTACAGGCTTATAAACAGAGAAGGCCCAATCACTCGGGCCATGTTTGTCACATTCACCCACCTTTCAGTAAATTTACTGGGGTGCAGTACCTCTCTCTCCACTCTGATTCTCCTAGATAGATAGATAGATAGATAGATAGATAGATAGATAGATAGATAGACTGCATATATGAGAAATAGAAAGAGAGAGAGGGGGATAGATAGAGCGAGAGAGAGAGAGGGGGTGGACAGTCTGAGAGTATAACAGAAAACAGAGACGGAGTTACATAGATGAAGATAAAGAGAGATAGAGGAAAGAACGAAGTGGAGAATGAAACTATAGACAGACCAAGTAATTAAGAAATAATGACTAAGTTAAAAAAAAAAGAAAGAGACCATGAACAAAATTTATGCGAAAAAAAAAAAAAGACAAAGAAAAAATTAAAGTAAGAAAGAAAGAAAGGAAAAAGAAAGAAAGTAAGAAAGAAATATCCCTTGAAAATCACAAAGAAATCTAGAAGATTCTATTCCCGTTTATCATCGTCTGTTTAGAATTTCCTTCCCTGAAATGTTAGACCGGACTGAACATATTTATATCACTACCACACGCCTGTTCTCCACCACTCTCATTCTCTCTTTCTTTCTCTCCCTCTCCCTCTCTCTCTCCCTCTCTCTTTCTCATTCTTTCTCTCTCTTTCTCTCCCTCTCTCTCTCTCTCTCTCTAGGCTATATGACCTTCAAGTTAGTAGCGAACGTTTCGCTCAGTCCAGTTCCGATAACAACTCCGGCATAACACAATACACACATCTACACACACACACACACACACGCACACGCACACACATATACAAACACGCGCAAGCGCACACACATTCACACACACACACACACAGACACACACACACACACACAAATATATCTATATATGCACACACATATATATATATATATATATATATATATATATATATATATATATATATATATATATATATATATATATATGTGCGTGTGTATCTCCTGACATTTGAGAGATATGCTGAGATTTATACACACATACATATATATATATATATATATATATATATATATATATATATATATATATATATAAACATATATACATACATATACATATATATATATATATATATATATGGTGTGTGTGTGTGTACCGGTGTGTGTATGTGTGTGTTTGTATGTATGTGTGTGGGCAGCGCCGCATCAATATGGCCGTTGAAAATGACGGCATAAAGTTAAATGATGTAAAAAAATCAACAAGTAATGATGTAGTCATAGATACGCGTATATATATGTAATCTACTTTCTTTTTAATGTGTTTTACATGGGGACAGATAAGCACTGAATTCTGGTAACAGGCTGCTGGATTTCGTTAAATACTCTCAATAAAATATGTAACGTAATGTATGTATGTATGTATGTATGTATGTATGTATGTATGTATGTATGTATGTATGTATGTATGTATGTATGTATGCATTGCTTTATATCTTTATATCTGCACTTGTCGTCACATGGTACCATGGGCCCAGCACTATGTGTCAATGATTGTCACAAGTGTAGTGTTTGTACCACAGTTTTCAAGTCGCTGGCTGGACTAAAATGTCACACTCGTTCAGTGCATCGGTAGGGTTTCTCCTACATGGATATAAAGTAGTGGCCGTACTCGAAAACGAGTTGGCAGCTACCATGTATGTATGTACGGATGAATCGAT
>OZ024745.1:34227939-34250439 GCA_964016885.1 Eledone cirrhosa | reverse complement strand
CATACATACATATGTACATACATACGTATATGCCTGTACAATCACGTGTAGAGAAACTGTTGAAAACAATATGCGCTCACGTAACTACATAGACATATATGCGCATAATGCATACAGACACAGACACACACACACACACATACACACACACACACACATACACACACACACACACACACACACACACACACATATATATATGTATATACTTAGAGAGAGAGAGTATGTGTGTGAGAGAGGAAGAGAGAGAGGGGAGAGAGAGGTGGTGAGGGAGAGATTCAGACATAGTCACACAAACAACCGAGTTAGATAATCTCTTCTTCATGTGACTCAAAATCAAGACACCAATAACAACAAAAACACCATCACCACAACACAAACAACACAAACAACACCTTCAGCACCATCAGCAACAGCACCAGCAGCCCAATACGTATTGTTAGAAAATGCTTTAATTAGTAACACTATGACATCGTAGGACAGGAAGATATAGTTGTATTTTATATGTATTATAAGAGGGTGGCAATGGTAGTGGTGGTAGGAGATAAATGAATTGCTGTCTCTATTTCCTCTCTAAATATAGCAGCACATTTCATATGATGTTAAGACACAAGCTCTATTTATAACTATCGATTTTTTGGAACTATTTTTCTGTCGGAACAGTCCATCCATGTAAACGCGTCGGCCACTGTGCGGAGCAAACACATGCACACACACACATTATATATATATATATATATATATATATATATATATATATATATATATTCATATTTTTATAGTTAATACGAGGCATTGTGAGATATGTAATAAACGACTGATAAGTTTTTAAAATCCGGTACAACGCGGAAGAAAGATATAAAAGTCAAAGGATGACAAATAAAACTAAACAAAGTAATGTTTTACCCAGTATATTTCAACATGATATTTCAGGGTAAAACCCCACTTTTCAAATGTGAAACGGTTCAAAACAAAAACAAACGATGTGTTCTTTCCTAACTGATCTACATGTCTGAAATACGCATGCTCGGAGTCGTTATAATAGCCAATCTGCTTCGTGCATTTCTAATCTATTATTTATTTGTGGCTTTTACTTGTTGAAAATAATAGCCTCATTGATCCTTAAATTTCCCACATTCCTTTCCATCGCCTCTATGGTAACCTCAATGTGTCGTCTGCATCAAGAGAAGCTCTCGTCGTCTTCTCCTTGATCCATATTTGCAGCTTCCGGGCGGTACTGGATTCCAAAAATATAAAACATTGAACGCTATTATCGCCATTATTAGTGGCACGGATCCACTATTAATGTCATAATTGTTTCTACTTTAGGCACAAGGCCAGCAATTACCCAGTGCATTACTTGTACTTTATTTTATCGACCCCGTAAGGATGAAAGGCAAAGTTAACCTCAGTGATATTTGAACTCAGAATGGCAAGGGCCGTAACTCTATACATCAAAGCATGGCGTCCGACCCTCTACCGATACTGCCAATCCACCGCCTCATAATATTATGTCTGAAACAATGGTGATAGGACTTAGCTGCAATGCATTTTATCATATATCTACCCGTTCAGGACTGAACTGAGGCTAAACGACAACAGCGACATGAAAAGCAAATCAGCAATGTAGACACTATACCTCTCCATGCTATACTCCATCACTACACATCATTAAAATGGGCTTCCATGACGAGTATTGTTGTTCTTCAATCAACAGAACATCCTGCTTAATTAGATTCAGAATGATATAGTGTCTGATAAAACTGATCCTTTGAATTACAGAATCAGCAAATTTGACGGGCTTCCAAACAGTTTCTGCCTACTAACACGTTAATTTCCCAAGCATCATCGAAAACGATGGAGGTTCATACCATTCCGCCGACTACATATAGTCAGGAAAACACTAATAAATCTTACAATTCCACACCTCTCTTTTGTATTGTTCCTATATCTTGGTCTCAAACTTGTGACATCATGATTGCAAAGAAAACGTATTAACCATTTGGCCATGCTGCGTCAACTACCAACTCATCATAACAAGTTATTGAATCACACATAAATCTTATAGATCTACTCAGATTTACTGACGAATTGTTCCTGTATTATGGTATCTATTTTCAACTAGGTGCACTGGGCCGTTTGATATTCATGGCTCTCGCCCACGTATACAGTTCTGTGGCATCCAGAGGATACGGACTACAGAAGTCTCGGCTGGGTCTCCTGTATATTATCGATCAAATCAACTACGTTTTCAATCAACAATACACACACACATTCAAACAACAACAACAACAACAACAACAACAACAACAACAACAACAACAACAACAACAACAACAACAACAACAACAACAACAACAACAACAACAACAACAACAACAACAACAACAACAACAACAACAACAACAACAAACACACACACACACACACACACACACACACACACACACACACACACACACACACACACACACACACACACACACACACACACACACACACACACACACACACACACACAATATTTCTTCTTTTCTGTATCTCTGTAATCATTAAATGATCATCGTCCACTTCACCAAACTCATTTCATACTGTCGGCTAATTAAAATATGTCAAAAAATAATATATAATAATTTCCCTCTTTATTTTATCTTTCCATCGATCATCATAACTATGGTTTCCTCATATCCTTGTTTTATGCTGCTTATTAACATGGGCTAGATGCGTAGGCAGGCTCAGCGTATAGATGTGTCAGGGAAACATGTCCTGCTCGTATATTCCATCTATGGTTTCTACTTCTGGATATCCTTCCTAGCGCCAACCACTTTACAGAGTATACTAAGTGCATTTTATCCTGGCAACAACATTACTACTTCACAGAGTGTAAAGGGCGCATTTTATCGTGGCACCAGCACTACCATTTTATAAAGTGTACTGTGTGCATTTTATCGTTTTAAAGTATTTGAGATACCTAAAAGGAGAATTCAATCTCTTAATTTTATCACGTGGGATATTCCTTAGTCCTCACTGTAGCTGATGTTCGAAAACGTTTTAAATGTTGATATTTCTGATTTTCATGAATTATAACTTTGTATCTTTCATTTGTTTGAACAGAAATGATGTTTTAGTGGAGAACAGAAAAAGAAAATTGCTCCAGAAGAAAGAGGAAAAAGTAGCAAACTCCAGGTTTGGTTCACCCCTGCTGCAATAGGTACTGATCTACAGCTGAATACAGTACGAGCAGTCACATCCGCTTTTTTCTGACGGTTTGTGGATTAGGGTTTAGGCTCCTGGGCCTAAGCCACGTAAAGTTATGAGTTCAATTCTCGGACCGTGTGGTGCATTGTGTCCTTGAGCAAGTCACTATTTCACGTTGCTCAAATCCACTCAGCTGGAAGAAATGAGTTTCGACCTTTTCCGTTCTCTTGGAAAACATCGATGTTGTGGAGAGGTGAGACTTGCATGAATGGGTGACCATTCTTCCACAAAACATGCTTCCCGGATTTGGACAAAACCTTTCTTTATAGGTGTAAAACTCATGACAAGTCACAGCCAAAGAGCATTTTCGTTTTTAAGTAATTCTTCTATTTGATCCCCCATTTCCAAATATAAAAAAACTCATATTTATTTACTCGCAGTAACCGGCATGTGAATGTTATTTACAATCAGGCATTGGTAGATTCAGGCGTATGGCCGTCCACAACGTTTAAGTCAGCATTGCGACTTCCTGAGCTCTTGTCCAGTGTATGACAAAGCAGAAGATACACATGTATTTACGTAACGTATCATAGATATAATGACAAAGCAGAAGATACACATGTATTTACGTAGCGTATCATAAATATAATGACGAAGCAACGAGAAGAGTTTCTACGTGAGGATTCGACATGCTGGAAGTTGCAGTCAATGCATACCTATCATTCTTTTAAATATAGGACATTGATCCAAGATAAATAAGGCAGGAACTCCTTTGATTATAGGTTTGCACACCAACAACGATAATAACAATTTCAGCAATTTAATTAAAGTATAAAGGAAGATAAATGCAAGATGGTTGGTGTGCTTTTGGTAACTCAAATAACATATGTAAGATGCCACTATCCCTAAAGCGTAGATTGCTTCAAAACAGCAATGATAGTCGATGGCTAAAAATGTGAAACAGAAGCTTAAAACAATACATATATATATGGAAAGATATATGTTAGGACTAATTAAAAGTGATAAAAAATTTCCGATGGATGAGAGCAAACAAACGTACAAGACATCATAATATATATATACAAGATAGCATATGGAATTACGCAGGGCATCTTGCATGAGAAAATGATAACACATGGACATAACCGACTCCATAATAGAGACCTAGATGTACATGTTGAGGTAGCCGAAGACATAGGGCTGGATGGAGTGAAAACATGGAATTGTAGGGGGCAAATGATTGTTGAGAAGGGTACAGAGAACATTTCCTTCTTGACCTTTATCGTATTTATTGTATTGCAGTGCGTGGACTGGCAGAATGATTAGAGACTCGGACAAAATTCTATGGGGTTACGACGGCCTTTTACGTTCAAATGCCACTATGGTCGATACGGGTTCGATATAATCGAATTTCGCCATCCCTCAAACGTTAGAAAAGGTTATTACTATACATTATAAATGTTGTTAGGATTGTATCTACAGTTTCCTTTTATGGATTTCTTCTTTATTTTATTTGATGTAAATCACACTTTTTGTTGCTTTTCATCATTCTATTCTTCACTACCACATTTGCCCTCGAGGCCAATAAAATAAAAATAAATTATTCAGGGTCTTTATGTTCTGAGTTCAAATCCCGTTGAGATTAGCTTTGCCTTTCATCCTTTCGGGATTGATAAAATAAAATACCAGTAACGCACTGGATTCGATTTAATCGACTTTCCCCTACTCTTCAAATTACTGGCCTAGGGCCAAATGTAGAAACAATTATTTCCACATCTTAATATCACTTTTCCCTAAACGTTAACTATACTGAACAATAAGTTATGATTACAATTTGGATCTTTTATATTGTTCTTGTCTATTCAGCTATTGTTTTTATAACATTTAATTGTTAAAGCCCTCATAATTCTTATACAAAAAAAAACAAATACAATAGTTCTTTATTTGTCGATTGTTAGACAAAGAAAAATGCATATATATTTCAATGGAGCTGAATTTATTGAGAATAGCAACATATATCTGACATTTCGTGTTTGAAAATATACGTCTTTTACCAGGTCGAATCCTGTATTTTAAGAAGAAAATTGGAAATGTGCCACTTGCACAGTATATTGTATTAGTTCTGTCAATAGAAACTCGATAGCAAACAAAACACTAGCTATTGTTAATATTTGGTGTAACTAGTTTAAACATACTTAATTTGTGTAATGTTTATAGTTTCTCACGCCCTGAAGTGTTTAGTTTAGATATCGAGTAAAATGTTACATTCATGGCCTAGTACGTTACATACATATATACATACATACATAAATACACACACACACACATACATTTATTCATATAAACATTTGTATTAACAAACGAGAAAAAATCTGCAATGGATGTAATAGATTTTATCAATTCATGCCTATGAATATGTATGCATGTAGTATATCTATATCTATCTATATATGTTTGTGTGTGTGTATGTATAATACATATATATATATATATAATACATATATATATAATACATATATATATATATATATATATATAATACATATATAAACTTTTATACTCTGCAATGTATTGAGTACCTTACTTACTGTGGTTACCTCCGATTCAACCCGGAATAACGTACCTATATATATATATATATATATATATATATATATAATATATATATATATATATATATATAATACATATATATATATATATATATATATATATATATATATATATATGTGTGTGTGTGTGTGTGTGTGTGTGTGTGTGTGTGTGTGTGTGTGTGTGTGTGTGTGTGTGTGTGTGTGTGTGTGTGTGTATGCATTATACATACACACACACACACATATCTGATACCATCAACACTATAAACACAGAGCTGGCATATCTAAGAACTGACTAACTGCCTGATGAGGTCATAGCCATTCAATGGCTATCATCGAAATATATATAGCAGTAAATAAAGGATTATGAGTTCATGCAATTGACTTATGTTTCGTCACTATATATATATATATATATATATATACTCATATATATGTATGTATAATACATATGGGTGGGGGTTGGAGTGCAAGTGTACAAGAATGTATTGTTCTGGTATTTGATTAATCAGAAGAATGTTTACAGATACAAATTGCAGTACTCGATACTTTTGAGGGTAGAGCAAGGGATTTACTTTATTCATATACTATTTAACAGAATTAATTCCGATAAGAAATCTGATCACAAACTGTATGAGCCCACATTCCTTCAGAACCGAAATGGACTTTGTTCTATCACAATACTACATGAATAAGTAAAGCAAAATAGAAGCCGTGACCCCTAGCGAGACGTATCTATGTTTATTGTACATGTTATGAATCATGTTGAGTTAGTTGTACCATTAATTAATAAGCATATTCATAAATGAATATGCCAAATCTATATATATTATGAGCTAATTTTGCCTTAGTGCCGTGTGAGTAAACGTCTCTGAAGATGGATACAAATCTTGAAACACTAATATTTGGCGTTCTCACTCTGTTACTGAGATAGTTACAAGATGACATTTTAAAATGACTACATTAGCATTCGTGTCTATATTTTCCATTCCCCCTGCTGGAATCGGTAAAAAAAAAGGACTAATCAAGTACAAGGAGATCGATTTAATTGATTTACGCTTCTCCCCAAATTGCTGGCCTTGAGCCTCAACTAGAATCAATTATTAATACAGAGTTTGTTTGGTTCTTATACTAAATCAAGATTCCAGCATATATTTGCTTGTCGGGTGGAGAGAATAGTTGTTATAGTTCTGTTGAAGGGCAGAATCGCTGTTGCGTCGGATGAAATGCAGTGCAGTATTAGCTTATGGCTCTCTACGTTCTGGATTTAAATCCGGCTGAAGTTAACTCTGCCTTTCATCCTTCTGAGATCGATAAAATAAAGTAACAGTCAATTACTAGGTTCAATACAATCAACGTTCTCTTTCCCGCAAATTGGTGGCATTGAACCAAAATTAGAAACCGTTATAGCACTGCTGAAAAATCATCATCTCTTAATACGAAACCAAGTATTATTAACACCTATTTGGCTTAAAATCTGGGAATTTGTGGTGTGCTCTTGTAATCCAGGAGATAGGAAACTTGGTTGGTTGGCAGGTTTGAGAAGGATAGCTCTTCAATTGCGATCATGTGTTCGTGCTAAGCTTGGCTTCAGCCTGGAACTAGCAAGCAGAGCTCACTAAGATCCGGTTGACCGAGGAGTGTTTCTTCGGCTCAAGGTGGATATTCAGCAGATAATAGACCCTGTGTCATTTAGTAGATGAATTGAGCCTATGAATAATTGTCAGTTAAGAGTACGTTAGGTACTTTGAAACTCAAATCTAACGTGTTCCTCCCGGTCGTGCGCTTAACCCTATTAATATCAAATTGCTTGAAACCGCTCCTTGAAACAAAGCTGTTTATTCTGAAATGGCTATATTTATCTAAAACTGTTCCATCAGAATTTTATGTAAGAACGTTTGATACATTCTGAATTCCAAATTCATAATGAGAAAGTTAGTTATACTAATGAATCACTCGAAATTCTTGATCATTTTGGAAATTATTTATAAATCGTAGACAGTGTCATTCATTAGAAATATAGGAATTGAAAGGGTTAAATTAGAAACCATTATTAATCTAGACACAATGGAAAATCATTAATCATGGCTCCTATCAGTCGTGATTTACATCGCAAACATCTGACAATTAATTATTAACTACTAAGTCACGTAGGATATTTGTGGAACAAGTTGTGAAACACTAATCCAATATTAGCCTATGCATGAGATCAAATTAAGGTAGAGTCATTCATCTGATAGCTACTATCTGATAAATTAGCAATTCATTGTGAAACAACGTTCGGTGTAGAAGACGCACAACCCACAGATATATATATATATACAACACTTGTTTGTATTTATTATCTGAATATATCACTTTTTAATCACTAATTCACAAATTCATACACTCGCTAACTCTTTCTGTATATATATATATATTGGTGCACACATACTGAATCGAGGCACACATAGACCTCACACGCACAGACAAAAGAAACACAAACGGCAGGTGGGCGAATAATTGATTGACTGGAATATTAAATATATCTATTAATCTATTTCTATACGAGATCTAATAAACCGTTTCCTTTGTGTTGGTCTCGACTAAAGGCATTGGACTGGTGGCTGTCTGAAGCCCTGAACTTGCCCATATTGGTATGAGTTACAGTAAAACCATAAGAAATAGATAAAAACGAAAACATCTGTCAATAGCTATTATTTTAATTAATATTAATTAATTAAAAACGATTATGTAATATACATCCGTTACATAATACATACCCATAACATTATATATATCAACATAAGTGGGAGGCTTGAGTGATTGCACGTTTTTCTTACCACTCAAAAGGATATTAGTGACGTTAGTGAATTGATATAGCTTCAATGAGATTTTCCACCATCTTAAACAGTTGTTTGTAATATGTATTTCTATGTTTACTCACTTTCTAATTCTAATTTTAAACCTACGCATCCAGACATCCATCTGTCATTTACTGGCATAATAATAGACCTCATCTAATTGCTCCCCACTCTCTCTCTCTCTCACTCACTCATTATATATATATATATATATATATATATATATATATATATATATATATATATATATATATATATATGAGCGGGAGAGAGAGGCGGGGAGATAGGATAGATAGATAGATATTGTTCAGTGCATGAACATTCTACAATCGAAACGGATGATGCTTGGCCGTAAAGGTTTGCATGTATTAAATAATTGTTTCTACTTTTGACACAAGGCCTACAATTACCCAGTGCATTACTGGTACTTTATTTTATCTACCCCGTAAGGATGAAAGGCAAAGTTAACCTCGGCGGGATTTGAAATCAGAATAGCAAGGGCCGTAACTCTATGCGTCAAAGCATGGCGTCCGACCCTCTACCGATACTGCCAATCCACCGCCCTTGCATGTATTAAATAATGTCTGCTCGCTACCTTCCTTAACCTAAAGAGTACCAAGTTGATTTTACTAGTCTTTAATTAGTCACATCTTCTCCATATATATGTATATATATGTATATATATATATATACACATATTAAACTTTAATCTGTTATTTTAATAAATATTCGCTCTAGGGTTCTTATATATTTGATATATATTTATCCTTATCCAGCCCACTTTGGATTTTAGTCTTCACATTTATTATTATTACTATATATAACCGGTGGATTGGCAGTATCGGTAGAGAGTCGGATGCCATGCTTTCCAGCATAGTTACGTCCCTTTACGGTCTGAGTTCAAATCCCGCCGAGGTTCACTTTGCCTTTCATCCTTACGGGGTCGATAAAATAAAGTACCAGTAATGCACTGGGTAATTGCTGGCCTTGTGCCAAAAGTAGAAACATTTATTATTACTATATATATATATATATATATATATATGTATATATATATATATATATATATATATATATATATGTGTGTGTGTATATATATATGTGTGTGTGTGTGTGTGTGCGCGTGTGTGTGTGCAAGATATTACTAAATTACGTTCAATCTAACTCAAATTACTTCCTTGCCTACAAGAAGAAACACTTTGAAAACTTTCCTCTTCCTTTCCTTTCACGTGTGCTAATTCTTAAACACCAGTAATTTGAATTTTTGCTCATGAAAGCTTCCTGCCTTTTAAACTCAGTTGCAGATGTTTCATGCACAGTTGAGCAGGAATTCTTGTGAACCGAGTCTTCCTGTAAAGTAAGTCTATTACTTCAATATCGATTCCCGATTGAATCCGTTTGCCCGGTTCAGTCGTTTGTAAGAAGGTTGACATAGACAGGCACGAAGCGGGGACAAGTTTGCTGCTATTTCTAGGTGGTCAAATGGTTAATTTGAAAGCCCTTCTGCTAATTCACACGGTTGTATTGTAGCTGTTTAACACAGATAAGCCCGGCAGAACTGACCAATGATCGAAGGTATGCCATTCGTGATAGCCACTGGGGTCAATGTAAGAGGAGGCGAAGGACGATGTGTAAAAACATTGATGCAATGTCAACCTATAATTTTTTTTTTAGACTTATTAACATTAGAAAGGTCATAATAAAGGACATAAGAGACATTGTAGATGAAAGGGTTCGAGCAATGTGAATAAAGCAGTCTAAGCAAAGCTATTGATAATAATTGTTTCTACTTTTGGCACAAGGCCAGCAATTACCTCCGTGCATTACTGGTGCTTTATTTTATCGACCCCGTAAGGATGAAAGGCAAAGTTAACCTCGGCGGGATTTGAACTCAGAATGTAAAGGGCCATAACTCTATGCTGCAAAGCCTGGTGTCTGACGCTTTACCGATACTGCCAATCCACAACTGATAATAATTGTTTCTACTTTAGGCACAAGGCCAGCAATAACCCAGTACATTACTGGTACTTTATTTTATCGACCCTGTAAGGATGAAAGGCAAAGATACTGCCAATTCACCACAACTGATAATAATACGCTAAAAGAAGAGAACTTAATGCCCTTAAGATAGGCATGCAACTATAAAATAGATGAGGAAAGCGGTAAAGACGGAAGTGAAATGTGAAAGAGGCGTTGATATTTTGATATTATTATAGAGGTAAAGAAGAGAACGTAGATGTAACGTCATAGTAAGGAAAAAAGTATACTGCATGGGAGAGATCGTTACAGACAAATGAAGAGAGCGAGGGGGGGGGGGGGTATCCCCAAAGCGAAAAATAAATTGATAGCAATATAGAGTGCGGAAGCTAAAAGAAACAGAAAGACTGAAGAAGAAAGGTGAGTAGCCCAACAATATGTAAGGGTAAAAAAGATAAAAAGTCCTTGCTAGAATCATTCAAAAGGCTCTATATTTCTCTTTGTAAGACCGATATTTCCATATAGGCATCCGAAGATTTAAAGACATATGAGGGAATTTGGCCTGTAAGCGGTGGAAGATATATATAGTCCCATGATATCGCTCACCTCTGCTGAATTATTTACTCCCATACTAACGTCAAACGAAACGTTGGGACGTATTTTTTCTTATTACATATACTATTGTAAATTAATACATTTTGCCTGGCATGTAGAATTATATCGATTTCCGAATTCGTAGAGGTTCTCAAATTGATGGATAATAGGTCTGTGTATCAAATTGCGTGAATTTGCAGTTTTCTTTGTTATATATGGATTTCAACCATGTAATGATAGTATTGGAATTATTCCAACGGGATAAATAGGAAGCACGTTCCAATTATTTTCACATATTAGTATACTTCTACAAATTGTCTTCGTCTAATTTGTATAACTGTGCGTATTTGTGTTTATACATCTCTCATATAAATTCATTTCATTTTATTTTAGTTAAAAATATTTTATTTTATTTTTATTTATTCCATTCTACTTTTATGTATAACTACTTTTTATATTCTGAGTTGTATTATTTCATGACATAGTAAACAAACCCGATCTCTCTTTCTCTCTCTCTCTCTCGCTCGCTCTCTCTGTCTATTCTCTATCTCTTTCTTTCTTTCTTTCTTTCTGTCTTTCTTTCTTTCTTTCTTTCTTTCTTTCTTTCTTTCTCTCTCTCTCTCTCTCGACCCTCTTCTATTATACGTCATTTTCTCCCATTTTTCTACACTACTGAGATTATATAAGTAATATTTTTATAAGTACAATTTATTAGGATTTTGACAATTCGCCAGATGAAACCGGAATAAATCATAATCATGGAGAATTCTAACTTCAACTTGATTTAAATTAGCTATTTATTTTGCTCTGTCTAAAGCATTAAATTCTTTATAACGGTGCAAAGGTGTGTGTCTGCGTCTGTGTGTGTGCTTGCAGGTGTTTGTGTACAAATTTACGTAAAACCTTCAAACACTAACTCAATGCATAAACTGATTATATAATTTATTTTATAAGGATAAAATTGGCTGGGATTTCGAAGTTTCGGAGAATTCTTCTGCCTGTAGTTAGAATTGGCATTCGCTGTAACTTGGTAGTTACACACAACGTATTTTTCAATATATATATATATATATATATATATATATATAGACACACACACACACACACACACACATATATATATATGTGTGTGTGTGTGTATGTGTGTGTGTATGGAGAGGGAGTGCTGAGAGAAATTCACAGACAAACATGCAAACAAGCACAGAGTATCGGAACAGAAACAAAACTTCAATACTCATTTTTAGCTGCCTTACATCGTTTGTATACTTGAGACAGCTGGGACATTATATAAGGCAACCAAGCGCATGTTGACGGTTTTACACTCAAGGTGGATTACGTTCACCACCTAAGAACAGACATAATTCTTGGACAGACTTTTGGTATATTTTCTGTCTACCAATTCCTCTCAAAAGTCCTAGGTCAACCCCACAAGCTATGGCACAAGATATTTGCTCAAGATCCCATGCTGCAGGATCGAATCTGGAATCTGCGAACCTCTTAACCACATTGAGATTTCATCCCACTAGTGTCTATAATATAGGCATTGTCAAATAGTGCTGCCTCGTGATTAAGGTGTTGATTATATTATTTGAAAGTCATATGTTCGATTCCTGATCTGGACGAGTTATTGTATTTTTGAGCAAAGCACTTTATTTTACGTTGCTTCTGTCCACTCAGCTGATAAATGAGAACGAGGAATAGCTTTGGAGTATATTATATTACTGTAATCTCTTTTTTCTAATATCGGGTATTTATAAACACATTACTGAAGTCTCTCTCTCTCTCTCTATATATATATATATATATATATATATATATATGATATCATAGTTTGCCATATAAATACATTTGATTTTGTATTTTTTGAAGTTATACTCATAAAGATCTACATACGTTGCTCATTATAATTCTTACATTTATTAATGCATTTAGATTCGTTAAAACTCCTCGAATTATGAAAACGCTTCATTATATTCACGCTTCATCGCAACAAATATAAATATGATATATTTTAATGTTTAGCTATATATCAATGTAAACATACACATAATATTTATAGATATGAATTTTGTAATAATTACTTTACATATATACTTTCTTTTTTTATCTATTAAGAGAAATTTTAACATTAGGAAATGGGAAGTTTTTGACAATTAATATTTTAAAGATGCAGAAATTAATTTTCGGAATCTTCGTGAAAAAAAATGTACACACACATAAAAAAATTATAATAATAAAATAAAATTAAAATTATTTTACGCAGAATTTAGAGTAATTAATTTGTTTAAAAATAGAAATTCGTGGTTAGTGGAATGTTTCCCCTCAAGCATGTTAGGAAAGAACAGTTTTGAGTGTAGCCAGTAAATGAAATTGTTAAGAGATGTGTTGCTAGATTTGAGAGGAAGAATTAAACAGAGAAATAAACAAAATATACACAAACATTACTCTCTCTCTCCCCCCTATCTTTCTGTCTCTTATATACAATATGCTATATTCTAAATATCACCATTTGAACAATGACCTAGTTTATCATATTTGTTATTATAATTCAATTCTCCTTCTCTTTCTCTCTCTCTCTCTCTCTCTCTCTCTCTCTCTCTCTATATATATATATATATATATATATATATATATATATATATATTAAAATAACAGATTAAAGTTTAAGCAAAGAATGGCTACTTTCACCCTCAACGGGATCTTCTGAAACTAAAAAAATTAATCTGTGAACCCAGAAGTAAATATTTCGAAAAACGTTGCAACCGAAGGAAGACAGGAAGACGATACTTTGGTTCGTGGAAACGTTCCCTTATTTATCCTTATCGAGCCCTCTTTGGATTTTAGTCTTCAAATTTAATTTATTACTATACATATATATATATATGTCATTCGTGTTCATTAATAAGTTTCAGGTGTGTTTAAAGGAAAAACATACAATTATCAACTTGCTTTCTTTTTATAATTCCCACCAATACCAATTTATGTTGACATGAATTAAGCTCTTTCCACGTGCACAGTTAATATTTATTTTCTTTCCTTTTGTTACGAAAATGCTTGAAACTATCTCTCGTTCTATGATACGAAACTGCTTATGTTGAAGTGTTCTTATTTATATTAAAATCTTCGTCATAATTTTACGTAAGAAATGTTTTAAGTAATATTCCAAAGACCACCTTACTAAAGAAAAAGTTATCTTATTAAATCCATACACATTGTTTGTTGCTACTTTAGCGTGCAGTTTACCACATAACTCATAATATACGCTGTCTAATGACTTGGCCTCTATACTAGAGTAGTTTTTCTGCTTATTTGGAAGTTGAATTAGACTGCACGCTAAAGTGGCACATATTTTTATTATTTTCAAAATTAATTGACACACATAGGATGTTTACTTCATTAGATACAAACGATCTGTTGATATTAGTAAATAACTATATCGGAAATAGTTAAAATAATTATGTGGTGTTGGAAATTAGTCCTGTAATCCTATTTCTTGTTGGACCATTGTGAAAAATGTTGTATTCATATAGGAATTCAGGGTACCACATTGGATTCTCCTGTGATTCTCAGACAAGAAACAATTAACTCTCAGAGGAGGACTTTCAAAATCCCTATGAAGAAATTTTGCCCATGGTGGATATTGTGTATTAATCAAACAAAATATTATATAATCAACTATATGAGATATCATGAATTAACAGTTCACAAAAAAAAATGCTGCTTCAGACTTAATCTCATCTGGGACAATACAATTACTAAGGTTTGAAAACGTGTTAATATGATGCTCGGATGATAAATTACTAGATGACGATTCAAAATGAGGAGGAATTGAAGAAGTCTTGGATTGCATGTGAAGGAATGTGTCCTGGCTTTCTGAGAAAACCAAGCCCATGATATTTCTTCAAATTGAGCCAATGAGCGATCCTCAGTTATTTTACAAATATATCTTACGTTCGATCTCAGAAATGGAACGAAAAGTTAGCCATTCTATGTGTGTAAACAGCGTATAAATAAAGAAATAATAATAAATTTAATGTAGATATAACATAAAGTATATTAGAAAATCCAAGATAAATTTAATGACGGTATAGCACATCGTATACTAGAAAGTATGAGATAATTTAATGTAGGTATAACTACAGTATTAAACCATGAATCTCACTGATTAAAAGGAACAAGTATGAATACAGTTTTTATTTTATTCGTACACAGGAAATTATAGGAATTACCTTTATATGTTTCGTACCTAGTTGGCTATTCATCAGAAGCCAGGTATCTTCATCTATCCGTTTACTAAGATAACTTATAACAACTTGTAAAATAGTCGGCTTACTCAACTTTGTCATTAATCTTAAGGTTGTAGTTTCGATTCTTGACGGTGCGTTTTGTCCTTGAGCAAGTTATTTAATTTCACGTTGCTCTCAATCACTTAGGTGGTAAATGAGTTACGTCTGTGTTTCAAATGGTCAGCATTGTCATACATTGTGATATGCTGAATTTCCATGTGAACTACCGTAAGGATTCTCGTGTTTGTTGAATGCTCAGGCACTTGCTCATTAATTTTACAAGCCAGCTGTTCTTTTGTTTGACCGAACTGGAACGCTTATTGTCGGAACAGCTACAACACAAATATTACATAAGCGTTGGCATGGCAACACGTAAACGAATACAATAGTTACTGTGTTGTTATCTATAGTTATAATAATAAATTAAAGCCTATTAGACAAAGCCTTTTTTCAAAGTCAGCATACAGTACAAACTTAGTAAATCTTTACACCAATCAATGAGGTCACGATTATTGTAATACATTTATGTACTTAGCTTTGGTGATAATGGTGATGATGGTTGTGCTGGTGCTGTTGTTGTTGTTGCTGCTGCTGCTGCTGCTGCTGATGATGATGATGATGATGATGATGATGATGATGATTTTGGGGGGTTGACGAGGTTGATAATGATGATGATGGTAATGGTTATAATAGGGATGGTGGTGGTGGTGGTGGTGGTGGTGGTGATGGTGATGACGATAATGATGATGATGATGATAATGATGACGACGGCGACGATGGTGATGATTATTTCTTAGACACAAGAGCAGAATATCTGGGAGTGGAGGCAGTCAATTATATCAGCCCAAGTACTTGAATGAAAGTTTATTTTAACGACCACCATATATATGAAAGAATAATCGACCTCATTGGAAAAAAGCTGAAATAAATACTATAAAATATATCGTCCGATATAATCCATTGATTGTAGGTGCCTGAATTAATTAGTCATTTTGTTTACCTAATCGAATACATGAATACATACATACACACTCACACAAACTGATATATATATTCATTTATATTAAGGCTAAAAAGTGAGTCTTATTACTCTGGAGTTTCGCCTTTTTATCTCGGGGTTATCCGACATGAACTGTAATAAGACTCAATGCTTAGCCATAATAAAGAATATTTAAACTCTACATCGGTAATTAGTCTTCATTTTCTCATCAGTCAATGTAGCTGGTAGAGCACACTAGACGCTAGGAGATCTTCTGCCTAGGACAATGGCGAGACATCGGATCACGCATTTGTTGAAGAACATCGCAGAGCTCTCTCTCTCTCTCGATATATATATATATATAAATATATACAGTATTTTCCGTAGTGTTGTAATACAAAACCAACCACGCATATCTTTACTATCTCTAATCCTTCTATAGATTTAGAAAAATAACCAATAATATATTCTATAAAAATGTCAAAACAACAGATGGGAATCTAATTACTCACTGCCACCAAAAATTCTCACTGCTATCAAAAAACCACTCCCTCAACTATTCTTCTAACAACTTCACCCCTCACCTCCTAATATTCTCTATAAAAACCAAACAGGCCCTCAGTAAAATTATTCCGATGAAATGACAGTTGATAATAACATTGAAACATTGAATGTCTGCATAACTAATACTTTGTAGATAGCAGCTGTTTTCAGGTTATGTAACTGTTATAGAAACACGTGTCAATAAATTCCTTCTTAACTAAACTGTATCCATTAAAATCCTTCTATATATAAATATATATATATATATATATATATATATATATATATATATATATATATATCTTTCTTTTCATGTAAATCCAACGGTCAAGGTTAAACCATTTCAGAAGCAGCAGAGACGGAGAGAGATAGAGGGGGAAAGTGTCAGAGACAGAGACAAAGAGATGATTGGTGGCTTATTATATGTGTGTGAATCTTTGTGTCGACATTTACGCTTGGTCTGTTGTGCGCACGCGCATCTCGTGATAAATTGAGATTATAATTTATACCCATCTTACTAACAAGAGTCATCCGTCAATGTAGACAAAGGAAAGTTGATACGTGGATATTGTTTCGGTGTTGTTAGTAGGAAGCAGATGACTAATGTAGTTAAATGGGCTTTCGTGTAGTATGGTTAGAGGTTTTGTTGTTGTTATTGTTTGTTTGAAATTCTGTAACCTGTAGACAGGTTAGTCGTATTCACGGAACTGATTAACATTAGAAATCGAGAATAGTTTAGTCTCTTGGCTCCTGTAAATATAGACGGATTCAGTTTAAATGTTCTTACTTAATGAGAGGTTACGTGACTTAATGGTTAGGGCGTTGCGCTCACAAACATTCGGTCAAGGGTTTGATTCTTCGACCAGAGGTGTGGGTAGGGTGTTGTTGCGGTTTTTTTTTTATTAGAGACATAATTTCACCATGCTCCAGTCCGGTAAAACAGTAATACCATCAGTGGGTGTTGGGTGCACGATTGTAAGGTTGTCTGTTCATTTCCCGAATTGGGGGACGCGTTGTGTCCTTGAAAAAGACCACTTATTTGGAGAACAAATGAGTGTCAGCAACAACTGTGGTTTAAACCATCGACTTACTACTATCTTGTGTGCTTTCACTTAACTCATGTGAAATAGCGGACCATGAAATGTACAGTACTGTTCGAACGTGGAACTCCAAAATATACTACTTCGCACACAATACATTTCACGGAGATATTTTAAGAGCTGAACAAATATTCTACTGTTCAGACATGATACCACTAAGACTGACACCATTTCTACGAATGGATTTCAATGAATCAGTTTATTTTGCAACTGGCCATTACCATCATTACCATTATTATTATCATCACCACTACAAAAACAAAACCCAGCTCTGCCATCAGCACCAGTACCATCACTATAATTTTATCACAACCATGATCAGCACAACTACTACCACCATATCATTATCACCATTACGATCACCACCACTACCACCACCATATGACTATCACCAACCCTAGCACAAATACACTACCATAACTACTATAACCACTACAATCATCACTTCCCCTCGTTCAACCATCACCAATCCCAGCAGCACCAAATCTATAACGGCAACAATCAGCACCAGCACCAATCCTAGTTTATTTCGGAGTTAAACATTAACATGATTGATATGGTATTTCATGTTTTAATTAAATGAAGCAAACGATTCACACTTGGTGTAAACTTTATGCTCAAATACTAAGATAATCTTTATTTTCACCACCACTTATAATCTACGAGAAACGAGTGTATGAAAAATTTAACACGAAGCTGATCAATGTAATCCATTGATTTCAGCCGTTTAAGTAATTAGTCATTTGGTTTACATAATCCATAATCCAATATCTATAGGTATATGTGTGCATTTGTGTGTGTGTAAATGCATATGTATTTAGAAATACATACATACATATACATACATACATGGTGGCTGCCAATTCGTTTTCGAGTACGGCCACTACTTTATATCCATGTAGGAGAACCCCTACCGATGCGCTGAACAAGTGTGACTTTTTAGTCTAGCCAGCGACTTGAAAACTCTGGTACAAACACTACACTTGTGACAATTATTGACACATAGTGCTGGGCCCATGGTACCATGTGACGACAATGGTACCATACATACATACATACATACATACATACATACATACATACATACATACATACATACATACATACATACATCTAACCTGATTAGTTTTTTCGTTGTTTTTGGTATTGTGTGGCTAGGTCTGCATGCCGCAATTTTCGATTTGTCAAGCTGTCTAAACGTATCTTATTACTCTAAGGGCCTACCTTATTGAGTGCTTTTCTGCTCATTCCTAATTGTAGGCCGTTTGCTTGGTCACAGCCAAAGCTTCGATTTTGCTAAGCTTCCACTTAATGATTAACTAATTAATTTAATTAGACAATCCCATTGAGTGGTTAATTATTTATGTTTGTTTAATAACGTCTAGTCGAAAGCTTTCCATTCGGAATGTGGAACAGAATTGATTTCCTTTGTTCACACTTTAAATTTACCCGCCAAAAACCGGGAGTTACTTCCCTTGTTGGAAATAACACGTGACAGTAAAGCACTGAGGGCTGCCAACGATAGCTGCCAAAGCTTCGATTTTGCTAAGCTTCCACTTGTATATATATATGAATGAAAAATAGACCGAGAAACGGGACTGTCCATCATCAGTGATCTTCTGACTATCATCGGTATTTCTTCGCATTAAAGACAGATACCTCAAAATCAGTGCGAGCAATAACTAAAATAAGTTACTGGGACGGAGCGAATTGGGTGGAGAAAGAGGGGCAGTAAACAAACAAAATAGTAATGCAACGTAAAGAGAGGAAATGAGAGACAAGTCAATGATACATGTGAACTTAAGTTCGAACAAATCAACGACGTGAAGATGGCAGACGCGTCCGAGTGCATTACCAGTGCACTACCAGTTTGATAAATGTACCTAAGCACGACACTCCTGGACTTAGAATCACTGGTTTTGCTCGTCTGATCATCTGAAATTAGGGGTAACGTCAATGCCCTTGACATGCACTCCAGAAATATTGAGATTGATACTGATGGTACAACGGCTTAAATTGTTGCAAAACTCACTACATTTGGAAATATAGGAAGTGGGATACAGTTCCAGATGTCCGATGTTCTGAACAGGAAATCCTGGGCATAATGCTTAATGTATTGTCTGGGGCTTTGTTGAAATGACGTGGGTCAATACAGGAAGGGAGATGAGTGAATCGGTATAGATTATCGAATCTTATTGCACCGGAATTTCAGTAATGCTGGAGTAATTGTTTTGTATGTAAGTCTGCATGAAAAGGTGAGTCTCACGGTCATCTAGACATGAAGGATTTCTGGGCATAATGGTTAACCTAGTTTCTCTGGCTTGTGTGGTGGCAGGAAGGGAGATGCGTGATTTCGTATAGACTAGCAAATTTATTACAACATTCCTGTGATACTGAAATTAAATTCTTTGAATCAATAACTCATCAAAGAAATAGTTGATTGACTTCAGTTAGATTGACATAGACTTTATACTTTATAAATTCCTTCTAATTTGTAAAGTAAAACATTGTTTCCTATACTGTGCTGCAAAGATAAGCTATCTTACAATCTATCAATTAAGCTCTTCACATTTTGATGCAGTTGAAAAAGATTTCTACAAATGGGAAGAAATTCGTTCACAATACATTTATTTATTGCCTAGATATTGGGAGAAGATTTTTCTTAAATTTCAATCCATAATTCTTAAAAGCTGAAATGTGTTTCGGAGATTGGTGATATATTTCATATTTATTTAGTAAAGGAAATTAAAGATTGCTGATATCAGGTGAAATATATATATTAGACTTCAAGATAAGCTTTCACAGTTAATAAGTGCAATCACAGCACTTCACATCAAAAACAGCTGATAGCATTTTTTTTCTAAACAAAATATAAAAGCAGTTTTGGCACGTACATTCTATTGAAAATACCAAATTGCCATTCTTTAACTATTTATTATATACCTTTCATGGCATAGTGCTTATGCTAGAAATCATTATATGATTTCACAAATCCACAAATAACTTATAATAAGGAACAAAATATCTATTTCTAAAACATGTAAACACATAAGATTCTTCTTGTTGTTGCTGGTTATTCATATGTCAACCATACAGCTACTACTACTGGAACTAGTTTTTGAGTTGCCTACACGAACATGAAATAAAGGATTTTTCTCAACAATTTAATTCCCTACTCAATACAGGAATTGAGCCCATGACATCGTAATGTCGTTTACCTGGATAATGTGGCACATTGCGTTCTTGAGCAAGACACCTTATTTCACCTTATTTCAACTCGACTTAAAAAAGGTTCAAACAACTGAAGCTGAACCGGCGGCGCACTGGTATCCACCTTGTATTGTACTCTTAGTCACCTAATAACAACGATACAGGGATCAATTAGACATGATGAACCTTTCTTACTAGAGCGGGCCTATTATTAAAGACATTCCTCTCGTGCCCTCCATCTATTTTTTAAACATATTGTATGTTTAATTCTCCAAATAGATTTAACTTGTTCAGAAACGGTACAAATGCTACATCATTGATGGATCGCATCATATGCCGCTTAGCTGTACTGATTCAATGCAATTTATAGCATTGTTTTATTTCCACGTAATGAATACAACCAGCACTAACATCTAATAATTTCCAACGATCATCGAATAATGCATCGCGAAACATCTTTTCTGCAGAGCAGCGTTGTGGAAATATCCGAAACGATTGAGACTATCATACGGTTTTGCGTGGGTTAGTATGAATAGTGGAAAATGCAGGCTACGTAAATCTTATATTGTAAGTCAGAGAAATGTTTCGAAAACTAGGTTGGACAACTTTGGGTTGAAATTATTTCATTTAGGAGAATGGAAAAGGAGCGGCACGCTGTAGAAAAAAATAAAATAAAAAGAAATTTACAGTTCACACATGTGCAGGTGTAGGTGGCTTCCTGCGAGGTTGAATCTCATAGGAAGTTCTGGGGATGATTCAACGATAACATGAAAAGCAACATGAATTGATGTGCCGTGAGAATAAAACCGTAACCACTAGGCCACACAACCTCCTTGTACCATCTAGAGTTAGCAGCCTAGAGCGCTAAATATCTAAGCGCCGGCTCTAATCACAAGTGATGAAAATGGTGCATAATGATAATAACCAGTGATATACACAGGCCACTAATGCTAGAAGATGTGGTCTATTCCATAAAGATAGTCCGTATCGTATTTCATTCAGTTGTCTTCTAACAAATGGAATGGAATCCAAAGTTAAAGAACGGTGGTGGTGGTGAGGTTTTTGTTGTTGGTGGTGTGGTTGTTGTTGTTGATGATGTAAACGTTGAAGTTATTGTTTTTGTTGCTATTGATGTTTCTCTGTTGATTTTTTCCTACTGCTTTCACCTCAGTGAAG
>OZ024745.1:34212939-34220439 GCA_964016885.1 Eledone cirrhosa | reverse complement strand
TTTGGGGAAATTTGGTTTATGAAATGACAGGTAAAGGCCTCATAAGGAAACATGAAAAATGAGACAAGTAAATTGGTTTTATTGATGGTACACAAATACAAATATAGCGTACACTCCCTCACACTCCCTCTCTCACTCTTTCTCCGTTTCACTCTCTCCCTCTTCCTCCCATCTTTTTCATTACCTCAAATCCCTCCATCACCACATTTACTAATCAAATCACCACCTTCGCCACTATCAACATCACAACTACCAACACTACTATCATCACTAACATCACGATCGCCACTACTACCATTAGTACTACCAACATTACAACCACCACCGTTACCATTGCCTCCATCAACACTAGTACAATCACCACCATCATTACCACGACTTCCTACACCACTATTATCAGCAACATCACTATCAGCATTATCGCCATCACTACCACCATCTCCAACAGGATTACTAACACCACTATCAATATTAAGCTCACAGCAATCACTATCGCCATCACCATAACCACCACCAACAACAGCAACTACAGTGAAGAAGAAGAAGAAGAAGAAGAAGAAGAAGAAGAAGAAGAAGAAGAAGAAGAAGAAGAAGAAGAAGAAGAAGAAGAAGAAGAACAACAACAACAACAACAACAACAACGACAACGACAACGACAACGACAACGACAACGACAACGACAACGACAACAACAACAAGGACAAGTAGAAACATTTCCCCGGAAACAGGTGCCTGAGGGCTTTGGAAACCACACAAGAAAAAGAATGCGAAATAGAATTAAAAACGAAACGACACATCAAACAAAACAAAATTTCTCTCACCCAGTTTCTTTCCTCCTCTTTAGAATCGTATCATCAGATTTAAGCCATTTATCCACGTCAGTCACGGTACTCTCATCTATTACTTTTCATAATACGTACTTTCACCTTCCTCTTTCATATGGTACTCGAAGGACTTGGTAAGAGAGAAACAAATTCCGTCAGCAAACCTTTTAGAAGTGTTCACCACAAAGGTTCCTTCACCGCAGTTAGAGGTGAGAATTGAAGAAACGTAGATACTTCTCACGGCAAAAAATGGCAGCATGTCAGGTTTCGCTATACACTCGGATGTCTCCAGCTCGTGATAAAAGCTATTTGACACAAGCTCACTAATCGACAATGCATTGACTCTAAATTGTTGCTTGCGGGACGTTTTCGTCGCTCTGTACGCCGCTTGGACGAGTTCAACTGTCGGCATTTCCTTGTCTGTACATCTTGTATGTATTATTACCATGACACGAGTATAGTACTAATGCCAGGGACTATTCATATTGTCCTTATTGACACCCAGCAATAACCACGCCGCGAATAAAACTCATTCTCTACGGTAGAGATATGTTGCTAGGCGCTCATACACTCTACCTGATGGACCATGTAGTTGGTGGAAATTCAACTTCGACATTCTATGGACGTTGGGCTAGTGGAAGATGTAGATGATGACATGCAAACGATATTGGGCTTCAACGAAAGCAATAAGAATAGTCTTTTATGGATGACTTTTTACTTAACTATGAAGGAGTTTTATCCTTGGTATTGTTGTACAATGTTAAAAGCGTCGGACAAAATACTATATGGTATTTGTTTTTAGTTCGAAAGTTTCCGAGGTTGACAAAATAAAGCACTGGAACCTATATAATTGACTTGCCTCAATTCTAATTGGCAAAGTCATTAGAAGGTCGGATAAAAAGCTTTGCAGTATTTGTTTCGGCTCTCTGCTCTTTGAGTTCAAATCTAGCCGAGTTCAACTTTGCCTTTCTTCCAATTCAAGGTTGATAAAATTGTTGTTTCTACTTTTGGCACAAGGCCAGCAATCACCCAGTACATTACTGGTACTTTATTTTATCGACCCCGTAAGGATGAAAAGCAAAGTTAACCTCGACGGGATTTGAACTCAGACCGTAAAGTAGTCCAGTACTGTGGTTGATTCTCCCGCTATATTTCTTTCTCACTTCCATTCTCTAGCTCTCAATCCTTCTCTGAAAGAAATCTTCTATATTCTGACCTGGAGAGGGATGCGCTCCGCCAGGTTTAAAACGCCCAAGAAACGCTGTATATAGCGTCCCTACGACTCCAACAGGAGTTACGGCACCATCACATCACATTAATCCTAAATTGCTGGCTCTGAGCCGAAGAATCAGGTTTATTGGTGGACAGGCTAAATTGTTACTGTACGAATTGTTAGTATACTCGGTAGATTGTCAGACAATGTGCTTTTTGACGTAGAGTTACTGCCCTTTACCTTAGTTCAAATAACGCACTGGAGTCAATTTCATCGATTTTCCCCTCGCACCAAAATTGTTGGCCTTGTGCCTAAATCATAAACCATTGGTGAATTGGCAGCATCGGTAGAGCCTCAGACACCATGCTTTACAGCATTGAGTTATGGCCCATTACGTTCTGAGTTCAAATCCCGCCGAGGTTAACTTTGCCTTTCATCCTTACGGGATCGATAAAATAAAGTAGCAGTAATGCACTGGGAAAATTGCTGGCCTTCTACCAAAAGTAGAAACAATTATATTAGGGTGGTGGTTTGGGAGTATCAGTAGAGCGTCAGACACCATGCGTTACAGCATAGAGTTATGTCCCTTTACGTTCTGAGTTCAAATTCGCCGAGGTTAACTTTGCCTTTCATCCTTACGGGGTCGATAAAATAAAGCAGCAGTAATGCACTGGGGAAAATTGCTGGCCTTAGTAGAAACATTATTTTATAGTAGAAATCATTATTATTATTATTATCGTCTATGCCTGTTTAAATAGGTTTCCTGCCACCGAACTGTTTATCTATCAACACTAAATTTAAATGGAAAAACAAAACAAAAAAATTTCATTCCATCACATTCTTACATTTTCAAAAACTTTTCTACCTTTATCTCTGCTTAAATACCACCAGCACCATCACCACTTTTACAGCTACTAGAACCGCTAATATTACTACTAATACTACTTCTACCAACCGGAACACCACTATAAATTGCCATAGCTACTGCTACCCCTACCACCATCACTACTACTATAGGTACTACCATAACCAACACTACAACTAGTAATACTGCTGTCATCTACACGAACACTACTGCCATACAACTACCACAACTACAATCCGAACAGTATCCCAAGCACCAACAATTCCCACCATAGCAAGCACCGTTATTAATCCAACACATTATTACCGTCACCATCAGAAACCTAAATACCAATACCTTCCACCCACCGACCATCTACACCAAAACACCAACAGCTAAGCTACACCACCACTATTACCACTATCATTATTATTCTCAGGGTCGGTGGATTGGCAGTATCGGTAAAGTGTCGAACAATATTCTTTGAGGAATATAGTTACAACCCTTTGCGTTCCGAATTCAAATTCTCCCGAAGTAAGCGTTGCATTTCATCCTTATGGGGTCGATATAATATAAGGCATCAGTAATTCACTGGAGTCGATTTAATGAACTTATTCCTTCCCGCAAAATTGCTGGCCTTGTGCTTAAATCAGAAACCACTTTTAAGGGAAGTGGATTGCCAGTATCGGTGGAGCATCGGACAGCATTCTTTGCGTTCTCAGTTCAAACCCTGCCGAAGTTAGCTTTGTCTTTCATCCATACGTCATCGTTGAAATATAGTACCAGTAACGCTCTGGAGTCGATTTAATAGACATTCCCGTACCCTTCAGTTCAGGGGGTATTTTGTTCATGATTGTAAGGTCATGTGTTTGATTTCCGGTAGTGAGTTGTGTCCTTGAGAAAGAATCGTTGTCTCACCTTGCTCCAGTACAGTATTGTATGAAAAGTAAAAACAAGTATTACTCCCAACCCTAATACTAACATCACCACTAAAAACCCAAACAATCATAACTCTCCTATCACCAACACTGCGATCATTACAAGCCCAATCCCCAATCCCCAGTCCCCAACACCACATGCATGCATTCCACGAATATTATTATTTCTACAAATATTTATTTTACCTCCACGTTTTGTTGATATGCTCCCCCGCCATCTCCCTAAATTTCACTTGAATACTCTTTGTTTTTTCAATTACTTCCCTCTAGTTGGTTTTAGCTATTATTTCCTTCCTCTTCTTTCATCGGTATCTGTATATGTGTGCCATATGTGTGTGTTTGTGGGGTATATTTAGGGGCTATAAACATACATACACACGTATATATATATATATATATATGTATGTATTTACATATGAACAGTTGTATCTGTGTGCGCGTATGGACAGGTATATATATGCATGTGTATGTGTGTACACACCGATACACACGAAGTCATACAAAAACTACCACCACCATTTATATTAACTCTTAATCTTATCTTAATTTTACACTTTTGCCTCTTTTTATTACCGCATGTTCTCGTTTCTTCTAAGAAGAAGGACACTCCGCGTTGCCCTCCCTCTCAATCTCTACCGCTGTTAATGTTGTTTAACTATAGATCGATAAATGTCAATTCAGTATTAAACAACCTCAAAGCCAATAAATATATGCAATAAACATATGGCTGTGTTTTCTTTGAATTAACCTCTATCAGTCAGGAAGTTGAATGTTTCAGTTGTGCAATCAACAAAACAGAGCCTAGTCTTGAAATCAACATGAAGGTGGCTGGGCATTCCATGGATACGTGTACACTTAAGTGTGTTTTCATGGAACAAGAAAATAGTTTGTTATTTTCCGACGTATTTATTTTTCATATTCCCATACATTATCGATACTGAATGGATCTGCATCGGTTCGCACGATGAGTGTCCCGGTTGTTCCCATCGTTTCTCAGACTCCTTGTGAGTTAAACTGCAAGTAGCAGATAATTCCTTAGATGCATGTACCTTTAACGGAATTCTGAGAGAGATTCAGCGTCTCGGAAGTACGATTCAATTTTTGGCAGTAGACTCTACTGGATCAAGGTGAGACAACGATTCTTGCTCAAGGACACAACTCACAACCGAAAATCAATCACACGACCTTACAATCATGTACAAAATACCCCATGAACTGAAGTGAAGTCCTTTGGGCCTCTTCTCAGTGCACTAAAATAAAGCACATCCTTTACTCTCTTTCTCACTTTCTATACCACATGCCTTTTTGACCCCTTCTCTATCTCATTATATTTCGTTCCATCTAGATCATAATGTGATCTAAATATTCATTTTTGTAAATGAGAACACCTAAATATATTATTATTCAAACGTATAAATGATATTAGTTGATGAAAGTATAATAAAAAAATAATAGAAGTGGGTATGATAATATTTACTGTTCAACACAAGAGATCCAGATATTGGGTTTCGGTGTGGTATAACTTATTTACACCAGCTGACACTATTTAGACCAAACCACATGATATATTATATTAATATACTAGCAGTGGTAGCCAGCGTTGCACGGGATAAGGTATTTTGGAACGCGGGCCGCCAACAGACCTAATCGTGGAAGAACTGCATGCCTGGACAATATGTAAAGAAAATAAACTGAATACTCTGATGGCTGGATAATCTTTAAGATTTTCCTCGATGAAGCAGGAAAAATGCAGGTTTTCACCTAATGAGGGCCGTGGGGGATCAAGAAGATGAATTTTTTTTATGTGCATAATATGCCTTGAAATTTCGGGAAAATCGGCTAGACGTAACGCCTCCAAAAAGCCCTAAGAAGCTAAAAAAATGAAGTGTTTCACCTAATGCGGGCCCTAGGCCATAAGAAAATTGGATTTTCTTTGCTTACCGTATGAAGAAGAGACTGACTAAATACATAGTTACAATTTCAAGGAATTCGGTCTGACGTAACGCCTCAAAAAACCCCTAAAAATCTTAAAAAACGCAGTTTTTCACCTAGGAGATAAAAAAAAGTTGAATTTTTTTATCTGCATAACACTCCCTGAAACATAAGTAAGACACATGTAAAGTTTTTAAAAAATCGGTTGGGTACTTCTCTAGTTTTAGGGATTCAAACTCATTGACACACACACACAGACAGACATCCTCAGGGAAGTGACGTAATGCAGACAGCCAGACATACAGACAGATATTACAAGGGCGCGACGTTATATGTATGTATCTATCTAAAAAGAGAAAGACTAAGAATTATAGAGCGAGATCGCTAAATCGCCTTTTGCGGTCGCTAGGGCATTTAACATTTGAAATTGTTTTTACTCACAAAACTCCCTGAAACATAAGTATTACATGTGTAAAGTTTTAAAACAGTCGGTTTGGTGCTTCTCTACAATACTAAGCGGTAAAATAGTAACTTTTGTTCTCGTAAAGGCACGTAAGTAAGCAAACTGAAGCTATTACAGCGATGTCTTTCTTTACCGGCTTTAATGTTTAGTGTTGTGTGAAATATATAACCTGCAAACCTGATTTTTGAATCGCAGCAGGATCGACTTTATTTCACTCGCTCCACTAAAAGTTGGATTTTCTTTGCTCACGGTATGAAGAAGAGACTAATACATAGTTACCGGCTTTCATTTTTAGTGTTGTGTGAAATATATAACCGCCTTAGCTAAGCTTAGTATTGCCACAACCACGGCTGGCAAAGAAGTAAGGGTCTGATGGTATGTAACTTAGCAACACTGTGGCTTAAAACGTGAGGAAGAAGTTGTGCGCACTTACCAACTGTTTGGGGAATGAGTGTGAGATTTGTCTTGAGCAATGGTGGCAGATTAACCGGAGGGAGCAGAGAGCTAGACATACAGACAGATATTATAAGGGCGCGTTCTAGACGCAGAGCGAATTGTAGGAAGTGACGTAATGCAGACAGACAGATATTATAAGGGGGCTGCGTTATATGTATGTATCTATCTAAAAAGAGAAAGACTAAGAATTATAGAGCGATATCGCTAAATCGCCTAATGCGGTCCCTAGGGCATTGAAAATTTGAAATTCTTTTTGCTCAGAACACTCTCTGAAACATAAGTATTACATGTGTAAAGTTTGAAAACAGTCTGTTTGGTTGTTCTCGAGATTTAGGGATTCGAACTCACACACACACAGACAGCCTCAGTTTTATATATATATATATATATATATATATATATATATATATATATATGTGTGTGTGTGTGTGTGTGTGTGTGTGTGTGTGTGTGTGTGAGTGTGTGTGTGTGTGTGTGTGTGTGTGTGTGTGTGTGTGTGTGTGTGTGTGTGTGTGTGTGTGTGTGTGTGTGTGTCGGAAATTCAGCATCCGATATCTTTTTCGCCTTAACTCTCCTGCTCTGAGCCAGTGTTACAGTAAAGCCAGAGTCCTGGTGTTTATCCAGTACAAGGCGCATACAATAGTCCACTACGATGATAAATAGGTAGGGAGCCAATGTAGCTCCCTGGAGCACTCCAGTCAGTATCTCAAAGAACTCGGTCATCCCATCAGGTGTAATGACTTGGGCTTTGGTGTTGGTGTAGAGCAGTGATATCAGGTCCACTATCTTCTTGGGGATTCCATAAGCCTGTAAGATCTTCATCAGGCAGT
>OZ024745.1:34202939-34207939 GCA_964016885.1 Eledone cirrhosa | reverse complement strand
CCAAGTTCGACAGGGGGGGGGGGGGGAGAGAGAGAGAGAGAGAACGAAAACTGGTCTACGAATTCGGTAAACGCAAGTTTTGTGAAGTCGCAGACGAAAGAGAGAGAGAAAAAAAATTTTATTACCAGCTCGGTCAAGACTGCGCGAGAAAAGAATTACACACAGGTCAAACTTGAAGGAGGAGGAGGAAAGAGGAGGAGGAGAGGTAGTGACAGAGAATGAGTGAGTGAAAGTTGAGGAGAGGGTAACAGAGAGGAAACTGCTAAAAGTGGTAGAGATACAAGGAACGATATTTATATATATATGTGTGTATGTGTGTATGGGGGGGGGGGGGGGGCGGTGTATATATATATATATATATATATATACACAGTGTCTCTATACATTATATATGTATGTATTATATATGTATGTCATTTTTCAAAATTCATCAAAAAATTTCAGGGGCAGTTGTCTACAAAAAAGGTAACAAAAGTAAGGCTTAAAACATATTACATACAACATGTGTATATATATATATATATATATATATATATATATATATATATATATATATATATATATGTGTGTGTGTGCGTGTGTGTTTGGGAGACGTGTTTGATGAAATAGAGTCAGATTATATAACACGATGTCTAATAAACGAAATTGATATTGTTTCCAGTGCACTAACGAACTCTGATATCTGCTGGGATTAATGTGATCTGTATATAAACCATTAGTTTTATGGCATATTTCTAATGGAAAATGTATCTCATATCGAAACATACACACATATACACACACACAAAAACACATGCTCTCACAAATGTATTTACACATATGTATATGGGCAATGTATGTATATATATGTATATATATATATAGTAATAATAATAAAATTGAAGACTAAAATCCAAAGAGGGTCGATAAGGATAAATATATATCAAATATATAAGAACCCTAGAGCAAATATTTATTAAAATGACAGATTAAAGTTTAAGCAAAGAATCGTTTTAATAAATATATATATGTATATACACACACATAAATATACACATACAGTCATATATACATATTTACCCTAACTCACACCCACATAAACATACACAAAATACCTCTTGATCACAAACATATATACACGAAAACGTACACACATTGACACTCACGCGCACACACACACATACACACCAGCACCTTTAATACAATCTAAATTTACGTCTGTCCTAAAACCTTAACTTCCAGTCCCTCAAATAATCTGTATGCTCATGCTTAGTGTCTTGTCCAAGAACACAAGGCACCAACAGAAAGTGTATTTACAACCATAGGATCAGGAATCAAACATCCTGTTCTTTAAGTTACCTTGTAATTCCTGAGGGGAAATGTTAAGATCTAGTGTTCAACTCCAGTTTCATATGATTAGGCATGTAAATATTACCGATCTATTCCATGCGGTGATTTTTCCAGTGATCAAATATATTAAGTATACCTATTCAAAACAGCCACACTTTGAACCTAGAGAGACAATGGATCATTAAAACTCGATAAACTAACTTAAACTCACCATCTATAAGGCCATATTACAACGCATTAATCATTAGAAAATACTTTATATATATTCTCTCATTTCTCTTACTCCACTTTTCACTGCTTTAAAAAGGCTAACTGATTCTCTTAAAATGAATTGAATATTACCACGCCCTTTATTACTTAATTTTAAATCTAAAACCGTGTATCTACGCCATTCTTGCTAAGTGAAAAGCATATACATTCGAGTCAATACATAGAACCTCGCTTGATAAGGGAAATTGTTGTATGTTCAAATTGTTTACCAATCTGAATTGCAAAGAAATCTGATTCTGTATATTCATTTTTCAAGGTATAATTTGATTGCAAATCCTACTGAATTCTACTTTAACTTTCATTCTTTCGGGGTCTATAAAGAAAGTACCAATCTAGTAGTTGTGCAGTTCCCTCTCATTCCAGCTCTCTCATCCTGGGTATTTCGGCGGATCAAGGGAGAGAAGATAGAGCATCCTGTGTGTGACTGTGTCTACACGTGACTACCTGGTTACATAAAATACAGTGTGATACATAACATCAAGTCATACTCGATTTCGAGTAATGGCTGTGGATCTTTGCTTTTTTTTTTTATTCTTAGTAATCAACAAAAAGCGATAGGATATTTCAGTTTTGTTGAGATTTGAACTTATTTAAGAGCTATTTCAAAACATCTCACTTGTATGTCTGTTTACTACTGCCTACACTATTTTCTTCCTACTAAGTGAAATAAAGAGCAACAAGTGTAAATATATCCCCATCTACGCCTTCTTCTCCTTTTGCTTCTTTCCATATTTGCTGCTTAATAGTGTCTATCCTCTTTTTGTTTTTTCCACTTCTCTTTCCACCTGTTTTTTCCTCTTTTAACACGAAACCATTATTGTGCACACGCAATTCATAAAGATTTTATAGAAAACTTGTGATTATAATCTGATGTGTTTTTTATTTCTTTTCTACTTATAAACTATGATATAACCGTTTGCTTTCCATTAGCACACCAAGAGGCTATTTTAACATAATGTACCATACATACAATTCCCTCTCCCAATTAATTCATTGCTATATATTTTTTTTCTCGAATGAAAAAACTGAACTTCCATATCGTATTGTCATGATTAGGTACAATCACCCTAACACGTGCATTCAACATAATATATTCATATTATATATTCATATATATTCCCTCTTGTATACTACCAAAGTAATATTACTTATATTGTATTACTATGCAATATCAAGAGTATATTATTTGTGATGTATATTCAGTAGGGATATATTTTATAATGTATTATTATTATTTATAATAATCCATCCTATGTATTTCATTCAGGACCTGTGCCACTATTAAGGCCACTTAGGCAGTCGCTAAGAGGCACATTACTGAATCTGAGATACTCTCAGATATGTAGAAATATGTGTAATTGAATTAAATATACAATAATAGATCAAGAAATAAATTGCTAACCATCTTTGCCGCGTAGCGCCGCTGTAGAAATATCCAAAATGATGAAGAGGACCGTATAAAGTTATCATCTCTCACATAAAGTGGCGTGAGTGTGCAATGTATAGTGGAAAATGCAAGTTTAGTAATTTTTTAAACGTGGTCAGAGCAGGACGTGTTGAACAATAGGTTCATCAGATTACCAAATTTAAATTTAAATTTTATTTGGGTAAATGGGGCTTATAACTGAGAGAAAAGAGCGCACAATGTAGAGCTAGTCTAGGGTACAAAGTACCCAGCAGCCAACTCTACTTCCAATGCATTTCCCTTTGATATAGTGCTTACACCTGTAACTTCCGATTACATTAACATACCATGGTATATGCAGTCGTAGGGGAGCCGTGGTATCATACAGCATTTCTTGGGCATTCTAAATCTGGCGGAGGCTCATCTCCTCTCTGGATCTGAACACAACCGATTTATTACAAAGAAAGAAAGAGAGAGTGTGAATATGATAGAGGAGGAATGAGCAAGAGATGCAGAGAAAAAGTTGAACCCACAGTACTGGATTGTTGTCTTTCTACCGACCTCAAATAGGTGAAAGCAAAGCTGGCCTGCGTGGGATTTGCATTCAAATCGCAGAGAGATGGAACGTATACAGCAATGTAGTCTAACTGATGTTGTAACAGCTCTGCTAATTCGCCACTGCTTTACTATCAAGTATTTCTTTGCCATTAATTATAACACTTTGAGGGAATTCTACCCAATAATGGACTATAACAATTTGTTTTCACTAACGCACTTATTGTTATCCCTTCAATGAGTTCAAATCCCACCGAGGTTAACTTTGCCTTTCATCCCTTACGGGGTCGATAAAATAAAGTACCAGTAATACACTGGGATAATTGCTGGCCTTGTGCCAAAAGTAGAAACAATTATATAAACGCAGATGATTGGTAAAGGAGTTCGTTTTGCAAACACATGATTTCAGGTTCCGTTTAACTGAGTGGTACATTGGAAACATGTTGACCAATGCCTTGGAGGAGGGGAACTGTGCAAGAAATTTTAGTGCATAATTCGTAGTTATCTGTTGATCTGAGATCAATATATTTCAAGTAATACAACGGATATGCTGTAGGTAATAAAATAGTGGCTGATAAATAGTGGCTGAGATATTAATGTGGTTCACACTGCGTAGAAGACACACGAAGCAGATTATGTATTATATTTAGCAATATATGATATAGTTCCTACTATATTTAAGGAATATCCTTGCTGGTTGTCAGGAATAATCTAATGTGGGCAATAATTTACAAAATAATTCTATTCGTCCTAGTGAAACGCAGTGAAATCTAGTATATTAAAGCTGTTGAATATTTCGTATATATTTATGTATTGTCCAGGCACAATGTCCTTGGGTATAATATAGTGGTGTCCAGATGGTCTAAGTATTTGGACCAGATGCTAGGTTAATTATATGTATTTGTCTTACATACAGCTATTGACCTTCAAATGTCATGGACACTAAATACAACACTCTTCTGGCTATCATATGAAATAATCCGATTAGCGTGACGATTCTGCAAAACATTTATACAATGTGAAGATGTGAAAATGTGAAGCTTAGTGGTTAGGGTTTCGACTCCCGGTCATAAATTCATAAATACGATTCCGTGAGTAAAACCCTTATATTCAACGTTGTTACAAGGAGTTGTACTAGTATTTGAAGGGGCCAGTCGTATCACACGCTGTGTCACGTTGAGTCACAATGAGAATTACTTTAAGGGTACACGTGCTTCTGGAATACTTAGACAATTTCAGGTTAATATCACGGCAGTTCCATTGGACAAATAACTGGAACACTCACACTCTGAATCGAAGGAGGTCCAACACACATTCACGCCACACTCACACATACAGATTCACACACGATACAATATTTCACTCAGTTTATTCATTGCCCTGTTGATTTCTCTGCATCGTATAATTTATACAATATAAATGCATGATCCCTTAACCCCTG
>OZ024745.1:34192939-34197939 GCA_964016885.1 Eledone cirrhosa | reverse complement strand
TACGCTATTTTCTGTCTAGATTTCAGCGATCCTCAGAGAATGTAAAACTGTTAACTGTGAAAGCATTAAACATAACATAAACGCACGGTATGCATTCTTCTATTTTTTCTAAGTTCTACATTGGTTCCGATGTAGTTCGAACGCTCGCCTCATGATATTAAAGTGCAAGTGACTGAGCATTCCCCAGATATATACTTATCGTAGTTTAGGTTTTCGAGGAGATTCACTGTGATAAAAAATTGACTCATTTTCTTCCCATCTGAATTGACTGGAACAACATAAGATATAAATTGTCATTCTCAATGACATAATACGCCACGGGAAAAACCGAACAGATGACCTCGTGGTTATGAGACAAATCTTTAACCACAAAGCTACGCGCCGTCACGATGTAATTTCTCTTGAAAGTTAACAACGCAGGCATAGAATCTTCTCCACAAATCTAAAGCGAACATTTTAATATTTACGTTAGTTTACGACGACCAACACATACTTATATCCCCCACACACACATACATACATACAAATATATATATATATATATATTATATATATATATATATATTATATATATATATATAATACTTGTGGCATTTGGTTGCGATCTGGTTACGTTCATTTACGCCAGGGTCGACATTGCCGTACCGGCTCCCAAGGTCGATAAAATAGACAAGGTACTTGGTTAGCACATAATTAACGAAAGCCATTGACGGTGGGTATAAATATATACATATATATAAGTATATATATTCATATATATATGTTTGTGTGTTTGTGTGTTTGTATGTTTGTATATATATATATATACATATATATACAGATAGGAAGACAGTGAAAGAGAGAGAGAGAGAGAGGTCAGAGAAGGAGAGAGAGAGAGAGAGAGAGAGAGAGAGAGAGAGAGAGAGAGAGAGAGAGAGAATTACTCAATACTTCAGGAAGTATAATTTGCTTTAGAATATGTCTCTGTGCATGTGTATATGAACAACTTTGTATTAAGTGTGTGTATTTTTGTATGTATTAAATGTATATATGTATGTACGTATGTATGCATGTACGTATTATATACATATCTATGTACGTACGTACGTACGTACGTATGTATTACGTATATATATATATATATATACACTCACACACACATATATATATATATATAACTGTAGGTACGATTGTATGTATGTACGTATGCACGTATGTATGCACGTACGTATACACGTATGTATGTATGTATTTATATGTGTATGTATATATGTATGTATGTACGTACGTATGTATGTAGTAAAGAAGATATATACTACTTATGGAATAACAAGAAGTGCTGATATCAATGCTGGATTGCAATGAATGTACAACGGAGATTACTGCGATAATGTTAATCTTGTATCGTATTATACATGCTGTAGCTCAGACTCCGATAAGGCTTGAGTAACATAAACCATTTGTTATCAACCCGCTACATACACATGTGCATGTCTTTATAGCTGTTATATGTGTTGTAGGTGATTGTAAGTATGTGTATATGTTTATGAGAGCATATATCTTTATGTAAGTATGTGTGTTTGTATGTGTGTTTGCATATATGCATGTATGTATGTATTATGTAGGTATGCATATGTATATCTAAATATACGCCCCCTACATATGTATATATGCGAGTGTGTGGGTGTTTGAGTGTATTTATCTGTTTTTACGCAAATGTGCATACATATATATATGTGTGTGAATCCTTATACGCATGAATCTATGCAGATATGTATGTATATATAAATGTGTCTGTGTATGTAATTTATATTTTTGTCGAATTCAAGTGTATCTCCATGTATGTATAAACATATTTATTCATGCTATATAAGTATTTTGTCTATAAATAGAAAACAGGTTTATCGATCGCTCACATAAGCTATCGTACATTTTCACATAGTGTGGAATTTACATAGATACACATATATATATACACACGGATAAAGACAGATAAACACTGTCACTTCGCCCCCATGTATTTATATATATATATGTGTATATATATATATATATATATATATATATATATATATATATATATATATATATATATATATATATATATATATATATATATATAGAGAGAGAGAGAGAGAGAGAGAGAGAGAGAGAGAGAGAGTGAGAGAGAGAGAGAGAAAGAGAGAGAGAGAGAGAGAGATGCGTACGTGTGTGTGTATGCACTTTTGTGTGCCTGTGTTCGTTTGTGGAGGATTAGCAACATGTAGATCTAATGCACTTCAGCCATCATGTTGTGTTACAGTCCTCGACGAAAATGTCGCCTTGAAACTAGGAATCGATGGAATGAAAAAATTATTTAATCATTGTATGAAGGGAAGAAAAATGAAACAGCGTAGCATGTGCTGCAACACCACGTGCAGAACGGATCTGGCTATCAGCCGAGTTTTTCATAATGTTTGGCCCGTCGCATTCATTTGACAAGGAAGAACAGATATTTTCCCTCTAACTGCCTGTCGTTGAATAATGGATGCAATTGAAAGTGCGAGATATTTAACCCTTTTGTTATTATATTTCAACTGAAACACACTATCTATAATTTTCAAATAATTTTGAAAATAATCAAGAATTTGGAGGGATTTAGGAATATGAATATATCTGAACTTTCTCATTATTAAGCTAGTTTTGTGAATATAACAAAGAATTTTACATTAAATTGTGAGGGAGATATTTAAATAATTATACACTTATGATTGCCATATTTGTAATAAAAGATGCTGTCCAATATTTTCAAATACTTTTGAAAATAATTGTTTCTATTTTTAGCACAAGGCCAGCAATTACCAGCGCATTACTGGTACTTTATTTTATCGACGCCATAAGGATGAAAGGCAAAGTTAACCTCGGTGGGATTTGAACTCAGAATGGCAAGGGCCGTAACTCTATGCTAGAAAGCATGGGGCGGACTCTCTACCGATACTGCCAAGAAAATAATGAAGTTTTGGAGGGATTTAGAAAAAATCAATAAACTTCTTTCATATTTAGCTGGTGTTTGGAACATAACGTAACAAAGATTCTTACATAAAACTATGATGGAAGAATTTTAGATAAATATAAACACGGTAAATCAATCAATTTTGTATCATAGAACCGGAAATGGTTTTTGGTGGTTTGGTATCGAACATTATGGATGTGACAATACCTGAGCGAAGTAATTTATTATAAATTATTATGAAACAATGAATGTTATCTCTTTATATACTGTTGACTCTTCCCTGTTTCTCCTTTTCTTCTTGCCCAATACACAATACCTCTTTCTCCCTTCCTTTGTATCCTGGCGATAGATAAAATACACATTTTCATTACGCCTTTTCTAATTTCTCTAAACGACCCCATATCGGAAACGTTTTGCATTGCATTCTTTGTCCGTTTAGGGTCACCCCACACCCTCGCCTCCTCTTTGTTGTGGCGCTGGAGCCTTTGTGGTGAAGGTAGAAGACGTTGAGGGCTATCCCGATCAAACTGGAACACAGGAAAGCCATGTCTGCATATGCGAATGACGTCACTGCCATTACATTGGACACATCGTGATGGTCGGCACCAATATAGACGAGTAGCAGGAGGAAATAGAAGCATACATTAACCGAAATACGTCGAATACCTTGCAACGCGGTACCTGTAAAGTCTAGTCCATGTGAGACGTCAGTTACTGTTACTAGACAGAGGGCCGAGTTGTGGTGTGGTGGGTCAGGTTGAGACAAGATCACTAAGTGGATAAAAACTGGTTAGAGGTCGCAAGCAGAGTATATAGCCTTACTCAGAAATTGACTACGACGAAGCTTTCCGTGAAATGTTGGCTGTATGTAAATAACCTCACTATCGCTTCGGTAATATATTTCCGCCTAACCATCGTGTCTTGTCCTAGGAAACCTCGAACCAGATTGAGGCTTATACATTTTTGTTTCCTGATGAAGTGACAGGTTCCATTGGTCAAAACGTCCATCTACAGCTAACGCCCACTATTAGGGGAATCAAGATGCCGTAGTTGGTGATGCGCAGGCGCACTCAGACTGATTCGTCTACAGAGGTTCCAAGATGTTGTCGACGGCGAGGATGACGAAATTGTCAGCAGTGATAGTCAACATGTGCGATTGTCGTTCGCGAAATTTTCTGCAGCGCATCAGTTTGACCGACCTGAAGTCGTACGACAAGCACCGACAGAAATAGAACAGTTGGCATCTGGAATGTTGTCTAGTGCACACTATCCATTTTTAGTTAGATCATGTAGTCGGTGGAAAGCCAACATTTTATAGTGAGTTGGTGAAACATATATGAGTTAATGACCGGATTTCTTAAGGAGTGACTGTGTAGTCTCTTCTGGAGAACCTTCAGATCAGAGATTATGAGCGATTACAGAACATCCTTGTCCTGTTAGACAGGCGAACATTTTATATAGAGTCAACGTTATAAGCATGACCGAGTGCGAATCGCCATCAACCGAAAAACCTGTCAAATATACGCTTCAGAATGCCGAAACCGTCTGGCGCGCAGTTGTCCGATGTCTGTGCATTAATGATTTGTGAGGAATTGACAAATAGCTAAGGACAGAACGGATTTGGTTATCAACCGACACTATCTTCAAGATCAGACCGTCTGGTGGCTTTGAAGAAGAAAGTGATATTACTGGCGAGGCTGCAAAATTTGAGGATAACGCTTTTATTCTCAGTTGAAGCCCTCATTATTACCTCTAAGTACCGCATGGTGAAACAGTGTGCCTAGATGGTCCTATATCAATTATACAGGTGTAGACAAGTAACAAGAATTGGAACAAGGTATTGTCATTTGAGGGAGATAGTAAACCAGGGTTGTGTTTTTGGATCTCAAATAACATAAAGTGGTTACCACCTTTCATTTGGCGGATCCTATCATCTTATATTTTTGTTCTATGTGATTAGGACATTTCTCATTGTCTACTTATTAATGTGACATCATTATTATTGATAATCTTAGCTTCTTACATAATA
>OZ024745.1:34182939-34187939 GCA_964016885.1 Eledone cirrhosa | reverse complement strand
CATTACTGATACTTTATTTTATCGACCCTGTAAGGATGAAAGGCAAAGTTAACCTAGGCGGGATTTGAACTCAGAATGGCAAGGGCCGTAACTCTATGCATCAAAGCATGGCGTCCAACCCTCTACCGATACTGCCAATTATCTCAGTGTATTACTGGTACTTTATTTTATCAACCCCGTAAGGATGAAAAGCAAAGTTAACCTCGGCGGGATTTGAACTCAGATAATAATAATAATAATAATAATAATAATAATAATAATAATAATAATGCTTTCTTTATTAACCACAAGGGTTTACACAAAGCAGACATTAAGGACAGTACAGGACAATACAGGACGGTACAAATGGGCATTTCTGCGTGTAAAAAAACAAAAAAAAACAGAGGATGTATAGGCACAAGTCTTGCAATTTCAAGTCGATTAAATCGACCCCGTAAGGATGAAAAGCAAAACTAACCTCAGCGGGTTAAGTAATTGTTTCTATCATTGGCCCAAGGCGAACAATTTGTGGGATGGGGAAGTCGATTATTTTGGGTCCCGTACTTAATTGTTTCTTCATTTTATCAACGTCAGAAGGATAACAGGTAAAGTTGATTTCGACGGGATATGAAATAACCAATAACCAATAATAATACTTTTTATAAGCCGTTCATAATATATATCAATCGTTAATACTATTTATTGTCCACAAGGGCCGAACACTTTTGGGACATTACATGAGTGCAACATAATATAGAAGAAGAACAAAATAATATAAGGTACTGAATAAAATGATAGGATCAATAGAGCAAACGATGAACAATAATTTGTTTCTAAAATATAAACAAGACCTCAGATTTTAAGATAGGTGAATGTATAAGTCATTTGTTCGAAATATACCCAGTAGTTTATTCTATCGACCCAGGCGCGAATTAAATCTGAACATAAAAAAAAACTTGATTAAATAACAAAACTAATATGCTAAGACGTATTTTGATTTTCTTTATTATTATAACTCTATAGATGGGGAATCATCACAATCTTCATCATCATTCTGACGACCAGAATTATCATCATCATTTTCATCACTATTATTCTCACCGCCATCATCCTCATTATCATCATCATCATCACCACCACCAACATTCTCACCACGATCATCATTATTACCCTAATCATCAACTTCATCATCATTATTTTCAACCACATCAACATCATTCTCACCACCACCACCACCACAACCACCAGCACCACCATCACCATCACCACCACCACCACCATCATCTTTCTCACCGCCACAAATGTTATCATCATCATCATCAACATCGACGACCATAATTGCATAATCACGATGATGAAATAAAATACGTGTATCTAGATTATGTAGTCCTGGTGCTACCCATGTATTGTGCTGCCTCAGTAGTAATTCCTAATGTTTAGCAAATAATAACCTTCCAAGCGACTACAGTACAGAAGTATTAAAAGTATTCGAAAATATATCAACTACTCAATATAATCAATACAATCAATACAATCAATATATATATATATATATATATATATATAGAGAGAGAGAGAGAGAGAGAGAGAGCGGGTAGATAGATAACTAAATCAATACATTTATATAATATTTATATGTATAAACATGTATATATATATATATATATATATATATATATATATATATATATATATATATATATATAAATATATATATATATATATATATATATATATATATATATATATATATATATATATATATATATATATATAAATATATATATATATATATATATATATATATATATATATATATATATATATATATATATAAATATATATATATATATATATATAAAATGATGAATTTTTTAATATAAGGAACTTCTTCTTTGTTTTTATTTCATTGTTTTTATTAATTTATATATATATATATATATATATATATATATATATATATATATATATATATATATATGTAAAAGTTCTATTTAAATTGTTGGGATACAACAAGCAAATATTTTTATAACTGATATAAAGCACTCAACAAATAATTGGAGTAAAAATACGATTTCAAGGACACCAAGTAAAATTATGGTGTGCTTTCATCAGATAAAATATAATATAAAGCAGTTTTATAAATTTTATAAATATTTATTATTTATTTATAAAACTGCTCTATATTATATTTTATCTGATGAAAGCACACCATAATTTAACTTGGTGTCTTTGAAATATGTATAATGAAATAAATATGGTTTTATAAATATAGTTTCCATTTGTTAATATCGTATTATATATATATATATATATATATGCAGAGCGGGTAATTTATATAATATTTATATGTATAAACATATATCATGTATATATATATATATATATATATATATATATATATATATTTATAAATGGAAACTATATTTATAAAACCATAATTATTTTATTATATATATTTCAAGAGCGACCATGCCTACCTTGGTGCCCTTTCATCAGATAAAATACAAAATTTTGTTTTATAAATAGTGACATAACCATGGAAAACAACCTTGACGGTTGAAAATTCGCTGGATAGTCTATGTATATATATATATATATATATATATATATATATATATATTGTTATGCTTTGTGCGTATGTGCATGTATTACGTGCGCACGTATGTAACTATGAAGTATGCACGTGTTTGTATGAAAGTATGTATGTATGTATGTGTGTTATATATCCAATGTTCGTGTTGTTATTTATAGCCGTTGAATCAATAAGTTTATATACACACAAACATTAACACAAACTCACCCTCACATATACACTCGCGCACATCTGTATATATACAGGCTTATATATATATACACACGCGTACGCATATGAAACGTGTATGTATTTATATATATATACATATATATATATATGCGTACGCGTGTGTATATATAAGCCTGTATATATATACAGATGTATGTGCGCAAGTGTATATGTGTGTGTGTGAGTTTGTGTTAATGTCTGTGTGTATATAAACTTATATATATATGTATATATATATAACGCGGGAACGTTTTGCTATATGTAGACATAAATACATCGGTGTGTGAGTGACGCGTGTTGCTAAAATAAAATTATACTGCTTAAAAATAAAGAACAGACTATAATAAATATATAAACAACCCTACAAAAACACACAACAAACAATATTACTTTTTTTTTCTTAATTTTTTTTATCATTTCCATTATCATTTGTTAAGATATCTTTTCTTCTTTTATAGTTAGTATTATTATTATTATCATTATTAATCACTAGATTTTTTTTTACTACGTATAGACTCACCTTGATTTAAAGAGTTCGCAGGATTCCGACAAACTCCCCCGCTGTTGGTTAGGGGCAAGTGACACGAGGTTTTTTGGGTGGGTGGGGACCTCGTGGTGGGAGAAAAAAATTTTCTCCCACCAAATAAAATGTATGTAGCAATATTGTGTTCGTGTCTATGACAAATATATATATGCATATATATATATATATATATATATATATATATATATATATATATATATATATATATATATATATATATCGATGTGTATTTATATTATATTTGGTGTATGTGAATGCGTGAAGTATTTGTTGATTATAGAAAAGAATGTGCGTTCTCTCTCGGTATATATGTATATGTGTATATAGATTTCTGTATGTATTTATATATATTTGTGTTGAAAATAAAAAGACGTATTGTGGGTGATATTATTTTAATGTGTATAATATATTTATGTATTATGTTCTGCTATGCATTTTTGTAAGGATTTGCCTAAAAGGAAAGAGGAAAGGAAAAACGTAGAAAGAAAGAGCGGTATAGATAGGAGCAGAAAGAATTTAGAGGGGGGATATCAAGAATATAGGTGGCATATATATATATATACATATATATACACACACACACAAACATACATATATATATGTATATATATATGCAAACATGCATATATATATATATATACATACATATATATGCATATACATACATATACATATACATATATAAATATATATATATATATGTATATATATATATATATATATATATATATATATATATATATATATATATATATATATATATATGTATATATATATATATATATATATATATATTACCAAAATGACCCCGACAGTAGGTCATTCAAATTTCGGTAACACTGTCGCATTAATACATTCCACATAACCAGACTTTGATTATTTATATTGTTCTACAGGAGGTCAAGAAAAACGACTAAAAGGGGACAACCACATTTGCTGTCTTGTTGCCAGGTGTGACCACCACTCACCCTTACATCTACCACTAGCAGTAGTAGTAATAGTAGTAGTATATAGGGGTATGCTACACGGTAACGAATATTTTTGGAGGTGTAGAGTGGATAATACTAACGATGATGCTGCTAATGATGATAATGATAAGGACTTCGATGATGATGATGGAGATAATAATGGTGTTAATGAAGATGATGATAATTTCGCTAATGATAATTTTGATTGTAGAAATGAAAGTGAAGGCGAGTTTGACAGTAGCCGTAGCAGTAGCGGTGGTGGTAATATTATATATAGCTGTAATAGTAGTAGTAATAATATAAGTAATAGTAATAAGGTTTGCGTTAAGAGTTCTTTTCGACGTTGAAGCGATATAGTTATGAGTAAATACTGTAATATAGATTCTATAACTAGCAATGTTATTAGTAATAACAGTCGTAGTAAGATTAGTAGTTTTTGTTTTTGTAGTATAATTAGTTGTTGTAGTTGTTGTAGTAGCGGTGATTGTACAGCAATCATTGGAATAATTGTAAGGGAGAGTTTAGAAAGGGACAAAGATAGAGAGAGGGGTGGAAGAATAAGAAACGTAGTTTTGATAAGGTTGTTAGAAAAGATAACAATGATGATGATGATGATGAGGGTGATGATGATGATGATGATGATGAGGGTGATGACGGAGGTGAAAAAGATGACGATGCTGATGTTGGTGATGGGGTTGATATT
>OZ024745.1:34172939-34177939 GCA_964016885.1 Eledone cirrhosa | reverse complement strand
TATTAGCATGTAAGTATCTATGTATATATATATATATATACAGATATTTCTATGTATGCTTATATATATATATATATATATATATATATATATATATATATATATATATATATATATATATATATGAATAAATATATATATATATATATATATATATGTGTGTGAGTGTGTATGTGTGTGCAGCTATATTAGTATGTAACCATCTATACCTATATATATATATAATAGAAAACGAAAAATCAGTGATGCATCTGACTTCAATTTATTGTGTGTTACAATTGTTTCGCGGCCGGACAGCTCGAGACGTGATCATTGTGTGGATCTGTCTGATTCTGGACCCGCAGGTTCGACGGACACGTGTAATGATTTCGGAGCATATTCTCTCACTTCTATTACATCATACTCTGCTCTGTAAGAGCATAGAGTGTTCAACCGGCATACCGCCTATGGAAACATTTTAGCTACCATCAGACACACACACACACACACACACACACACACATTTTAGCTACCATCAGACACACACACACACACACATGTATGCATATATATATATATATATATATACATATATCACCTTGACCGACCAGTCTGTCGGGAGCCGATCGACGCCACTGGTCACAGCACGTCGTGCTGTTTTAGCCACCATAAGATAACGCCATCCCACTGGCTGGGCGGGAAGGCCGGTACTCATTTCTACAGCTGAGTAATCTGGAGCAACGTGAAATAAAGTGTCTTGCTCAAGGAAACAACACATCACCCGGTCCGAGAATTGAACTCACAACCTTTCGATTGCAAGCCCAATGCTTTAACCACTGCACACACACATGCATACAATTCATTACAATTCAGCTCCGGCCGTTTCGACAGCTAGATCTGAGTTCAGATCTAGCTCTCGAATATGCTCCTTAAATGATCGACACGAAGACTACCATGAAAACCTATATAAAATAGAATATAGGAGTTATGTGCTCCCTAGCAAGAGAGGAGGGAGGAGTTAAAGTACAATGTGTCGGGAAAGGTTTACTGCAGGAATAGGTGCAGAAATACGTGTATGCCAGTGAAGGCTGAAAGTTGGTGGTTCAAAGGCCGTTCCTTATTAAACAACGTAGAAGCATTAGTGAGGGCATCTAAATGCCTCAGGCCAGTAGTGGTTAGTAGCTTTGTACCTCGACAGAGGTTAAAGTCACTTCTATGAGGGTTATGTTGTAAGGCACAAATAACTCCAGGATACGACACTGATCATGTGTCCAATTATTTGTATACGTAGATGGCTCGCACTGAAAAAACTGCCCGGTTATGAAGCTGGTATTCGGAATATGGCTTGGTAAATTGCGATGTAGGGTTTTAGGTGTAGTAAATCATAAACACTTTAAAATAAATGGCTTTGGTATCTTAGAACCAGAAACAGTTTCAATCTTTGATATTAAACAGGGGAAGAATACTTAATTTTTTAAATTGAGAACATATAAATAAATAAATAAATAATAGAATTACTGAACCAAATAATAGCGGGAACTTCATTTAAATCTTTGAGCAAAAGGTAAGAGGCCGAAAACTTTCAAACAATTTTCCAGCAAACATTCCAGCAAATACTCCAACAAAAATGTTGTATTACAACAACACCTGTAGTTTTAGAAATTCCAGCTGTGTAACTATTTATCTTGTGCAATGAGGAACCAGCCTGATATATTACATGAAATTTTAAACAAAAAAATTATGTTATATATATACTCCTATTTGAAAGTCTGATTTATATATATATATATGTGTGTGTGTGTGTGTGTGTGTGTGTATACATATGCATATATATATATATATGTATGGATCTATACATATATATATATTTATATATATATATATATATGTGTGTATATAAATATATATATACTGTATATATATGTATAAATCCATACATATATACACACACACACACACATACACACACATATATATATATATATATATATATATATATATATACAAGAACTCGCCTATACTTTCAAATATCTCCCCGGATGGACGCCATTGTTATTATGACAGGCTGAATGAGTTGAGATAAACAGCCTAACGAAAGTTAAGTACCTGTATATGTCAATGTTGTAACTGATTACACATAACCCATCCTATATATGTTTTGTAGTAGAAACTTGGTAAAAAATATCCAAGTGTTTACAGTACTGAGGGCGTAGGACGAGTTATGGTATAATAAGTTACAACGGTGACGTATAGAGGTACTTAAGTTTCGTTAGGTTGTTTATCCCAACTATATATATATATATATATATATATATATATATATATATATATATATATATATATAAGGGATAACAAAATATCGTTATAGGTAATCCTGTTAGAGGTTGTGAATACTTCTTATTATGGATAGTTTTAGCGTACGGCGTTGTTTGACTCAACAAGAGGTTTTCGTAGATGACGAGTTTATGAGTTCTCTTGCATTCCTATGTAATTTTATCTTGGAGTAATAATATTGAAAGAGTTAAGAATAACATGGTCAACAGTACAAAAAAGGGTTTTATTTACAGTCTAACAATTGTTTCACTGATTAAGTTGTCTAAAAATGTCTATACATAATATATATATATATTATAGTAAAGGCGCATGGTTTAGAATAATCTGTGTATTCAGACATCAACGCACGCACTTACCTACCCACACATGTGTGTATGTGTAAGTATATACCCCCTCCATATACATATATATATATATATATATATATACATATATACATATATATATATACATATATATATATGTGTATATATATATACATACATATATATATATACATATATGTATATATATACATATATATATATATATACATATATATATATACATATATGTATATATATACATATATATATATATATACATATATGTATATATATACATATATATATATATATACATATATATATATATATATATATATATACATATATATATATATATATATATATATACATATATATATATATATATACATATATATATATATATATATATATATATATATATATATATATATATATATATATATATATATATATATGTTCATCAATACAACCCCTAGAGGTGAATTACCTTACAAATTTAGAAGGGCCCTAGATAAACTTAAACTTAATATTAACATAGTAGAAAGACTAGGTACCGCCATAAAAACACTTATTAGTAATACATACCCTTTTCAAAGACCCCCCTGTATAGATAAGAAATGCATAATCTGTAAACTAGAAACATAGTATATAGCATAAGATGTACTGAAGGACAATGTAAAGATAAGAATATAGTGTACATAGGTGAGACAGCTCGTAGTATAGGAGAACGGTTAAATGAACACTGGCAAGAGCTTCAAGATAGAAAAGAATCATCAATACTCCACCAACATGCTAAAATAGAACATAAGGGCAAATTAGAGAACATAGAAATAAAAATAAAATCTACACACAGAAAAGGCGCAATGTTTAGACAAGTCACAGAGGCAATAAACATAAATGAACTCCAACCAAAATTAAATAGAAAACATGAATGGAATAGCAACATCACAACTTACAGTTAAGGACAAAATGAAAACACACACACATAGAACAAACAACCAATCAGTAACATGTAAATAAACAAATAAATAAACAAATAAAAACACACACAGACACCCGGATGTAACACATGCACAAACTAAGCACATAACACACACAAAAAGAAGATAGCGTAGGACAGAACAAAGGAGAGGCACGAAACAAAGAAAAGAATCCCAGTCGCTGAAGAGGTCACAGAATGTGTGACGAAAGAACTTTGACACTATATGAACAACCGTCCGGTTGTAGAACCAACCAACCAACCGGAAATTTATAAATTTTATTTTATTTTTTTATTTTATTTTTTTTCTTTATAATACATTGGAGGGAAAGCAACTAGTGCGTGTGTTTCTTATTGACAACATGACCCTCCCAAAGTATAACAATACATATATATATATACATATATATATATATATATATATATATATATATATATATGTGTGTGTGTGTGTATACAAATATATATACGTGTATATATATATATATATATATGTATATATATATATATATATATATATATATATATATATATATATATATATATATATATATATATATATATATATATATATATATATATATATATATATATATATAAGTGTGAAGAGCAATCAGATAAAATTTACACAGTTTTTCATCTTTGTCCGGAGAAATTAACTAGATAAATAATAATTTAAACGAAACTAAGTTTAAAATGTAACTTTGAAGAATAACAGATAAATATCATCGATATTCCTTTATGAAGAACAGTCATAAAATTTACCTAATCTTTCCTCTTAGTCCGTAGAAATTAACTAGACAATCATTTAAACGGAACTAAGTTTAAAATGTAATTTTGAAGAGAAAATAGATAACGTCACCAAAAATTCTCCCAGTCTCGACTGTCGATAGTTTCGCTCGTACTTTGTGGAAATGTCTAATCGTTGCATTATCCACGAGACTCCAAGCTTATCAAGAGTCTCCCTCAGTTAGGACCAAAATTGCCAAATTGATCACCGTTAGTAACGAATTTAATAGGGGCGAAGAACATCAAGTGGCTAGCAGTCAAGATAGAATTGTTGTGAAAGGTAGGCCGGTGACATGTAAGTTCACTGGGTAAATCTTATCTGATTTTTCTTCAAACTTATAACTTTAATATAGCTCTGATTGATAATTATTTATTTAAATCATTCATTCATCGAAATATATATATATATATAAATATATATATATAAATATATATATATATATATATAAATATATATATATATATATAAATATATATATATATATATAAATATATATATATATATATAAATATATATATATATATATAAATATATATATATATATATAAATATATATATATATATATAAATATATATATATATATATAAATATATATATATATATATAAAT
>OZ024745.1:34130439-34165439 GCA_964016885.1 Eledone cirrhosa | reverse complement strand
ATATTTCATTGACACATGTAGTTAGCAAGAAGCTTATTCAACAGGAGCACTTCAGCCAAACACATTTATTAAGAGGCATACTGGTCAGAACAAGAATAATAGAGAAATAATTGCATAGGATTTTCATTGATGCGGGAATTATCGTAGGAATCAATAAAAGAGTAACATGGGTTTATTTATAGAATTATTTCCAAGTCATAGCATGCAACAATATACTTCATTATATGGCAGAGGCAATTTATTCCAAATCCTACATTCTGAAAAGATGTTAAGAGTAAAATTATTTGTTAAAGCGCAGTGAATAATATGTTATTGTCGTTTCGCTCCACGTCAGCTCTGATCCAGTAAATGTTTTGATTAAAGACATTCCAACCAAGACCTTACTGCCTTTGTTGTTGTTTTTTTATTTTAACATGTTAGATTATTATTTAGAAGAGGTTTGTATTCTATTTTTAGCAAATCAAAGGACCAAGTATATGTTCATTTGAGTTATCTACACACGTTCTATTTAACAATGTGAAGTTCTGATATTAACGGAGGATTAGCAATATAAAATATAGTTCAAAATCTTTATACGATGTCCCATATACAACGGTCACATATACTACGTGTTATACATCAAATATACATCAAATATACACCGTGTGAAAATATGTCATTTCGCAGTAAAAATTTGAATGACAATCTAAATAGCTAAATCTGTATTTATATTTAACTCAGTATTTCATCTAAGATGAAATACTGAGTTAAATATAAATATAGATGATCTCTTATCATCAACAAATAACGATCATGACAATTACATTGTCAGGATCCATAAAATACAATCTAAACATGAGACCAGCAAAAGACAAAAAATCACTACACTCACACTATCTCTGCTCCTAAACGTTGTTTTAATCACTCTGATATGCCTATGAACCGATTTTTGCATCTTTTATTTCCTACATTTTGAATGTTATTATTTTCATATTTTTATACTTCTTTGATCAAAGTATAACTCCGCTCCTAGCGAGGTGATGAATGGGATTAACTGGATATGATATTCTGAATTAATTTCCATTCCACCATTGAAATCGTTTAAACTTGACCTAAAGTTATGTTTTAAATAATATCTACAAATACAAATATACGATATAGATAGGGAAACATTGTGGAAACCTTAGGAACAACATCAAGGAGGGGATTTCTGAAATACAAAGGAAGAAAGAATGCTTCATAATGCATATGGTAAAGACGTGTGAAAAAAATGCCAAAATGGAGTGAATCGTTAACTGTTATTCTATAAATAAAAACTCTACTTCATGTATTGAGTGCTCTTTTTCTTCGTTTATACATTTAAACGAATATATATTTACAGCTATGTATATCTATGTGTATCAGATTGTGTGTGTGTGTGTGTGTGTGTGCGTCTGTATGTGTGTGTATGTATGTGTACGTGCGTGTGAATTACTGTGGAGAGTTGGTGGATGTGTGTAAGTGTGTATGTATGGTTTTAAGATTTTTTTTTATATTCATTGAAGTGACTCATGCCATAAACCTTTCCTGCATGAAGAAATTTTCTATCAGTTGAACTTCTGCTATTAACGATAGAGTGATTGATCCTCCGTCGGGTTGGACGGTGAGCTTTTAGTTTTACCATCTTTTGAGCGACCACCTCGTAAGTTAAAGTGTAATACTTTGAGTATTCTATAGACACGCGCTACCATAACGTAATTCTCACTGAGATTCAATGTGACACAATATATGATAAATCTCGACGTTCAAATTAAATGTACAATCTATCAGACGAGTTACCACACAATTTCAGACTCCGCAGTTTCACTTACAAGACTTGGGTCTACCCGAGGCTAGACTAAAGGCATTTGTACAAGATGTAATGGAGTGGAATCGAACCCGAGATCCCATAATTATAAAGTGAACGTCTTAACCACGAAATCATGCTTACGATAGTATGTGACAAGTGAGGCTCTTTGTCAAGAGATTCCACACAATTTCTGTCTACCCAATTTCACTGGCAAGCCTTGGACCGAGCTAAGGAAGAGGCACATGTCTTCTTAGCAATTCAGCCACGCCGAGTTATGTACTCTATGAAGAAGGCTACTCCAAAGACCATTCCGAGGAACCCCATTTCGGCCGATTGTATTCGTGATCGTATCCTTTCGGTCATTGCCCAAGATTCATTACCATAGGTAAGAATTGACACAAATACCGAATTGAAGATAGCGAGTTTGGATATTAAAAGTTTACCCACTTCTGATGACTAAATGCCGAAGCTGGCGTATTACTTCACCAACTACTGTTTTTGTTGTGGGTTTTCTTTTTAACATTAAGATATTATACCACATGAAATGTTACATAAAATTATATAATTTAAACCACATACTATTCCATACGTAAAATTAATTCTCAAGCCCAGTTTGCAGTCTATATCACTGAAGGAATCGGAAATACTATTCGACTGTTTTAAAACAACTGTCTGGACAACTAATTAACTTTTCTCTTTAAACTTTTAAAGAGATAGGTTATCGCAGAATAAGTGTAGAAAATAACAAACAACCTGAAACACATTACCAAAGAAACTTGGTGCCCGCGTATCGGTAAATATTATATATCCAGGTTCGCAAGTGTGGGTAAGTTTATATAACGTGGAAGAAGGGGAACCTGTCATTTCGTTATTTTCCTCTTCGTCTCAGAGAGAAAAGGAAAAAAAATTATTTTTGTTCAAAATATTTTCGCTTTCTCTCTCTCCCTCTCTCTCTCTCTATATATATATATAATATATATACACAGTATATATATATATATATATATATATATATATATATATATATATATATATACATATATCGTAAGAACAAACAGCAGATTTCCCTTCACATACGAACTGATTTAAAGCTCACAAACTTCCTTTAGAATATTATCTTTCTATTCTTGTTAGAACACTATACTTTGGTATGCCGTAATATAACGTAAAACAACCATCTCCTCCTCTCTCGCTCTCCTCTCTCTCTCTCTCTCTCTCTCTCTCTCTCTCTCTCTCTCTCTCTCTCTCTCTCTCTCTCTCTCCCTCTCTTCATATATACATATATATATATATATATATATGAAGAGAGAAATAAAGAGTTGAAGTAAAAATGCCTTTATTCTGTTGCTTCTTTTATTCGTTTATTCTTTTCATTATTTAATTGTCTATTTATCTATTTATTTATTTATGTATTTGTTGTGGGAGATCGAACAATAAATATGTATGAAATACAGAAAGAGAAGAAAAACTGTTTGAAAAAGAACAAGAGAACTGCACGTGAAGAAAAATAGTAAAGTAGTGTCCTCGTTTAGAAATATAAAGAAAACGTTTGATAAGATTTGAACGGGAACATATCTTCACCACAGTTTTTTCCGCTTATGCTATACTCTTATTAACTTAGAAACTCTACATTTTTATGAATTTTAAATCATTTAGGAGAAATGCCTAAATAAAACATGTTATATATATATATATATATATATATATATATATATATATATATATATATATATATATATATATAGAGAGAGAGAGAGAGAGAGAGAGAGAGAGATGGGTGAGTGTGTGTTTACATAGACATTTCTCGCAGCTTCCGTTACATTCAGGACTGTTTTGAACAGACACGGATTTGTAGTATACTTCAGCTGCTTAGTGCACAGTTCAACGGTTAATCATATAAGTACATTTATATAAACTTTTGAAAACACTCAAGAAGCTCTTTAACAAAGTATTTCTAAAAATAACTCTGCGTATGTATTTTCCGTTAACAGTTCTCTGCTTTCTAATATCGTCGTGTGTTCAATTAATTCGTTGCTTTAAAAATGAAAAGGATGATGAGGAAACATTTTTCAGTGGTAAAGTAATGCAAATGGCTGACCAAAAGGATCTACCTAATTTCACTGAAGTAGCAGTCAAAAATAGCTAGCAATGGTTAGACCAACGATTTCCAAACGTTATTTTATACTCACTAGAGTAAGTATAAATATGTTGGTAAACTTTCTACTTAGAATCGAAAATTTATTTCATAGAAGAAACATGATGAATTAGAAACATATATTTGTTTTTTTATGGCAATGTTTTCATTCTTTGTTTATTTTTGTTCCCATTTTGACAGCTATATCTAAACAATATTACAGATTTCATCATGTATTTTTCACATTCTATAATAGAATGTTGCTCTTTTGGGGGGCACCTGTGTCCACAGTTTAGGAGCAACTGAATTAGGCAAAGTAACCTCAAAATTAATTTTAAAAGAATTTCTATATCGGTAGAGAATTTCTAATTTATAAGTGTAATTAATATTAATGCCAAAGGAAATCGAATTTTAATCTAAGAATTGATCTACAGACTAAAGCCTCGTTTTTTCCGGCCCTAGTTCAAAACCTATTGAATTCAAACCCTGTTTCTTTCAAACTCACGACGTTACGATCATGGGCCCAGTACACTAACTAAAAAGTCATGCGCCTTCACATAGATTATCTGAAATAAATTTTCATTAGATACTTTAGAAACCGGAAGATGTTTTCATGAAACTAAAGTATTTTAGTACCTAGTGACGTTTTATTAGCTTAAGACTTAGATATGTATATGTGTTTGAAGCAAACAGAACTCTCACAGATTTCTTAGAGAGATTAATATATGAAAGAATTCTTGTCTGAGAAAAGTTGTTATTGCAATTCTAAAAGTTAAACCAGGATTGTGATTGTTACAAAATAAGAGACAAGAACATTTTTATTAATATACTCTCTTTTTTCGTTTCATCATTCTATGTTAATTGGCCATTTTCTAAATATATATATATACAGGTTTGTTGGTTCACCACTGGATAGAACTGGTCATCCGTATGGTCAACCTCGATGTAATATTATGGAGAGCACTCGACGTAATGCAACACATCCGTCTTCGTTTGTGTTGTTGGTGGTGCGAGTACGTAGTTAATTATTATAAAATAACAGGAGTCCGGACTGGTGTAATTCCTTAAAAGGTTTATTATACTATGATCATTTCAGTGACCGGGTTCAGTATGAATCCGGTGACATCATCAGGTATTCGAAATATAACAAAGGAATATAATGGACAAAATCCATGGGGCTGAAAAACAAAGACATGTGGGTGGCCGAACATTTAGCAGCTTCTAGCCCGGTCAATCGCCCTCAAGTGATGATTATTAAGTCTTCTTATGTCCTTCTGGTGAAGGGGCGTAGGCTTATAGTGTAATACTACCGCCCCGTCATAGAGAGAGGCCAGCGGTGAGATCATATATATATATATATATATATATAAATATATAATGATTACACAATATTTGTTTGGTAAGTGATGTGTAGATTGAACCCGGTGACAAATTTCGTAGTTTCAGTCGGGAATTGTTATTTACAAAATTATTAATGACTAAATTGTAATAACAGCAAGCATGTGTGTTTATCTCAATTAATGTGTGCGTTTATGTGTGTGTGGGCGAGAGAGAGAGAGAGAGAGAGAGATTGTGCGTGAAATTTGGAACGTATAGGGATGGGGGTGCATGAGTGTTTATGAGTCTATGTCTGCTTGTATGTGTAAGGGTGTATGAGTATGTAAGGGTTTTTGTGTGCTTTTATGTGTTGTAGTGTAAGAGTATATGACTGTATAAACAGGTCGTTGTCATAAACTATCTTCTTTCACTGAATAACTCACTGAAAAATAAGTCCTCGTTAAGTTTCGTGAAATAAGCAGACTTCCGTGTGATTACCTAACAATTTCCTCGTTACTAGCTAGCAACATAACTCGCCACTAACCAGCAAATTAATTTCTCAGCTTAATATCAAATGTCCTATCGATTAGATGATTGTCAATTTTTTTACTCATTCGCTTTTAAAATGTTCCCCCGATGAAAAAAAATTTAAATAAATAAATATAACACAATCTTTACTATCACTGTCTAGTAGCGTGCAGCCAGGGTTGTATCAGTCGATATATTGGATCTGCTTAGAAGAAAATGTAAAGTTTTACATTTGCATTTAACGACGAAAAATTGCATTTAGAATGAAATAATTACTTATTCCTCTGTGATTTCTCCTTTAGTTAGTGAATCAATAGACGAGACAGACGTGAATAATACTTACATAAGAAGGCATGGCGTAGTTATTTAATTATTTAATTACTTTTGGATGAATAGATCCAACTGAAAATGTAACATTAGGGACTAAGAGAGAATATATTTATATTATATAGCGACAATTAGTTTTATCGTCTTCACCCATTTCTTGTCAATATTTTTGTCATTATTTATTGCCTTTCATCCTTACGGGGTCGATAAAATAAAGTACCAGTAATGCACTGAGTAATTGATGGCCTTGTACCAAAAGTAGAAACAATTATTTAATACTTTGGCAGAATCAGCAGAGCGTTGGACACCGTGCTTTATAACATAGAGTTATGGACCTTTACAGTTTGAGTTCAAATCCCGTCGAGGTCAACTTTGCCTTTCATCCTAACGGGGTAGATAAAATAAAGTACCAGTAATGGACTGGGGTAATTGCTGGCCTTGTGCCAAAAGTAGAAACAATTATTTAAAACATTGTTGGTGCAGCGTGGCTGAAAGGTTAAGACGTCCCCTTAGCAGACATTCATTTACAGGTTCGAGCCCACAGTGGGATACATGTAATACTGATGAGTGAAATTGAGTAGACAGAAATTATTTGGAATCCTGTCGTTGAACAACACACTATATTTCATGTTGGTCTAGTCAGCTCAGCTGGCAGAAATGAGTTTTACTTGTATTTCAATCAGCCAGCCTAGTCTCCCGCTGCGTCGCACTGAATCTCCCTGACAATTATGTTACGTGTATACGTGTTTATAGGACGATAAGCCACATATAAGTTAATTTCACGCGCATGCTGGAACACTGGGTGTCGAAACCGATGAATGCCTATTCCATTCCATTTAGTAGGTTAATTAAGTACATACATTGCAAATAAGAAATACTGATTGCAGACCTCAAATGTAAACACACACTAATATATATATATATTTTATTATAATATTAGTTAAATTACTTGTATTGAAACATTTGTAAAGTTATTAAAGGATTTTAGAAATCTATTCTCTATGATCTTAATTTGTTACGATATATATAAATATATGTGTGTGTGTGTGTGGGGGGGGGGTGTCTGTGTATATATAGATATACAAAGATATCTGTATATGTATATATAGATATACAAACATATATGTATGTATATATATATATTTATATACACACATATATGTATGTATATATATATATATATATATACACACACACACACATATATATATATATATATATATATATATATATAAATATATATATATATATATATATATATGTGTGTGTGTGTGTGTGTGTGTACATTTATACATATATATAGCGTCCGAAACATTATGACTCTTTTAGAAATATATCAAGCGTTGAAATTATGTACCAGCATTGTATTGCATTGTATTGCGTTGTTTTCTTGTTCTCTTGTTTTACTCTTTTCTAACTTTTTTTATATCACTAAGTATAGGCTTGAATTGTACAATTGTTTCAAGTTTTCAAATTATCCGGCTCTATTTAAATCGATCAAGTATTCACGACAAGTGGGATGCATAGATGAGATCGTTTCAGGAAATCCAATATATATTGGACAGAAAATTATAATGACATCAACATGAGGAACTATAATATAAATCATTCTGAATGAAAATCTGTCACATTTAGGAAGTTAATATGAATTCATTCAAATAAAAGTACACACAATCTTGATCTTGCTGTTATCACAAAATATATCGAGGAACAATGCCACACAGATATTATATTTCTGGGGAAAAAAATTATTGGAAAATTGTAGCATCAAAGTCTGTTCAAGTAATCAGGTCAATAAATTCTGAGTAAAAATAATAATTGCGCGACAAGAGACAGTGAATAAACGTAAAGCATTCAGAATTAGCCGACATTTAGAGACATTGGTTGGGCATTTAGAACCCTAGAGTAGCTCTACAATGTGCTCTTCCTTACCCAAACAAAATCATGTAACAGGTTGATACTATACTCCTCTCTATACGGCTTTGCATATTTCCACAACGCTGTTACGCCACGCAAATATGTTTAGAGAATTATTCCTTGAACGTAAGAAATTATATATTTAATTTAATTATACATATATGTATAAAACTTGATCAATACTATATAGTATTTTATTAAGGACACATCGGCTCTGTTCGTGTGTATATATATATATATATATATATATATATATATACAGATACTATTACAGATATTATTTAAATTTGCATTTCATTATATATATATGTATATATATATATTAGAAACAGAAGCTTTCGCCGTATTTTCGACTAAAGAAATTTTAGCCTAATATTGAGGTTTAGAACCCTCAAAGAAATGGAAAAAGATGAGTATGTACGTCAATACTCATCTTTTTCGATTTCTTTGAAGGTTCTAAACACTACTATCAGGCTAAAATTTCTGTGTCAAAAATATGGTGAAAGCTTCTGTTTCTAATATATATATATATATATATATATATATATAATTGTTTCTACTTTTGGCACAAGGCCAGCAATTAACCAGTACATTACTGGTACTTTATTTTATCGACCCCGTAAGGATGAAAGACAAAGTGGACCTCGGCGGGATTTGAACTCAGACCGTAAAGGGACGTAACTATGCTGGAAAGCATGGCATCCGACTCTCTACCGATACTGCCAATCCACTGGTTATATCCACCATTATATATATATATATATATAATTGTTTCTACTTTAGGCACAAGGCCAGCAATTACCCAGTGCATTACTGGTACTTTATTTTATCGACCCCGTAAGGATGAAAGGCAAAATGAAAGGCAAATATAAATAATTTTGAAAACCAATTTTGAAAAGGCAGATTTAAGTTAAATATTCCTTCCACACAAGTCAACTCCGAAAGACCCTTTAAGTCGCTCCTAGGGATACTCCCTTGATAATGGGTTTTTAAACCCGAAAATATTTGGGATCATTAAACTTGCTAAGATAAGATTCTTTTCTTATCTTAGCTATTTCATTTTCTTTCTAATGCATTGTTTGGTTTTCAGAATTATCTAAATTTCTGTTTCCTATTCAACAATGCTTCAATCAACCTACAATACTCTGTTGTATATATATATATATATATATATATATATATATATATATATATATATATATATATATATATATATATATATATATATCAAAGGTATATATTGAGTTAGAAACTCAAAATAGTCTCTTACAATAAAATAGCTCAAGGAAATAAATTTTTCTGAGTCGTATAGTATAATTGAATATAAAAGAGAGATAAACACAGACATATATGTGTTCAAATTGTAAGGGACCAGATTGGCTAAGGTGAAAAAGATACTAACTGTGGACAATAGGGTTTGCCAGACTCAATTTAAGAATAAATCAAGCAAATAAATACAAACTGGAATCTGGTCCCTTACAATTTGAACAAATATATGTATATGTCTGTGTTTATCTCTCTTTTATATTCAATTATAATTATATATATATATATATATATATATATATATATATATATATAGTTTTAATATAGATGAGATTCTACAGGACTAGAACTGTTTCATTCATTAGAAATCATCAGGAATTAATGAAACAGTTCTAGTCCTGTAGAATCTCTTCTATATTAAAACTGTTATACTCTGCTATGTATTGAGTACCTTACTTACTGTGGTTACCTCCGATTCAACCCGGAATAACGTATATATATATATATATATATATATATTCATTTCAATGAGTCGTCGGTGTGCCATCATGGCATTTGACGTGTCTTCGGCATCTGGTGGGACTCGTCCCTAATGAGCTCTAAAACGACGGATTTCTTCCAAAGAGAAAGTGAGAAATGGAGGCATTGGAACAATCGACCTCAGTACTAGATTGATACCTTATCGATCGACTTCAAGACAATGAAATGTAATAGTAACTTCACCGGGATTTCAACCAAATGTGTAGAAAACTGGAATGAATACCCCAACGCATTCTAAGTGTTTCAAAGATGTAGACTTGTCCTCTGAGATTGATGAGAAATAATCAAAAGATATATTCCTGAATGATTAATTTTTTCTCCCTTTTCATCCCTATTTAATATATTTCGAATCTGTCTTTCTTTAAGTATGACATCTTTTATATAAACATGTCGAATTATTATTTATTGATAAATAAAGATTAGTACAAAAGATTTATGATACACAGCCGATAATTACTTCCAGGAGAAAATATGAGAAATGTTGCTTTTTTTTTTCCTCTGATTCTGTACATTTTTTCTGCATAAATAACTATATTTAAAATTCATTTATATTTTGACGTCAGAAAGAAATCAAAGAGAAAAATGAAAGAAGACAAATACAAACGGAAGGGGAGAAATGGGAAGGAAATCATTCTGCGTCCATGGACGTTACGTTATGAGTTGGTCATTCATAATAGAGGCGTATATGAAAGCAAATAGATTATGATTATGGTATACAGACGTCTCGTTGTGGACATTTTCATCTTGATCAAGTCATATCTACTCCAATGTGAGAACACCAGATAATAGTGTCTCAAACAACAACAATAGGCCTGTTATGTTTACAATTAGGCTTGATGGGGCTTTTCCTCTGACATCCTTTGTGTTGATATGTCTGTATCTATTTAATAACAGAGGAAGGTCACTATATTTCTACCAGGGCAATCTTTTCTTCGGATGACATTGTAAATTGTTTTAACAACAATATCATGCCGCATTAGGAGGTTGTACCTTGATGATCTTCGAAACGAAACTCTATGGAGGATCTATCATCATCATATATAACAAATATAAGACTCTATATTTTCGCAGACCTAAAGAGTTTTATAGACTGTATACAAATTATCTCATTAAACGCCAAGTTTTATATTGAAACACGTCTTTAAATTTCCAAAATAAGTGAAGGGTAATTTAACTCAATGGTGCTCAACCAGAATTAGAGAGTACGAAATTCCATTCATCTTAGCAACTACTAGCTACTTCTTTCCGTCTGGAGGAGTATTTTACCAGATTTTCTAACCTATCATTTACAGCAATCGATTGTTGTTACATTTTCTTTACACGCTTGAGATTTCTACATCTTCTAAGAACTCCTTTATATATGTCTTAATATACTACATTCTTAGGTATATACACCATTTCTGAAAATTGGTTGTACTTTTACGAAATACAATAGAATTTCGATACACGCATAGACGAATTTTTTTAGATAAACTACTAACCTACTTGTCTTTGAAATATGAATAAATGCATTGACTCAAATGTAATATTATAATTGTTATAAAATGAGGGGTAATTGCGTTTGATCCAAATGATATTCAAAGGTAAAGAAAATTGACGGAAGAAAAGTTCATAAATAAAAACAAAATATATACCTGATATATATTTGATGTTGAACCTCCGTCGGTTCCGACGACGAGTTTCTAGTCGATTGAATAACACAATAGCCTAAATAATAAACACGCTAGCATCCATAACGTAGTTTCCAGAGAGATTCAGCGAGACACGGCGTGAGGCAAAGCTGGCCCTTTGAATTACAAGTAAAACCTCATTTCTGCCAGCTAAATTGACTGGAGAAAGGTGATGTGCTAAACGAAACAATGTGCCACTCTGTTGCGGAATCGAAGCAGAAACATACGATCGTAGGCCCAAAACTTTAACAACTAAGGCAAGCACATTCACACATAATGCACGAAGCTCGGCTGGCAAGTACATAGACTGACTATGAAATAGCAAGGGAATTGCTGTGAAATCTTACATGCATTAATTTCGACTCTTCTTATTAATAACTGCATTGTTTTTTCAGGGCCTATGTTGAAAAATAAACCTCATTTGGTCATTCCATGAGAGTATCTTGGTCAGACGATGACATTTTCAGCCGACTCTCGTATAATGAAATTTAAACTTGCATCGCTTTGTCCTGGAATATCTAATAGTGAATACAATATAAGTTTATTTGTCTACGTCTTGTAAGAATCATAGTTTTATTAGAATTTAGTTATGAGATATTATTAGAAAGCTACTAATAAATTAATATATACAGATGAAAACAAGTCAATTGAAATGACAGACACCAATATTCTTGTGGTCTGTTGATAACATAGATAATTGTGCAAAATCGGAGAGATGTGACGTGCAAAAGCTCTTAAGTTTCCATAGACAACACGTCAAAACGGAACAGTGAATTATTACACACATATACCAATACGCAATTGCATACATACACACACACAGACAAAAATATATATATATATATATATATATATATGTGTGTGTGTGTGTGTGTGTGTGTGTGTGTGTGTGTGTGTGTGTGTGTGTGTGTGTGTGTGTGTAAGATCCTGATGTAAATCAGATGACTACTGTCAATACGTTAGTATAAGTATATTCATTTTATTGTAGAAATGAATCTCACTCACACACACACATACACAGACATATATATATATATATATATATATATATATATATTGTTATACTTTGGGAGGGTCATGTTGCCAATAAGAAACACACGCACCAGTTGCTTTCACTTCAATTTATTATAAATTAAATTTATAAATTTCCGGTTGGTTGGTTGGTTGGTTCCACAACCAGATGATTGTTCTTATATTGTCAAATTTATAATAAATTGAAGTGAAAGCAACTGGTGCGTGTATTTCTTATTGGCAACATGACCCTCCCAAAGTATAACAATATCGGTTTCAACACACGTTTTCAGATAAAGAATCTTGCTAAACAAATTCAGAAACGATATATATATATATTCCTGACGACGGAATGCTTTTCCATATGTTCTTCGGAAAATATATTTACTCCATTCCAGAAACTAATTAGTTGGAAGTGATATTTTAGTAAGTAAGCCAATTTTATAATTTTTTTATAATTTTATAATTTTCTTATCTTACGTCTCTCATATTATTGTTCTGCAACCCCATGCATTGAACCACAACGTTACTAAGACAAAACCTATATATTTGCTAGCATTGATATGCATCTGTATGTATATAAATGTTACTAGATATAAATTCTTTATAATTATCTCCAATTCATTTGTCGAGCAATATTGGCCATGACTGCTGCTATAGTAGTAAGCAGGCCGCTGTCTTTTTAACAACTCGCTTTCCACTGATTGACCTCGATGTCACGTGATTGATTCTTTTTGAATTTGCCACGGACGTGGAGACAGCGATTTTCTCAATGGCTAGGATTTCAGTCCACGCTTCGCTATTTCCTCTCCACTGAATTATTTCTTTAATAAGTTTCCAGAGTCCTCGCTATGCCTGGAAACTTACATGAAAAGAGACTTTCCTGACGACGGAATGCTTTTCTGTATGTTCTTCGGAAAATATATTTACTCCATTCCAGAAACTAATTAGTTGGAAGTGATATTTTAGTAAGTAAGTCAATTTTATAATTTTTTTTATAATTTTATAATTTTCTTATCTTACGTTTCTCATATATATATATATATATATATATATATATATATACGTATGTATGTAAATACGTATGTATGTATGTATTTGTATAAGTATGTATTTTTTCTTTTTCTTCTTCTTCACCCACTTATTCCAACCGAGTTCATGAATGTTATCCAGTCATCTTGCTCAGTGGCTACTCCTGGGTTTCGGAGCTCTTCTGCGAGAGAACGGGTCGCAGGTGGTGGATAGCGAAACGGCCACAGATATGATGGTTAGTTGGAATATAAGTGGATACCTGCCTGAAGAATAAGCAGCCCCGGACCAACACCGGTAAAATACAAGCAGCAACGGATGACACCTGCAGATCCCAAGCAAACTCTTACAACACTGTAATGTAGCTATGACGAGGCGAGTAAAGGCCGCCTCTGAAAAAGCCTAGTCTTCGCGTGTTTGAGAAAGTATCTGATTAGTGACTGGCGCGAATAAGACCAGCAAAACTGCAATATGGTGAGAGGTAAGAAAAACAACCATACTGCATCGTCCTCTGCGTCGGTTAACAAGGGACGTGTTCATGCCTCAGGTATATATTTCGTTTTTATTTTAGTGATGGGCAAATAAGAAAACCATTAATATGAATTTAGATTAATTTAAATAGATTGCTATTGTAAATATATATAAACAAGTAGCACTATATATATATATATATATATATATATATATATATATATAAGTATGTACTACTGTACGTCTGTATACATATATGTACGTGTACATACTTATATTTAAGTAACAGCCGTACTAAGAGTGGGAAATGAAATTTCGTTTCATTTTGTCCGTTTATATATATATATATATATATACAATATTAAATAAATGGAAACTATATTTATAAAACCATATTTATTTCATTATATATATTTCAGGGATAACATATTAACAATATGCTATGCCTTCCTCAGACAAAATACAATATAAACAGTTTTATAGATAAATAGATTCGACATACCGTAACAACATCTACTTGCATTTGAGAAGGTTGATTTGATTGTGACAAAATTGTACACAGAGAGAAAGAAAGAGAGAGAGAAAGAGAGAGAAAAGAGAGAAAAAAAGGAAAGAAAGACAGAAAACGAAGAAAAAGAAAAAGAAAAAGAAGAAATGCATGGAACAAAATAGAGAGATGGAAAGATAGATAAAGAGAAGAACTTCATGTAAAGAAACAGAAAGAGATATATATATATAGAGAGAGAGAGAGGGAATAGAGATAGATACATATATAGAAAGCTAGGTAGTGGGACAACTGTTGAATAACGTATCAATGATACATTTATTTATTTATTTATTTATTTAGCTCTAGTATTAATGTAAGGGAGATATATGGAGGGAAAACCAGCTGTTATATAGGGAGAGAAAAAATATAGAGAGAGAAAAAAGAGATAGAGAAAATTCAAAAATATCCAGACACAGGCGAGGCGTACAACCTCTGTTTTAATGTAGAGGTCTTAGTATTTACAAAACCAGCCTCTGCATTGTAAATATCAGTATTCCTGAATGAGATATGTATCCACAATGTGTGAAAATGAATGATCTTATGTTTAGTTTTTTAAAGAATTCATATGTTTATGTGATAATTACAAACATCTATGTGAATGTACATGATCAATTCTGCAAACCCTAAGTTCACGGAAAGTATTCTCAATGCGGTATAAAAATTTAAGTATACATATATGTGTATATAGAGTCAATATTACTATTTCTGTCTCTACTCTACAAGATTATCTATCAAGCAGAGATAGAGCAGATTTCAATATACTAATAAAAATAAAAATAAAAATAAAAATATAAATAAAAATATATCGGAAACAAAACTAAACTAAAAATAACAATAATAATAATAAGTAATAATAAAATAGAAAACTAAGAAATATTACGAAAAAATATTACATATTAAAAATATTACATATTAAAAAATTTACATATTAAAAATATTAAAAATAAAAAATAAAAATTAGGAAATACTACAGTAATAAAAATAAAATAAACCACAAAGATCAACCCTTCAAAATTAATTGACAATATATTGCCAAGTTCATTATAAACATCAGAGTCGAAAAACAGATAAAGCCAAAATATTATCTATCAAATCGCATCTAGCAAAGATCATTTCAAAAAGTATAGGATGCCCAATTTGGTCTACATGTGTTCTTATATTTAATATAGAAGTTTATCTAGTGTAACGTTTATTCGAAATATTTGGAGCATCAGCTTTTAGGATAGCTTAATTTTTCATGAAGAATGTTTAAAAAAAAAAAAAAAAAAAAAAGTAAAAAGATTTATCGGCTAGTTTCCCATATAATTATAAATCAAACTAAATATACTACATTTTAAATTTAAATTTATATTTAAACGTTGAGTTTAATCTATGTTTGCAACAACTGAATAAATTTGTCCGTAGATTAAGGGAATTTTTAGATTTTAGTATAAAGAATATCTCCTCTGCGCAGAGGTCACATGTCTCAGAGGATGAATTAAAAGGAATCCCTCTTGAGACTATATTCCAAGCCGTCGAATATCTAACGTTATCTAGCTTAAGTTGCCATAGTACGCCTGAAAGTGCCGTTGAAGATTTTTTTACTTGGATCTGTGAAAGAATTCTTGTGGTTATTATAGCGAAGTTTAAATTCCGTCGATGTGGAACCGACGTAGTTAAAAGAATTAGAGTCAGTATTAACATTACAATTGTATATTATATTTTTAACTAAGCAGTTGTTATTTAACGGACATTTAGATCTATCTCTACAGTTACATTTGTTAACTTGTATATTATTTATGCTGTTATCACTAGGTTTTAAGTTCCTATTATTTATTCTATTGATATTTTGTGCTAAATTTTTGGTGGATGAGTAGGTTAATTTAATTGTATGTCTATTGAAAATTGAGTGATATCTATGTGTTCTAGGGAAGCGATTATCAAGAGCTTTAAAAAATAGTTTAGCGATGTGGGTTTTAATGTTTAGTGAGAAGGGGGGGGGGGCAAACCAAATTATGTTCCTAGTTCTATTTCTTTTTTGGCCTTTGGAATTATTGTAATGCTTTCTATTATAGTTGTTAAGGATGTTGCCGTAATTAAAAAAGTTGTTACTTTGTTTAGTTTGTCTATCATTATCTATGTACACAATCTTATCAGCATATCCTGCTCTAGCTAATGCTTCATTGTAGTATTGGGCTTTTTCGTCGAAAATCTTTCTATTCGACGAGATCCTAGAGATACGTTTTTGGACAGAGTTTACTATAGTGTTTTTGACAGATCTGGGGTGGTTAGAGTTAAAGTTTACATAGTTTAAGTTTTCATTCAACTTGTGAAAAGGATAGTGAAGACATGTGTTGAGATTTAATGTTATATCTAGGAAATTGACTATTCTATGGTTGTTTTCAATTTCTATTTTAAGATTAAAGTAATTAAAAAATTGTGTAATTTGTTTACATTTTCTATTTAGTTCAGAGTTATTATTATCAATAAGTAAAAGCATGTCGTCTCTATATAAACCTCCGGTAGTACCGGGTATTTTCCTATGTAGCGAATTGATTAAAAATAAACCCACAAGGTCAGTTACCTGGGCTGAGTCGGATGATCCCATAGTAATGTCAAAATTGCTATCTCTATCTGCTCTGGTTCATAGTTAGTCATTAAATTCTATCAAAGTTTTCCTAGCCGATAATATAATATGCATTTCATTGCTAGTTAGGTCAGTATGTTTGAATGCGTAATTTAGTGCCTTATTTAGTAGATTAGGGGTAATAGAAGAATAATAGTTAGCTATATCAAGTTGAATAAACTTATTATTATTGTTATATTTAATTTGCTTAAACCACTCAACGACTTCTCCAGTTCCCTTCCACAAGCTCAGGTTAGATAAACAATCCAAGTTCTTAATTTGCTGTATCACCCTGTCAAGAATGTTTTTGCTTAATTTGCCCAGGTCCGATTTTGATGGTGCGATCAATCTAACTGGCAGGTCATTTTCAAAATTCCGCTTGTGATCTTTCATATTGATCTTCGGTTTCCTGGGCACGAAAGGTTGTGTTCTGTTCTCAATTTCCAACTCGTGCATTATACAAGATGCTTCAACATTCATTTTCTCAAGCTCGGCCTTATCTGCTACCTTGTACTTTTTCCTCAGCTCTTTCAGTATGAGGCCATTATACATGTCTTTCTGCACTCCATAGAGGTTGTTGGTCTTGTCAGATTTCACCAAGATCTTCTTTAAAAGACATACCTCTAAAAGACATACCTCTACCTAGAAACAAAGACTTTATAAAACAATTAATAGATAAATCTGACTCTTTTATAAGGAGAATCAGGTGGCGAGCATTCCACTTTGATAAATCTAATACAGACGAAAATGTCTCGGACTTAAACAAAGTTTTCAAATCTAAAAGAAATCCACCCCCTAACAAACTTTTATCTGACTTTGAAAACGATATAATTTCTATCATACAAGGGGTCAAATTCAAGAGAAACTTCAAAGGCCAGGAATATCTGAAAGGCATTAAGGATAACATTGAGAGCTTAGAGAAAACTGAGAAGATCTTGGTGAAATCTGACAAGACCAACAACCTCTATGGAGTGCAGAAAGACATGTATAATGGCCTCATACTGAAAGAGCTGAGGAAAAAGTACAAGGTAGCAGATAAGGCCGAGCTTGAGAAAATGAATGTTGAAGCATCTTGTATAATGCACGAGTTGGAAATTGAGAACAGAACACAACCTTTCGTGCCCAGGAAACCGAAGATCAATATGAAAGATCACAAGCGGAATTTTGAAAATGACCTGCCAGTTAGATTGATCGCACCATCAAAATCGGACCTGGGCAAATTAAGCAAAAACATTCTTGACAGGGTGATACAGCAAATTAAGAACTTGGATTGTTTATCTAACCTGAGCTTGTGGAAGGGAACTGGAGAAGTCGTTGAGTGGTTTAAGCAAATTAAATATAACAATAATAATAAGTTTATTCAACTTGATATAGCTAACTATTATTCTTCTATTACCCCTAATCTACTAAATAAGGCACTAAATTACGCATTCAAACATACTGACCTAACTAGCAATGAAATGCATATTATATTATCGGCTAGGAAAACTTTGATAGAATTTAATGACTAACTATGAACCAGAGCAGATAGAGATAGCAATTTTGACATTACTATGGGATCATCCGACTCAGCCCAGGTAACTGACCTTGTGGGTTTATTTTTAATCAATTCGCTACATAGGAAAATACCCGGTACTACCGGAGGTTTATATAGAGACGACATGCTTTTACTTATTGATAATAATAACTCTGAACTAAATAGAAAATGTAAACAAATTACACAATTTTTTAATTACTTTAATCTTAAAATAGAAATTGAAAACAACCATAGAATAGTCAATTTCCTAGATATAACATTAAATCTCAACACATGTCTTCACTATCCTTTTCACAAGTTGAATGAAAACTTAAACTATGTAAACTTTAACTCTAACCACCCCAGATCTGTCAAAAACACTATAGTAAACTCTGTCCAAAAACGTATCTCTAGGATCTCGTCGAATAGAAAGATTTTCGACGAAAAAGCCCAATACTACAATGAAGCATTAGCTAGAGCAGGATATGCTGATAAGATTGTGTACATAGATAATGATAGACAAACTAAACAAAGTAACAACTTTTTTAATTACGGCAACATCCTTAACAACTATAATAGAAAGCATTACAATAATTCCAAAGGCCAAAAAAGAAATAGAACTAGGAACATAATTTGGTTTGCCCCCCCCCCCCCCCCTTCTCACTAAACATTAAAACCCATATCGCTAAACTATTTTTTAAAGCTCTTGATAATCGCTTCCCTAGAACACATAGATATCACTCAATTTTCAATAGACATACAATTAAATTAACCTACTCATCCACCAAAAATTTAGCACAAAATATCAATAGAATAAATAATAGGAACTTAAAACCTAGTGATAACAGCATAAATAATATACAAGTTAACAAATGTAACTGTAGAGATAGATCTAAATGTCCGTTAAATAACAACTGCTTAGTTAAAAATATAATATACAATTGTAATGTTAATACTGACTCTAATTCTTTTAACTACGTCGGTTCCACATCGACGGAATTTAAACTTCGCTATAATAACCACAAGAATTCTTTCACAGATCCAAGTAAAAAAATCTTCAACGGCACTTTCAGGCGTACTATGGCAACTTAAGCTAGATAACGTTAGATATTCGACGGCTTGGAATATAGTCTCAAGAGGGATTCCTTTTAATTCATCCTCTGAGACATGTGACCTCTGCGCAGAGGAGATATTCTTTATACTAAAATCTAAAAATTCCCTTAATCTACGGACAAATTTATTCAGTTGTTGCAAACATAGATTAAACTCAACGTTTAAATATAAATTTAAATTTAAAATGTAGTATATTTAGTTTGATTTATAATTATATGGGAAACTAGCCGATAAATCTTTTTACTTTTTTTTTTTTTTTTTTTTTTAAACATTCTTCATGAAAAATTAAGCTATCCTAAAAGCTGATGCTCCAAATATTTCGAATAAACGTTACACTAGATAAACTTCTATATTAAATATAAGAACACATGTAGACCAAATTGGGCATCCTATACTTTTTGAAATGATCTTTGCTAGATGCGATTTGATAGATAATATTTTGGCTTTATCTGTTTTTCGACTCTGATGTTTATAATGAACTTGGCAATATATTGTCAATTAATTTTGAAGGGTTGATCTTTGTGGTTTATTTTATTTTTATTACTGTAGTATTTCCTAATTTTTATTTTTTATTTTTAATATTTTTAATATGTAAATTTTTTAATATGTAATATTTTTAATATGTAATATTTTTTCGTAATATTTCTTAGTTTTCTATTTTATTATTACTTATTATTATTATTGTTATTTTTAGTTTAGTTTTGTTTCCGATATATTTTTATTTATATTTTTATTTTTATTTTTATTTTTATTAGTATATTGAAATCTGCTCTATCTCTGCTTGATAGATAATCTTGTAGAGTAGAGACAGAAATAGTAATATTGACTCTATATACACATATATGTATACTTAAATTTTTATACCGCATTGAGAATACTTTCCGTGAACTTAGGGTTTGCAGAATTGATCATGTACATTCACATAGATGTTTGTAATTATCACATAAACATATGAATTCTTTAAAAAACTAAACATAAGATCATTCATTTTCACACATTGTGGATACATATCTCATCCAGGAATACTGATATTTACAATGCAGAGGCTGGTTTTGTAAATACTAAGACCTCTACATTAAAACAGAGGTTGTACGCCTCGCCTGTGTCTGGATATTTTTGAATTTTCTCTATCTCTTTTTTCTCTCTCTATATTTTTTCTCTCCCTATATAACAGCTGATTTTCCGTCCATATATCTCCCTTACATTAATACTAGAGCTAAATAAATAAATAAATAAATGTATCATTGATACGTTATTCAACAGTTGTCCCACTACCTAGCTTTCTATATATGTATCTATCTCTATTTCCTCTCTCTCTCTATATATATATATATATCTTTCTGTTTCTTTACATGAAGTTCTTCTCTTTATCTATCTTTCCATCTCTCTATTTTGTTCCATGCATTTCTTCTTTTTCTTTTTCTTCGTTTTCTGTCTTTCTTTCCTTTTTTTCTCTCTTTTTTCTCTCTTTCTCTCTCTCTTTCTTTCTCTCTGTGTACAATTTTGTCACAACCAAATCAACCTTCTCAAATGCAAGTAGATGTTGTTACGGTATGTCGAATCTATTTATCTATAAAACTGTTTATATTGTATTTTGTCTGAGGAAGGCATAGCATATTGTTAATATGTTATCCCTGAAATATATATAATGAAATAAATATGGTTTTATAAATATAGTTTCCATTTATTTAATATTGTAAATATACTCCAAATATTTGTCGAGTGCTTTTATATCAGTTATAAATATTTACTAGTTGTAACACAACAATTTAAATATAACTTTCCATATATATATATATATATATATATGTATGTGTGTGTAGAGAGAGAGAGAGAGAGAGAGAGAGAGAGAGAGAGAGAGAGAGAGAGAGAGAGAGAGAGAGAGGAGGGAAGAAGAAGCAAGAGTAAGCGACAAACAGACAGATAATACTATGGTCATAACTTATTCCCTTCTTAATAATGGATCAACAAAGTATCAGTGAGGGCTTCTTAAAGTATTTGATAAAACCTACAAAAATATAATGGAGACTATCTTCAGGAATGCAAAGAATTCACACAGTAGATTAAAACAAAAATCCTTGCTATGAGGAAGAAAATGAAGATTAAGGTTTCGGAGAGACCCCTTCTCTGGAAGGAAATGAAATGTTTACTCGTTATACTGAATAAATTGCTACAGGAAAGTAGCGAGAACGAGGAAAGAACTACGTATTTATTTATTCTATAGATATATAGTGTAGTCCCAAATGACGGCTCCTCTCCATATCGGCGGGCTATCTGGTCCGCTAACTTTGAAATTGTGACTACTTTTCTTTAGAAATATTTGTTTATGTATGTAATTATATTTATTTATTCAGGTAGAGTCTAGTTGGATGTGGTAGCAGCTGACAAAATGTTAACATCAATCGTACTCATAAGACCTTTTAATTGCATAGCTGAAAGGTATTATAATTGAAATACCAAAGAAAGAGACTTGTCTGAAAATGGATATTGAAGAAATATTACTCTTTCTGTCTCTCACTTATTATCATGAATGTATTCAATAGTTGGATTGACAGTATCGGTAGAGAGTCGGACGCCATGCTTTCCAGCATAGTTACGTCCCTTTACGGTCTGAGTTCAAATCCCGCCGAGGTTGACTTTGCCTTTCATCCTTACGGGGTCGATAAAATAAAGTACCAGTAATGCACTGAGTAATTGCTGGCCTTGTGCCTAAAGTAGAAACAATTATCATGAATGTATTCTGAAGTATAATTTCAACCAAAATTGAACGAAATATTGACAGGATATTGAAAGTGGCACAAAAAGGTTTCAAAAAGAGGAAAAGGTGAGAAGACAAAATATTTACAAGAAATGATTTTATTCAAGAGACGAATGAAAGAAAGATGCTATTAAGTAGATATTTTGTTGATTTCTAGAAGCAAGGATATTATATCGTGGCAAACATTGCTAAAGTTAATGTGAAAATATTGCACACCTCAAGAATAGGCTTACATAAAGATGCATGAAGGAATTGTTTGTCAGGTCATGATAATAGGAATTCTTAGAAAACCATTTGATGTCTAATCGTAGAGACAGTCATGGAAGGACAAAAGAAAAACGAGGGGTGTGGATTAATACATGTAGCCGCGGAATAGCTTAGCATAAACACCGGTTTCTAGGTGGTTATGGTCTGGTTAAAGACGTAAATTACTAAAAGTTTAGGGATTGCCTGATTGTTGTTACAAACATCATGAACGTGTTAGCAAAACGACCACCTAGGCAACGACCCGTTTCAACTTAACTAAGGTGCAAAAGCAATATGTCACTATGTTCAGGTGTTATCATTACAATATCGTCCAGTAATTGCAGGTTCATGACTTGCTATTTACTTTATTGTATTCGAATCACAAAAAAGCAACAATAAATTTAATCCATGTCATTCTTTTATTATTTTACAGATTTCAGTCATTGGACTGTGGTGATGGTGGGGCACCACCATAAGAAGATTTTCAGTCGATCGTATCGACTTATTTTATCGACATATTTTTGATCAAACTGCTACGTTACAGAACATAAATACACGTGTAGATAGAAATGAAAACACACACACACAAACACATCCATCCATGCATCCATATATATATATATATATGTATATATATATATATGTGTGTATATGTATGTATATATATATATATATATATATATATATATATATAAGGCTTCTACAGTGTCCGCCTTCTAAATTCAATACACAAGGCATTGATGAACCCAAAACTGTAGTAGAAAACATGTGGCAAACGTGTAGCGCAGTGGGATTGAACCTGGAGTCACATGGTTGTAAACCGAACTACTTGACCACTTAAATATTAATAAGTTAATAAATAATGTTCTGAACAGGAGATTATAAGCTCGTCGGAGTAGATTAAGCCCAAGGACTTTCACAATTTGCCAAGGTTTGATTAATAGTTAATTAACCTTTAATAGATTCTAAATTTTGTAAATATTTTCATTATGGACGTGCCATTGCCTGAAACAATCTCGGGTGTCACATAAAACCTTTTATTACATCGCAGGTGTTGTCTTCATAAGAAAGAGTCATGCATCTAGTTTTGAATAAGGATCATCGTATGCTTAATTAATAAATTATTATTGAGTTCTAAATTCGTATCATCTGCATGCAGCTTTTCCCACCAAAATGCTACAGATGGATGATGGATTTTATCTTAAATTATCTTATTTATTGATTCAAGAGATTTTACAATTAGATAGCTAGCTAGTGAGAGAGGGGGGAAGGGAGAGAGAGAGAGAGAGAGAGAGAGAGAGAGAGAGAGAGTCATTGAAGCCTATGTATAAAAAGGATGACTGATGATGGAATTTTCAAAAAGAAATCAGGTGAAAAAAGGGAGGTGGTGAGAAGTGAAATGAGAGAATGATGGGAAGAGAGAAAGTTAGAATCTATTTAATATTACAAGATGAAAGAAGATCTGACAAACGGTAAAGAAATCTTTGCTAATTATTTAACACAAAAAAGAAAAGGTAAAGAAAAGAAATTTCCATGTTGAAAATGGCACATTTAGAAAGTGTAACATATTTCCAACGTTGTACCAGTTCCCTACTATTTCCCCCACCAATTAACAAACATCATCTTTAGTGTTACTATTTTTTTTTTTTTCATTTTTATGTTTAATTTTCTAAGTCGACGAAATAGCAGATTCGGTAGCACGTCAGATAGAATATTTTACGGTGTTTGTTCCGACAGTCTGCGCAGTGAATTCAAATCCCGTCGATATCAACTTTACTTTGCCTCATTTCGAGATTAATACATAAGTATCAGTTCAATACTCGGTCGTTCCTTCCTCTACCAGGGTCGGCTGGAAAGATCATAGGCTGCCTATGAAGGATTGATATTAGAGTTGTGAAAACTTGCATGCATTAATTTCAACTCATCTTATTAATAACTGCATTGTTTCTTTCCAGGGACTATGTTAAAAAGTAAACCTCATTTGGTCATTTCATGTGCCTATGAACTTTTCAGCCGAACCTCGTATATGTCTTTCTCAATTCTCTCATACTAAATTTTTGTAAGAAACTGGCTGTGTTCCAGAGTGGAGAGATATGCACCCCATAGGATTAAATGCCCAAGATGGTGCCACTATGACTCCTTTAAGCTTTCACAGCGAATAATTCGTTGATATTCCAATATATTTATTCAACCAAACGATGAAGGATTCTCTGTTGGTTTCCAACGATGGGAATTCATCTATTCGATATAGTGAACGTCCAACTCATGACTTAATGTGTAAGTGTTCGAGCAGTCCACAGATAGGTGTAATCCTAAAATAATTCTCACGCAAAATCAGCGTAACAAAACATGTAACAAGGCATGACCTTAGTTGAGAGAACTGGAGCAAAGTGAAATATAGCGCTTTGCTCAAAGACACAACGAACTTCCGACCTCACAATCGTGAACCACCCGCCTTCACATGAAGGATAAATATATCTGAAGAATTCTATAGAATCACGAGTGAAATTATTGAAACAAACTGAAATAAGAAAGAAAAACCTTGTCTTCTGTATGTAACAGTATATTTAAGGATTAACATATAGGCATGGTATTTTGATGAAAATAGCCAAATATGTATAGGATGGGTTTCGGGAATGTGATAATGATAAGAAAGTAGTAAGGATGTTACAGGGCAAGGGGAAGAAGTGAAAACAAAATGTATATAATAGCATGAATAATGAACAGAGATAGATAAATTACTCTGACCTGACTTCTCTGAGAGACCAACCAATGTATATAAAGATGTAGAAAAAATACTATGTATATAATTCTGTTTACTACATTGTATACAGTATGTTATGACTAGAATGGAAATAGAATGAACCTCCGTTGGTTTCGACGATGAGAGCTCCAGTTTTTTCTTCAATGGATAGTCTGCACCTGGAATAAACGTGCTGAGTGGCTGAGCATTCCAGAAATTGATTACATAGAGGCTTCCTCTCTGACTGGAAATGTAAATATGAGATAGATAGAGGGAGGTAATATTTTGAAAGGGCAGCAAATATGGAGGTGGTTTCTTTTAGTGTATATTTCTGGGATTGTCCATAGTGAATAATTGCAACCATGAGGTTCAGAGTTCGATCCCACTGGTATATTAGACCAGTGTCTTCTACCAGACACTTTGCCAAGGCTGACCCATCTGTAATGCCTTCCTTTCGCTTATATGCCTTAGCCAGTTTGATAATGTACTTAGACGTACCACTTTGAATGATTAACAAATTAATTTCACAAATATATGGCACGGTGTGGAATCTTGGGACGGTGTTATTTACCATAGCCTCAAGTCTACACAACTATTTTGAGTGAAGATGAGTAGATGCTTTTGCAAGGAAGTCCCTGGGATAGAAGGTACCTCTCATTCAAAAGGACAGTCTTATCTCAAACTGTGTCACGCTGAATCTCCCCGAGAATTACATCAAGAGCACACATGTTTTTGGAATGCTGAGCGATTTTCATGTTAATTTTATGAGCCGGCTATTGCGTTGATTTGATCGATAAACTGCAACTCTCATCATCGAAGCAGACGAATGTCCATCTTATTTTATTTTACTGCGTGTATTAGATTGCGACAGTCTGTGTATATAAACGTATTCCCGTCTGGATTTGTCATTAAAAGTGCAAATTTCTCTGTGACAATATTTTACTGTCAATTTTGTTTTCCTTCCTATTTATGATTTTTCTGTAATCTGTGTTATTGTTTCAACAACGTTTCTCTTGGGGTATGATGTTACACCTCATTTGTAGCTAGATTTTCTAACCACAACTCCCCTCGGTTACAAGACCATATAAGAAAAAAGAAAAAATGCTTATAAAAAATATCAAACAGATATTATTCTTCCACTCACAGACAAATGCGGTTGACACTCCAATGCTTTAAAGCATTCAATTGATGAAATAATCAAAAGGAAGTAATGACACGGTGAAAGAGTCATTTTAGTTACAGGCTTGCTCATATCTTGAATTTAGTACTTAACTCCCCGCCCCAACTACGCCCCATATCCAGAAGTCTAACACATTCAGATCTGGAGTGTTAAGAGGCCATATGTTTATGGTGAAGCGATCATGGAGATTGTAATTGAACTTCTTGGTCTTATTATACGATGCAGAGTCTTATTGGCAAGTGTTCGGTCTTCCTTTGATCACGCTGTCTATCCAAGACCTCACAATCCTCGCCAACAACTTTTTATAATCAGCAACACCCCTAAGCCCTGAGGAAAAAGGAGAGGAGACATGAGATCTTCCTATCTGCTCACAACTTCCAGAACCATCACAGTTGCTGGGAACCTTATGTGTATGACCTTTGGACCGTCTTTAGTGTTTCTAATCCTTCAGTTACCACTACAAAGTCAATACTCACGCATCCCAAATCATCTGGCCCTCTACACCGCTGATTCCGCAAGGTGTGTAATTATTCTATATTTTCCCTTTTATTGTTTTATAGGTTGCAGCCATTAGACTGCAGCTAAGTTTGGACACCTCCGGGAGGAGATTAATTCTATCTCATCTCGCCCAGTAGTTATTGTTTCGAGCCTAGTACTTTATCGATTTCTTTTTGTCAAATCGCTCACTAAAGACACACACACACACATTGGCGGACTGGGTCTAAAAGTATTGGTTTCCAGGAGATGAATGGGGCCACCTTCATATAGAATGCTATGATTTAATTTTTATAATGAATAAATAACATGGAAATAAGTGGAAACAAAAGAGTGCGATCAAATGTTTGCAGGAAAATATCTTACCTTCTCTAATAAAAAATAGTGTGTATTTTGCGAAATCCAGAGCATTTCAATAATTACCTCACTCAATATATATATTGGAGTGGGTGTATCTGTGTGCATGTACATGTGTATATATAGTTGGAAGAAATGCCTTGAAAATGATAAACATATCTAAGGACCTTGCGAATCCAGAGTCAGGTTGGATCTATAATAGATCCCACCTGGGCTGTTTGTCGCAGATACATATGTAATATGTTATTAAATTGTGTTTTGATGCCTCGATATCTATAATAATATACTCTACTCCGCGTGAGCATCGAGTGCTCGAACGGCATACCGCCTACGGACGCATTTATTGCAACCTTACAACAACTATATATATATATATATATATATATATATATGCGTGTGTGTGTATGTGTGTGTATACGTATATGTATGTGTATGTGTATGTATATATATATATATGTGTGTGTATATATATATATATATATATATATATATATATATATATATATATATATATATATGTATATATATATATATATATATATATATATATATATATATATATATATGTATATATATATATATATATATATATATATATATATATATATATATATATATATGTATATATATATATATATATATATATATATATATATATATATATATATATATATATATGTATATATATATATATATATATATATGTATATATATATATATATATATATATATGTATATATATATATATATATGTATATATATATATATATATATATATGTATATATATATATATATATATATATATATATATATGTATATATATATATATATATATATATGTATATATATATATATATATATATATATATGTATATATATATATATATGTATATATATATATATATATATATATGTATATATATATATATATATATATATATATATATATATATATATATATATATATATATATACACCCACACCACTAATTGATTGGAGAGATGTCTTTAACCCATTGGTACCAAACATTATTTGGTACAAATTGTTTTATTTATTTTTAAATAATTGCTTTTCTTTCTCTTAGACTTCAGGTATTTTTTCAAAGCTAAGCATTGGCACCTAAAACACTACAGTGGGCAGTCTGGTGCCCACTTGCCATTGGGCAACCTGGTAACCTAGCCAGTCCGCCATTGTATATATATATTATTTGTTTGTTAATATAACCAAATTAAATTAATTCAACAGTTAAACACGCTTGGTATAATAAGGTTGCTACCAAAGAGCCAGAAGATTGACAAGTCGACCTTAAATGTTACTAATAACTCCAGGCAAGCCATGAACAACACCACATCTTTTTAACTTTGATTTTGAAAGTAGGTTTATAATTATCAATTTTCATTAAACTTTTGTAGCTGTCTCGGTGGCCTAGTTGGAGGAATCATGGACGGTGGTTATCCTGGTCTAAAGTTCGATCCTGATCTGGAGTAGGGTTCCCGGTAAACCTTTTCAGTTTTTTTTTCTATTGGTTGTAAAATAAAACTGAAAAATGTTACATGTACCTCTTGACCAGGATTGATCCGAAGTCCAGGATCTTCACTGTCTTACTGCTAGGCCACATAGACAACTACAAAAATCTTATGAAAATTCATACTTATAAACCTATTTTCATAATTTTCTCTCTCTTCGCTATCGCTTCTTTCCCTCGTGGCGTTTTTATAGATAAAAGGCTATTGGCGCGCTTCGAATAGATGCACTGTTTATAATGCGCCAAAACATCCGTGATCCGTAGTAAACAGCTGACGAAGGGAAACTGTCCATATCTTGTTTGTGTCGCCTTACTTTCTAACACTCTTTATCAGTTGTTCCTGGTTGGACTTATATCCTGCCACTCTTTTGGATCACCCCCCCCCCCCCTCTCTCGCTTGTTTGTTGGTCCCGGTTGCACGTGCGTCGTACACCCTTTTGGATTAACTCTCTTTCCCTTCTCCCCCTCTCTCTTACTCACCCCCTCTGCCTTCTACCCCCTCTCACTTGCGGTACCCCTGTCTTTCTCTCTCTCTGCCTCACAGTAAATGTGAATTCGAAACTACTTTATTGCACGACGAACTCTTTAACCATACAGCCATTCCTGCGCCTATACAATTTACATATTTAAATGAAAACTGAGAATAAATAATATAAGATATCAGTTGTTGATGTTATATGACTATTCTCAGATCAGCTCTCTTGCAGGCAGTCGGGTAGGGGATAATGACCTGGCTACGATATTCTGGGACTATTCGGTCCGAATGCAAAAGAATACCAAAGCTTTAAGTTCATTCATTTCCGAACAAACATCGCCCGAAAGAAATTCGGAATACCATTTCAACACAATGATACTGAAATATGAATAAGCCTTGTGTAGTATATGAGATAGCAGATGATAAAGATCGAGCGACGACACTGAGAAATGATTCTCCTAACTGAAAAGAATGTCAAAGTATGAAGGTATGATATCATAATCGAAGATGAACTTAAGAACTCTGGAAAATATTTCATTCATTTCTAAAGAAAATATCGCGATGAAGGAAGTCGAAAGACTTTAAAGTACAAGGACACTGAAATGTGGATATGCAACGTGTCGTATATGAAAGGAAAACTGGCACCGATAAAAATCCTGGAACTGAGTATGGTAATAAGAACAGGAACAAAACATAAAAATCCTATTAGTCTTACAACTTTACACACATTAAAATCAATATCTCCACATATCTCTTACATAGCATATATTATATACTTTACCATCCAACACAAACAAGCATGGAGAAACGGACATAAAACGGCAATAATGAACATTAATACTATAACACAACACATATAGCAGATATTATAAACAATTAGCTTCCAATATTAAACACAGCATACACTACAGATTATATGCTATCACCCTAATACTTTGACATAACATACGTGGGATATATTATATACAATAACCACCAAATACTATGTCAGTGTTTCATTTGATTCGAAGATAGGAATAGCCTGTTCCTGAAATTAACGTGTAAGATAGTGAGCCTTCCACATACATGTGTGCCTTTCCTCGGGCCTAGGCAGAAAACGACATCATATTTATTAACATATATAATGAGTGTTTTAGCAGTAATAGAAATGTGTGTATACATTATCATATACAATACTTTTAACAAGTAGTGGGAAAGATCCATTCTTTCTCATATAGACATATATACACCAGGTCCGAAGACAAAAGAACCAAATTCCTACTGTCCCTGCTTCCGTCTCTCCCGCTCTCCCCATTTGCTCACTATTGGTCCCGTAGTTGATATTCGTCTGGCTGGTATTGGATTGTTTTCGTTGTTGCTGTTGTTACTATGGTTGATGATATCGATATCGCCGTACCCACACTGCTTACCACAAAAACAACCCCTGGATTAAAGTACCTGTTTTCGACGTAGCTGCCATTGTTGCTGTGTTGTTGTTGCTGTTGCTGCTGTCGATGTAGCCATATCAGTATTTGTTACTTTCGTTTATTCTTTATACTTTTATTACTATTTTTTATTTATATTTTTCATGTTTTCCTTCTGTCCCTTTTATCTTCTGTCATCCTCCTTATTTTTTTCATGGACTTTAAATGTGAATTTAGAGTTATTTGTTTATCTCTCTTTCCTACCCCTACAGCCATTAATAAGTGTATATAAAGGGATTCCTTTACTTCTTTCAACAGTTTGAATATGTTTTAGCACATATAAACTCGCATATCTGATGAGATGTCGAGGCAGAGTTGGGCCCCGTTAATTGTGATTGTACCATGAGCTCATCGATATTGCAAACATTGTAATATGCCAATCAAATTTATATATATGGTGCAACATTGACTTCGACTCTGCTTACTTTTATTTACACTCTGCACAGCACAGCCAACTTAACCTCAGAATACAGCTTAAGACGAGACGGACGTTTGTAACAGCATCGATATATATATATATATAAACATATATATATATATATATACAAACATATATATATTTATATATTTACAAACATATATTTACAGATATATAGAGTGAGGGAGAAAAAGGAGGGATAGAGAGAGAGGGAGAGAGAGGGAGAGAGAGAGATGAAACAATAACAGTACTGAGCTGGTAGTCCATCTTGAAACGATGAACGGCAATGTTGACCTCGGCGATATTTGAAACCAGAGTACAGATAAAGGAAAAGTATCCCACCCAACATCCTAACGACTCTGCCAACCTATTGCTATCAACTAATATTATAATGATGGCCCAATCACATTTAAACTTGCGTGGTAAACAATCCATCATTTGCTTCATCTTCTACATCAGATACTCAAAACAGCCGCCCTCCCGCATCTCTATTATATCCTATGTATTGTGATTAAATCAATAACATGTAGACATAAATAACTTGTGTTACTATCACAAACTAACAAACGAGGAATACATTGAAATCGTAAATTGACTTATTCCTTTTATGTATCTATTTATTAAATTTCACTCAATTCGTATACATTGACAACTGAAACACATTTGTAGAAACACTACAATCTGGACGGCTGTATATAATGTTACGCGTGTGTATGTGAATGTGCGCGATGTTTTTTTATGTGTGGGTCTGTGACTGTGTGTGTGTGTGTGTATGTTTGCAGGCGAGAGTTTGTGTGTGTATGTTTGCAGGTCAGTGGATATGAGTATGTGGGCATTACGGAATGTATAATCCAATGTTTACAAATAAAATGTTTCAGTTTTAGGCACAAGGCCGACAATTTGGGCAATTATTCGATTACATCGACCTCAGTATTTCACAGGTACACTAATTGAATAACACCGCAAACGTGAGAGACAGAGATTCGAATTCAGATCTTAGATATCCGAAAAGATTTTCGCAACGCATTTTGTTCAACGCTATAATGGTTCTGACAATCCATTGCCCTTATATATATATATACTTAATTGTTTCTACTATTGGCAAAAGGCCAGCAATTACCCAGTACATTACTGGTACTTTATTTTATCCACGCCGTAAGGATGAAAGGCAAAGTTAACCACGGCGGAATTTGAACTCAGAATGGCATATATATACTTAATATACTTAAGAATATATACTTAATGATGGTGATAAATATATATATATATATGAAGGAATATACAATAGAGAGTCTTGTGTATGGTTTGTATACATAAAATATTGTGTATGCTTTTATATACACCCCTATAATGAACCACGCTATACTGATGCTGCTGGTAATATGAATATATATATATATATATTGATATATGCACTCAAACGCGCGCGCGCTAAATTACGGAATTGGGAAAGGTTCCATTTATATGAATAAGAAAAATTACATTTTTGATATACGAATGACACGAATTCACATCCACATATTTGATTTTGAGTTTTATTAAATATAATCAACAAAGTATATTCTCTAAAACATTGTGACCTCTTCCACCCATGGGATTAAGCAGACACAGAATATAAACCAGTTCCTGAAGTCATAAGCAGATATGTGATTGAAACGGCTCAGCACAGCACTTTTAATATGATCCGAATAGTATCGACGTTCAAAGAAAGCAGTATATTTCTCATGAATACTGTGATATTCCGTGACTCGATTCTATGATCGGAATTACCTATATTCCAAAGCTTAAACTATTTTCATTGCGAGCGGATGATACGAACTCGCAGCGACATATTTAATTTTGTAGTATATTGAATTTCATTCTTAAGGTCGATATATATATTTTTAGTTATTTTTGATGGTGAGAATACACAATTCACAAATATCTAATACATTATTTCTATCCCGCCGAGGTTGACTTTGCCTTTCATCCTTACGGGGTCGATAAAATAAAGTACCAGTAATGCACTGGGTAATTGCTGGCCTTGCGCCTAAAGTAGAAACAATTATTTCTTAATTTATGATGGTCGCTTACTTTCTCTCTCTGCCTCCTCCTATCCTCTCTCTATTTACCCCACTCTCTAACTGGCTGTTTTACTGGATGTTTAAGGAATCAATTGACCACGCAAGACTACTCTTCTATTCTCTCCCTTGTTTCATTCAATAGACACCGCCTTGATTTAGTTGATCAAGTCTGGTACTTATTTTATCCATTTCCTTTTTGTCAAAACACTATGTTATTGGACACACACACACACACACAAACACAAACACACACACACACACACACACACACACACACACACACACACACACACACACACACACACACACACACACACACACACACACAAACACATGTACCAAATTCCACTCACTAGGTATTCATCAACCTAAAACTATTGCAGAAGATACTTGCGTCGCGGGACTGAATCTAGAATTAACTGGTTTCGAAGTGAACTCCTTAGCCACGTGCTCGTGCTTCCGCTTATGAATATCTTTTCACTTAGTTTTGATTTTCTTTCATGTTATTAATACATTGAATCGGTATATGTTTCCGAGGTTGCTAATTGATTGCGAAAGGAATTTAATTCATATATCATGTCTATGTTGCCATGAAGAAGATTCATTTTTTTGTAATTTAGACATGTTCTACATAGTGGACATTTAATAAATATTAACATCATATTTTCTTTGGCGGATTCAAATACGGTTCGAAGATGCCTGTTTTTACGCAAATACACAGGAGCTTCAAAAGACATTTTCTTCATACCAACTACGCGTCACTTCCTATTAAGTATATATTTCTTCCCCTTTTCTTCTTCTTCAATACAAACTTAAAATGCGCACGCTTAATTTTCTTTCGCTACACTTGAGCAGAAGCACGTCCGTGGGTTAAAACAGTCGCTTTGAAATAACCTGGTTCTGGGTTCAGTTACGCTGCGAGACACCCTGGACAAAGGTCTTCTACTGTAGTCTTGGGTTGATCGATACACTGTGAGTGGAAAATTGTTGACAGAATCTGCAAAAACCTGTCATATATACGCGCGCATGTATTTCGATGGTCACTGTGTCTGGTCTTGTAATAATAGAAAAAGAGATCGATAAAATAATTACTGGACTTCAAAAAAAATACTGTGGTCAGTATGATCGACATAATCAAGGCAGTGCCCCAGCATGACCGCAGTCTAGTGACAGGAAACAGAAAATAATAAAAGAATATCAATCTCCTCTATCTCTCGCTATCTCTCTCTTTCTGTGATTTTTATCCTGTCGCTTTGCATTTGTTATCCCATGCAGGCACAGGTTTGGCGATGTCTTCAGCATATCTCGGCTTTATGGCCGTATAGCAACTGATATTAACGTGTGGTCTACCGCAGTATCTGTAGTCAACGTTGTGTAATGACGCCCACCTGTGTACCGGATTAGAGTTAGGTTATGTACTTGAGGTAGTCGCTGTGTGTGTGTGTGTGTGCGTGTGTGCGTGTGTGCGTGTGTGTGTG
>OZ024745.1:34110439-34122939 GCA_964016885.1 Eledone cirrhosa | reverse complement strand
GTTGACTTTTGTGTGACTTGAACTGAGAGTGTAGGAAGGCAGAACGAATACCGCGAAACATTGTATACGACGTTCCAACAGCTATGTCAATTCGCCGCCTTAATGATGAAGATACAATCTATCAACGGTCTTATAGTATATCCAATACTGAAATGACCCAATAAAATGGAATCAGATAGTCAACCTTTCCTTCAATGTCAATAGCACTAATTATGTTTTCAGGCTAATTACGCATTAGTGAGAACTGTGGTTAGTAACATACTATCCATCTAACAATTGACTTCGTTCATAAGATTTTTGCGTGATAGATGCAGTCATGGCTGCAGCCAAATGAGGTTTCGGGTTTACACCATGTGTGTTGGAATATAATTTCGAGTTCACCAATGGCATGTGAGCGAACTTGGGCTTGGGTTGATGTGTATATATGTATATATATATATATATATATACATGTATATAAATATTTGTGTGTGTGTGTAAAAAGTAAACAGAAATAACAAAACAAACGACACAGTACATGAAAGAAATATATTAGTTTAACGCTTGAAATATATATATAATGTTATATTTCTGTAGGGTCATGTTACAGGATGGAGTGAATAAAACGAAATCAAAACAAAGAAGAGACACAGGGGAAAAATTAGTCGTTGAGTAGGCCACAGAATGTGTGACGAACGAAAGAGATTTTACTATACAAATAACCGTCTGGTTATTAAACTAACCGAGGATCGGTTTGATTACCTCTCTTATAATTATTTCTACTTCAGGCACATGGCTAATAATTTTGTGAGGAAGGGAAAGTCGACTAAATTGATCCCAGTATTTGTCTGGAACTATATTTAATGGACCTCGAAAGAAAACTATTATTGTACACACAAGACATCGACCAACCTGAGTCTCTTGTCCAAGGTTCCATTAGTCAGGACTGAACATAAAACCAATTGGCTGCGAAGCGATCTTCATAACCATACAGCCATGAATGTGCCTACAATTAATGCTTTTCTTCGAGATAATTAAAGAAAAAGTTGGTAGTTGAGGTAATAATTGTTTCTAATTTTTGGCACAAGGCCAGCAATTTAGCAGTACATTACTGGTACTTTATTTTATCGACCCCGTAAGGATGAAATTCAAAGTTAACCTCGGCGGGATTTGAACTCAGAATGACAAGGGCCGTAACTATATGCGTCAAAGCAAGCATGGCGTCCGACCCTCTACCGATACTGCCAATTCACCGCCATAGTAGTTGAGGTAATAATTGTTTCTACTTTAGGCACAAGGCCAGCAATTACTCAGTACATTACTGGTACTTTATTTTATCGACCCCGTAAGGATGAAAGGCAAAGTTAACCTCGGCGGGATTTGAACTCAGAATGGCAAGTTGAAGTAATAATTTCTTCTGATTACACATATAAATACATTTAACCTAATTTAAATAAATATCCACTTTCTTTTTTAAATATAGATTATTCATTTACACCGACCTTCTGGAATATTTCTTAATTAATTTCAGATATATATATATTTATACATACACACAAATATATATATATATATATATATATATATATATATATATATATATATATATATATATATGTAAATGAAAAGTATAGAAATTATTGTGAGCAAGAAGCCAACAGTATGTATATATATATATATATTTACACATACAGGCAAATATATATATACATGTATATATATATATATATATATATATATGTGTGTGTATGTATATATATATGCCGTCACTTTAAGAGACCAACAGATCACACTTCAATTAATGCAAATATATATAATCTTTCATAAGCTTCATATAATTAATTCAATGAATGAGTGTGGGAGTTAAAGAAACCGCCAATTATTTCCTCTCTACAAGAGAATAATTTCTACATTAGAGATTTATGAAATCAAATAAAAGCACAATACCGAACAATTTAATTTGAACACTTGCACGAACACACAGAGGTGTGTACATTTGTATATATATACATATATATATATATATATATATCTGTGTGTGTGAGTGTGTATGTATGTATATGTGTATGTACGTATATATATATATATATATATATATATATATGCGTGTGTATGTATGTATATGTGTATGTATATATATATATATGCGTGTGTGTGTATGTATATGTGTATGTATGTATATATGTATATATATATATATATATATATTTGTATATGTGTATTTATATATATGTGTGTGTATGTGTGTATGCATGTATATAGAGTGTATGCGTATGTATGTTAAATGTGTACTATCAGTATACTATCAGTAAGAAAATATTATAAGACAGGAAGGGAATACAAATAAGGGAATACAGGATTTTTTAATTATGAAGCAGAAGTGATATATATTGAATTCGATATGGTATATGACCGATACTGATTTATCGATTTTACCATTTGAAAGGAAAACATGTCCACGGGTTTAATGTTTAATTTAATCTCAGAAAACTGAGATGCCGTCCAAGATAATTTAAAACACCTAAGCTGATTCTCAACACATCTGTCTATGTATGTATGTATGTACTTATATACGTATGTATATATGTATGCATATAGGTATATATATATATATATATATATATATATATATATATATATATATTTTTTTTTTTTTTATGTATGTATCTGTGTATGTATGCATCTGTGCATGTATGTATATATATATATATATATATATATATATTATATATATGTATGTATAGATTCCCGTGTTGTGTCGGGAAGTAACCACAAATAAAAAAGCACTCAATATATTGGCAGAGTATAGGCATCTTTATGATATGTATATATATATATATATATATATATATATATATATATATATATATATATATATGACGTTATCAGGACTATCAGTATTTCACCTTTCAGCGAGAATTTGCACTCAGCCCACTTCCGCTGAAAGGTGTAACACATCTCTCTCCACTCTCACCTTCCTTCTGAAGTGGTACTTAAAGAAGGGGATGAGGAGTTGTCCGGAGAGCAAGGTGTTTGTCCTCAGTCCTTTTAACCTCGTCCACCATATTACCACTTTCGCCATAGCCACCAAACAGAGGAAGACCGCCTCTCCTTTAATCTTAAATGAAGGCTGCGGACTCGGCTGATAACTGGATGCGTCCTACACGTGACAGTAGCTGTTCGACATAATTCCACAGGTCGGTCAACCTTGGGCACTGAACAATTGCGTGCAGAACGGTTTCGATGTCCTGCTCGCATCTTGGACAGGTCCTTTTGGCAGGATCTCTGCCAGGGCGTCTGTGCCTGTATATTTTGTCTCGAAATGGTAGAGCTTCTCGGTAGCACTGCCAGGCCAGAGACCTCTGGAAGTTATCCATAGGCCCTGGACAGAAAGTCCTCCCGAACAGACTGGTCAGTTCATCTTCCTCGATGCCTAGAGTTTCCTCGAAAACGTCGTCGTACTTATCCTCCACTAATCCCCTATAGAATATCGAAGTGGAGTCTCCGCTGGTTGCCGTTTCCGCTTGGTGAGGAGCTGTGGGCGCCTGAAGGCAATCGAGGTGCCAGGTGCCCAGTTTCGGTCTTCGCTTGACCCAGGACTGCAGCTCTGTTAGTGAGGGGAGTTGTGGAAGAGCTCGTCTCACAAACGACAACCACACCGGTTCGCCGATCAGGAATAACTGGCGATGGCGTAGCCTCAGCGCGTGTTTGCGCATCATTAGCCACGGCATGCCCAGCCCTCTGTTCGAAGGGTGTTGACAGGTGATGGATCTCCTCACCAATGGAGCCTGTTTCTTCCAGAGGAACTTGAAGAGTAGGCGTTCATTTTGGTGAGGTATTCGCGGGGACAAGGCACAACTGTCAAGTGGAAGTAGATGACGGACGCTATGTAAGTGTTCGCCACCTCCGCTCGACCTTTCAAGGAGAGTTTGCACTCAGCTCAGTTCTGGGTGAGTGCAAACACCTTCGCCGTGACCTCGTTCCAGTTCTTGTCCACCTGGAGATCTGGACCAAACCAGACCCCGAGCAATTTCACGGGTCCTTCCATCCAGCGTCCAACGACACTGTCGGAAGGCATGGGTTTGCCTCTCCATGTGCCGAGTTGCAAACCGACAGACTTGTTTGGGTTTAGTCTTGCTCGTGTCAACGTTTCGTATTCCTGTAATAGGTTGCCGATTACCCCGATGTCCGAGGTTTTCGATACCGTTACGGTTATGTCGTCGGCATAGGCCGACGCTGCTTTCCACAGTCCTGGTTCGATCGGGATGCCCTGCAACAGCTCAAACTCCCGCAGTAATGGCTCGAGAGTCAGTACATACAGAATGGAGGAGAGAAGGCACCCCTGACGGATGGAACGCATGATTTGGAATGGCTCCGATAGGTAACCATTCACCATGACTGCCGAGCAGATGCTGGTGTGCATGGCAGCGACCCAGCCTCTGAAGACGGGACCGAAGCCGACTGCCCTGAGAACCGCTTCCAAGTATTGATGGTCGACTGCTTTAGACTGATCTAAATTGATCAGAGCCCCACCGAAGCCAGGTTTACACCCTAACCTTATATGATGTGTCGCACGGGGTGAGGTTGTCGTGTATGGACCTGGTTGGGATTACACACGTTTGCGCTTCCTCTACCAGGTTCTCGACGACAAGCGCCAGCCTCGCTGCTAACCCCTTGGCCAAAATATTTAACTCTGTGTTGAGCATAGTTATGGGCCTGAAATTGCTTATCTCATCCCCCTTGTTCTCATCTTTCCTGATCAGTGTTACTACGCCTCTGCCTACATAACTGGAAACCCTCCCGTTCTGTTGCCAATTGCAGTAGACCGCTTCGAGGACGCCAGAGAACAAGTCTGACATGCTTATGTAAAACTCATATGGTAGACCATCTAAACCGGGTGATTTGCGTTTCCCGCAGCGGCCTAGGGCATCTTCTATTTCGCCCGCTGTGATCGGCCTTTCGGAGCTCCTGCATCCGTGCTCGAAAGTCGTGGTATGCCATCGAGGTAAGACCTAAAGTCCATCACCTCCCTTGACGTACCGCTTGCAAAGACCGAATTGCAAAGACCGAATTGCAAAGACCGTCTTGCAAAAACCGAATTGTGGATTTGTTGATAGATAGATAGATAGATAGATAGATATGTTGAAAACAAAACTCTTCTAAGGAATATTGCTGGTTGTTTACATGTACAAAGCGTTAAATCTAATTTTCAATGCTTATGACTATAATTTATGTGCCTTGTTGTTTACAGATTGACATATTTACATATCTGTGTTGGATGGTAATGAGAATAACTAATGTCTGGTTGAAATAATTAAAAAGAGTGCAAAGAGGGTGACGAAAGAATAGAAATGGTGGGTAATCTTTCTATATCAAGAAAAAGGAGAAAAAGTTACATCTACACAGTGTGTGGTGGTGAAAGGATTATTGGGGCCGTGATGTGATTCTGAGAGAGAAGGGGGGAGGCAATCAACCTCAGTACTTAATTGGTACTTCATTTATCGAGCTTGGATGGTTAAAAGCCAAAGTGAGTCTCAGCGGAATTTGTGTTTCAGAAAGACGGAATAAAGACCAGCTACGTTTCTATCTGACACCATAAGAAGCTTGCCTGTTCGCAACCCTAAAGATTATGCTTTAGGAATTGGGATATATGACAAAAATGAAAATGACGATAATGGATCAAAGAAGGAAATTTTACTGATACAATGACAATGGAGAAGAGGCATTGCGGATTGTTTTTAATATTATTTATAGATCAAGGTATTTGATAAATTAACAAATGAACTGAGACGAAGAGAAAGAATAATAAGAATTAACCCCTTTAATACCAAACTGCTAAAACCATCTCTGGTTCTATGATACAAAACTGTTTCCTTTGAAGTGCTTATATTTATCTAAAATCCTTTTGTTAAGTTAAACTCCAAACATCAGTTTAATAATTTATTACTGAATCCATAAAATCCTTGATTATTTTCGAAATTATTTCAATAGAAATGCGGTGTGGCTTAAGAACAAGAGATTAACCCCTGATACCAAACAACATGCAGCCGCCCTTTATTCAATGATACGAAAGTGTTATAAAAGTGTTTTTCTTTATAATGAAAAAGCAAGATATATTCCTAACTCCTTCAAATTTCTTGATTATTGTCAAAATTACTGAAAAATCACCCGGTGCTTGGTTTCAGAACATGTTCATTATACTGCTGTGTATTCAAAGTAGAAAACGTTCTTCATAAGCCACGGTTCCGTCACTTATATTTATTCTTAAGGTCCTGTACTACATGAAAGCGCATTAACAAAGTGTTTCTCTATTTTGAGCTATTCTGAAATATCTATAATTGAAAGGGAACCAAGAAAAATCTAAAGAAGCCGTAGTAGATACTATTCTCACTAAAAAAAACCCAGTCAATAAACCTAGTGCTGACAAAGGATTAATATGGTTGTCATTAGTGAAAAATTAATTTAAATAACCGAAGAATGTAACATTAAATGTGGGTGCGTCAAATTACATGCCAGACAAGTATGTTATTACCATCAGTTTTAAAATCAAAGTTCGTAGTTAGAATGCAGACCGGTACTAATTACATACGGCGGCGAATTAGAAGCGTCAATAGAGAGTTGGATTTAAAAGTATATCGCTATTTCTTCCAGCGTACTGAGCTCAAATACCACCGAAGTCAACTTTGCTTTCATTTTTTCGAAGTTGATAAATAAAATATCAATCTAGTACTGGGGTTGATTCATTCCCCTCATCTCTCTCTCTCTCTCTCTCTCTCTCTCTCTCTCTCTCTCTCTCTCTCTCTCTCTCTCGTTCTCTCCGTCTTTTTGTTGCTTTCTCCGACCTGGAGATGGATGGGCTCCGCCCGGTTTAGAATGCCTTTAGAAGTTAAGGGCACTTTATCGTATTTTTTATTATTTATATATCTTTTGAATATTAAACCTGATGAAAATCGGAGATCAAAACGATCCAAAGGTAGAGAGGATGCAAATATCAACAAAAAATATGAAATGTTTCTTGCCAAAACATTAGTATAATAGCCCAAAATTGTAATTGAATTAATAAAAAATAATATTTAGACGTTTCAATAATATTATTTAATGAAGGAAGAGAAAGCGAAAAATGTGTGATATGGAAAAACATTATATAAAGAATGTATAAAATTGACGAATGCGTTAATGGAAAAGAAGGAAAAAAGAAACGAAAATAATTAGATTGAATAATTAACTGCTTAGACAAAATGAGATTGAATATTAGACATCAAGACAAATATGTAAATGAAAGGTAGGAATATCGATAAATATAGCAAAAATAAGAAGAAAAAAAAGGTAAATCGGAAAGTGGGTGCCATATAGAGTATTTAGGAAAAGGGTGCCATAGTGTAAGATAATTGGTACGAATACGCTAATCGGATTTCTGAATAAGATCACCAAATACATATTCGAATTAATTAACGATAGCATTGATAAAGGTGTATATGAACACCGCTATGATAAACATACGAAGAATCTCGCAGTGATTATTATAAGCAGTGATCATATTCACATATATATATATATATATATATATACACTCTGGTATAGCATCCAGGGCTGGCATTGGTGTAATTAATAAAATTTCTAAACAACCTACATATATACACGACGGCAAAGCCACACGTCTCTTCAAGGTGATATCCATCACTTTTTTAATTATCCTAGCAATGACATGTAGGCATAGATTTTGCACAGACTCAATACGAAGATCAAATGCAATTTGTTTCAAATATTTAGCAAGATCATATTATACATCCTAATAATCATAAAATTATCCATATTTTCCAAATTTCATATTTTAGGTCATTGTAATAGTGTTTATTTTCTTTTTCTTTACCCTTTATTCTCGTATCAATAGAGCAGGCTATGCCCACAATAAAACAGTTCTTTCGTGTCTGGATTATTAACATTATATCTGGTTTGTTGTGATAGATCTTTTCTTCCGCTTGACTTTATCATTTTGCGACACTTTCATCTTTTCTCGTCACCAATTTGGTCATACCAATTTTTCACTGCAAAAACCAGTCTTTACATTTCTTATCAAAGATCCAGCTCTGTAGTTCATTGCCGTTATCATACTTCCAGCATTAAGTTGTGATCCCAGGAGGACCTTGAGTCTTCTGAAATATTTTGGTGTGTCTTTCCCTTCATTTCTGTGCTAAGTACCTAAGTACCTTGTCACTCTGAAGTATTCCGAGGTACTTGAAGCCCACTCCGCCTTTCTTCTTCTTCTATTATTAATATCACCATCATCATCATCGTCAACATTTTCATCATCATCGACAGCATCCTAATCATTACCATCAAAACCGTCACCACCATCATTATCATCATCTTCATATTATACTCAGCTGCTGCTGTTCTTACTTTTTGCCATTTGAAAACACTTTGGTATTTCAAGGAAAAACAACAGAGCAGGTATATTATTTCAGTGAAACATTCTTATCTCTGTTCATACAAATACACAGTTTACTCGATTTGTGTGGTAGAATGAATGTATTTAAGCTTGTTGCGTTGTGTAGTAGTGAAAGTGTGTAGCTTAGTGGTTAGGATGTTCTGCACAGATCGTAATGTTGAATGATTGGCGACTTACATATCAATTTCATGAGCAGGCTATTCCATTGATTCTAGCATTAGAACACCTTCCGTCGAAACCGACGATCGTTCAAAACACATCCCTTTAAACTTGTTGTCTTGAGTTATGTTAGAGAAAAACAAATGTAGGGGCCCTTAACTCCCGAGGGAGTCGAAAGTGCGGCATCCTGACACACGATGGCTCCAGGCCATCTAAGCTTGGCGGAGCTCATCACTCTATATTTGGTGTGAAAGTGATAACGAGAATGAGTGAGAGGAAACATCGTCCCCAGTTCGGGAGTGGTATTTTATTTATCAACCCCGAGAGAATGTAAAGCAATGTTAATATTGGCGGGATTTGAACTCAGAGCGCATAGAGCCAGATCAAATACAGAAGCACATAATCCGACCTTCTGATCACTCTACCAATTTGCCACCTTTTTTGTGTCGGTGAATTGGTGGGAGGGAAAGTTGAATATATCGACTCGAATATTTGACCAGTACTATATTTTACCGACCTCGAAAGGATGAAAGTCAAAATGAATCTTGGAGGGATTTAAACGCATGTTATGTATTAATACTAGAAACAACACTAAATAACGACGGCCTACTTCCAAAGTTAGCATTAAAATTCATTAATCATCAGTCGTCTAAACCATATAACGATCGGGGAAAACATTCTAAACTTATTGCCAAGGACACACTAATCAATAAACTAGGTAGGATTGTATTTTGGTTCGGTATCAAGTACAATTTGGCTAGCATACTCTTCTTACTTTGTCTTTCTATCTACCTCTATGTCTCTCTTCCTCCATATCTCTCTCTCTCTCTCTCTCTCCATGTTGTGGTTTTCTTTCTTGCGTACTCTTTACTCTTCTCATACACAATATATATATATATATATATATATATATATATATATATAGACATATTTTTCTCTCATTTCTCAGCTTCCTTCTACGTCCACTATCTTCGCTTTCATGGTCGCCTCTCCCTCTCTCTCTCTCTCTATATATATATATATATATATATATATATATATATTACCACATATATACATGCATACCTACATACCAACACTTCCTTTCTAGACGTTTTTATCTCCATTCTTTCACCCTCTTCGTCTTTCTCAGATTGTTTCTCTCTCTCTCTCTTTATCTCTCCTTCTCCCCCCCCCCCCCCACTCTCATTTTGCAAACGCTATTATTACAGCAATTTTCGCATATAATTAGTTTTTCAAGATATCGACATCAGTAACAGCAACAGCAGCAGTAACAACAGTAACAGCAAGAGCAACGAATAGAACACAGCAGCAGCACCACCACCACCGTCACCATCACCCAGAAAAACAACAGCAGCAGGAATAGTCGCACCATCACTACCATCAACGACAATGGGCAAAATAACAATAACTACTACAACTACAACAACAGCGACAGGAAGAGGGCTAAACATGATGACTTGACATGTTAAATATAGTAGCTATGTAATCTCTCCTTAAATTAAGGGAAGATTACAGTGCATAATAATACGGCTTTGTATACCGTCTAAAAGGTTGTCTGCTGGATATCAAGGTATAAGCAGAAGCAACGACGACGACCTCAACAACAACAACAACGCAGTGTCTATTCGTGGTAGCTTGACCTGTTACAAACAGCAGCCAAAAATGACTCAACTAAACGCATTCCAACTAAAAGTCAGGGTGATCATGGCTGGAACGCTTTTGAACTTAGGTGTATAATGGATGTCAAAGTTTGACCTGGAAAAAGCGATGACAACGTCACGACAACAAGAGAAAGAAGAGGACATCTGTATGTGGTGGCTTGTCTTGTTAGAAATAACAGCCAAATTTACCTCATCTCAATGTACATCTTGCTACTTAAAAGACATAAGATAATAATTTTCTACATGCCGAATAATATGACAGAATAATCACGGCTGGATTGTCTTTGATCATATATGTCTGCTGGACATGAAGAGGGGCAAACGTGCATGATGCTATAGCATCAAAAGCAACAACAACAACAGCAACTCCTACAGCACCAGCAACAAGGTAGAGTCTATACATGGAGGATTAAACTGGTAGAAATAGCAGCCAAACCGATCTTACCTTAACTAAACACCCTGCCACTTATAACAGGAGGAAATATTAAATAATAATTGTTTCTACTTTAGGCACAAGGCCAGCAATAACCCAGTGCATTACTGGTACTTTATTTTATCGACCCCGTAAGGATGAAAGGCAAAGTCAACCTCGGCGGGATTTGAATATTAAATAATAATATTGTCCTACATGCCTAATAAAAAGTCATGATGATCATGGATGGAACGGCGTAGCTTATATAGGTTTCGTGGATATCAAGGTTTGACCTGGGGCAAACGACGTCGACACCAATAACAAGTGCAGCAATAACTAGAACTATATATAAGACTAAAATAATAATCGATAGAAATTATAAATAGCAATATTCCGATATATGTTCCCATCGTGTGAATAATAATGTAAAATGTAAAGTTTATGGAGAGATGCTACGACATTTTACTACCAATGCTAAGAGTTAGAACTGTAAAATGTTTTCTTTCGGGAGGGAATTGCTTTATTTAGATAAGTATAAAATTAAATTGTAGTATTGTATGGTATAGTATGTTTATCAATTGGTGTTTAACGAACATGTGGATATGTATGTATTATATATATATATATATATATATATATATATATATATATATATATATAATACATACATATACACATGTTCGTTAAACTCCAATTGATAAACATACTATACCATATATATATATATATATATATATGTGTGTGTGTGTGTGTGTGTGTGTGTGTGTGTGTGTGTGTGTGTGTGTGTGTGTGTGTGTGTGTGTGTGTGTGTGTGTGTGTGTGTGTGTGTGTGTGTGTGTGTGTGTGTGTGTGTGTGTGTGTAGGAGAAGTGTGTGTGTGTACATGAGAGTGAATGAGATAGAGATAAATATGTTTATTTACATAAAGAAACCGGTTATATTACACCATATAAGTTAGTTCAACAAATTCATACATGTATACATAGGTGTATACATTCATTCATACATACATATTTTCATGTGTGACCGCACACACACACACGCACATATATATATATATATATATATATATATATATAGGAACGAGTAGGACCCCGACGGCTGAGCTCAAGCCGCTTCGACGGCTAATTCTGGAATTAGCCGTCGAAACGGCTTGAGCTCAGCCGTCGGGGTCCTACTCGTTCCTATATATATATATATATATATATATATATATATATATATATATGTATGTGTGTGTGTGTGTGTGTGTGTGTGTGCGGTCACACATGAAAATATGTATGTATGAATGAATGTATACACCTATGTATACATGTATGAATTTGTTGAACTAACTTATATGGTGTAATATAACCGGTTTCTCTATTACCCACTCTACTACCCTAAGTATTGAGTACTTTGGTGCGTTATGGTTCCTTACCACATTTCTTACGTTATATATATATATATATATATTTGTATAAATATACACGTATATTATATAACATTATATATATATAGGGTGGTGGATTGGCAGTATCGGTAGAGGGTCGGACGCCATGCTTTCCAGCATAGTTACGTCCCTTTACGATCTGAGTTCAAATCCCGCCGAGGTTGACTTTGCCTTTCATTCTTACGGCGTCGATAAAATAAAGTACCAGTAATGCACTGAGTAATTGCTGGCCTTGTGCCTAAAGTAGAAACAATTATTTATATATATATATATATATATATAATATGCATGTATATTTATATAATTATGATATACATATACTTATAGTATATACACACCCGCGCACACACGCACGCACACCCACACACATATATATATATAGAGAGAGAGACAGAGAGAGGGAGGG
>OZ024745.1:34067939-34097939 GCA_964016885.1 Eledone cirrhosa | reverse complement strand
ACACACACGCATACACACACACACGCACGCACACACACACGCACGCACATACACACACACACACATACGCATACACACGCACATACACACACACACACACGCACGCACATACACACACACACACACATACGCATACACACACACGCACACACGCACATACACACATAAACACACGCGCGCGCGCCCATATATTCTGTAACTTCAGTCCTAGGCTTTTGCCATCTTCCTATGTATCTGCCTAATTCAATTCTACATGCAAAATGTCTTTACTTCTCAAACCCCCCCCCCCCCCCACCTCAATACTCTCATAACCTTTTATGTAATCATTGTACTGAACGGTTTTAGGTATTCACAAACACTCTCATAACTAATGTTCCATCTCCACCACACCTATGGCTACCATTACCACCAGAAACCCCATTATCACCATCACCACCACCACAAATACTCCCATCACCATCATCAGCACTATTACCACCATCATTACCACAACTATTACCACTAATATTACAACCATCATCACCATCACACTACAACTTACATTCTTAACATCATCTTCACCACCACAATCATTACCTCTATCACCATCATCACTACCACCACTATATGCATTATCATCACAATTAACTTCCTCACCATTAAAAATACCTCAACCTACACCCCCACCGACCATTATCACAACTACCATTGATACAACTACCGCCACAATTATTATATCCATTATTAAAACCACCACCGTCATCATAAATAAACTCTACCCCCCTATTGCCTTGTTAAAACCATCCCCACTATCACCACAACCATCAATACAAACACTACCACTAACATGACGACGCTGAACTCTCCCACCACGAATAACACCATCACCACTATCCTCACGACCTCCATATTTAAAACCACCACGACCGCCATCACTAACACTGACACCGCCATCAGTGCCACTACTACATCACCATCACCAACACTACTACACTAACGTCGCCAACACTAGCACAAACACACCATCATCACGATCATCCTTATCATCATTGCCATTCCTAATCCAGAAAAGTGTTCTAAGCCTTTTTAAGTAAAAAAAAAACGGCGCTGCACGCTTTTAGTTTAGGCTTGCTCTTCCAGTTCCATTAAGGGCGATAGACGTGACTGGGAAACCATCTGCTTTATGCCTAATTTTGCAATATTTCCATAATATTATTCACTTTTTCTTCCCCTCCTTCCATCTTTTTTCGCTCTCTCTCTCTATCTCTATCTCTCTCTCTCTATCCACTCTCTCTATATATATATATAAATATATATATAGTAATAATAATAAATTTGAAGACTAAAATCCAAAGAGGGCTCGATAAGGGTAAATATATATCAAATATATAAGAACCGTAGAGCAAATATTTATTAAAATAACAGATTAAAGTTTAAGCAAAGAATCGCTGCTTTCACCCTTAACGGGATCTTCAGAAGATCCCGTTAAGGGTGAAAGCATCGATTCTTTGCTTAAACTTTAAACTGTTATTTTAATAAATATATATATATATATATATATATATATATATAACGAAGGAATGTGGTAAGGAACCAGGTGGACCATAACGCACCAAAGTACTCAATACTTAGGGTAATAGGAACGAGTAGGACCCCGACGGCTGAGCTCAAGCCGTTTCGACGGCTAATTCTGAACTTAAGTCAGGAATCTCATGAGATTTTATAATGAATAAATAACATTTTCGAAAAATACATAGGTGGAATCAAATTTTTGCGGAAAAACATCTTAACTTCCCCAATAAAAAATATTATGTATTTTGCGAAATCAAGAGACTTTCAATAATGATCAGAAGTTGACCCTAAATATTACTAATAGCTCTAGGAAAGCCATGAACGACACCACATCTTTGTAACTTTGATTTTGAAAGTAGGTTTATAATTATAAGTAGGTTTATAATTATCAATTTTCCTTATACCTGTCTCGCGGCCTAGTTGGAGGAATCATAGACGCTGGTGATCTTGGTCTGAAGTTCGATCCTGGTCGAGAGTAGGTTTCCCGCTAAACCCTTTCAGTTTTTTTTTCTGTTGGTTATAAAATGAAAACGGTTACATGTACCTCTTGTCCAGGATTGAACCCAAGGACAGGATCTCCGCTGTCTCTAGGACCTACCGGTAGGCCACAGAGACAACTACGAACATCTTATGAAATTTCATACTTATAAACCTACTTGCAAAATTTTCAAACCCAAATGTTGTGGTATCGTTCGTGTCTTTCTTAATGTTATTGCTCCTACTTAAAGTCGACTTCTAAATCATTTGGGTGTTCCATAAACTACATTGTCGTTTTTTTTCTCATCTATCTAGACTATATTTTAACCTCCAACCCATGTTTCATTTCTGTTCCACCTCATATATGTGTGTGTGTGTGTGTGTATGTCTCTTTCCTCTCGACCACTCAGTCTTGAACTTAAGTTCTCTTATCGAGTGGCCTTGGATCTCCTACCTATAGTTGGTCGCACATTGCTCAGTTTGTTAGTTTTTCGATGTTTTGTTACTGTTTTCTCTTTTCTTCCCCTTTGCTTTCCTTCCCCCTTCCTCCGTTTTCCTAATAACTTATCCAGTTATTGACGCCCTGGGCGAGGTATATTGTCTTTAAAGCGTAGAAATATCCGAGATCCCCAGTAGGCAACTGATGATGCCCCCCCCCCCCCCCCCGTCTTGCTTTCTTCGTATTCCCACTGCATTTTAAGTTACCTTAAACAGCAACTAGACAGCCATTTCTATTCTCCATATATATATATATATATATATATATATATATATATATATATATATACACATATATATATATGTAAACACATTTTTTTTTTTGACATTGCTTTTGGTCAGTTACCCTAATTTTATATTTATTATCATTATTACACACACACACAGACACACACACACACACACACACACACACACACACACACACACACACACACACACATATATATATATATATATATATATATACTGGCGTTTGCAGTTTTCTTTTATCAAATTTCACTCATAAGGCACTAATCAACCCAAAGCAGAGGACACTTTCTCAAGATGCCACACTCGGAATTAAACCCGAAATCTCATAGATGAGAGGTGAAATAAATCCTTGACCACGATAGTTAGCTAAAGCTTATGTATGTGAAGACTTGGTAGTTCAACTGATAGGTAGCTGGACCCAATAAAACATTTTGGATCGCAATTAGGGTAAATTGATATCTGCTATGACACTTGTGGCCATCCAGGTACACAGATAGTTTGGGACAAAAGTGTGAGACGGACGATTTGTGCTCACTCACCTTAATCCAATTCAAGCGCATGATACGACTTCAAATTAAATCTGTAAACTCATTCTCACTACTCTAAATCATGTAACGATAAGCAAGGGGCGAAACAGCAAGTGCGGGTATACTGAAAGCTGTAGACTCAAACTTGAACACAAGAGACTCAAAGCATAGGGTTGCTCACCATTGAACGAAGCAATTGTGGAAATTGGAAACTCACCTCCATGTAGGATGGAGCTAGTTAAGGTGACTTAAAACAAATTACCGAAACACCAACTGTATGACGAGAAGATTTAGTGCAAGCGCTCAATCGGTGGACAGAAACAACGTTTCAAAGACAGTGTAAATGTATCCGTCAAAAGCATCAACATCAATCTCAGTAACTGGGAATCCTTTGCCCTGGATCGCCCAATCTGGTGCTGCAAAATCTTTGAGAAAGCATGTGCAGAAGAAACAAGGCGCATTGCAGAAGCTCAGTGGAAACGTACAGCGCGCAAAACACGAACCACATCCACTTACACTGCAGCACGTACATACATGTTGCCCACATGTGGGTGTAGTTTCGGATCCCAGATTAGCTTCGCGATTCACAAGCAAACCCACAGCCAACGATCCTCCACGCGACCTTGAAGTTGTGGTTCTCTGTCTCCGGAGGTCACATAACAACAATCAACATGTGTAAATAAGATTTTAACAAAATTAGTTTGTTTCATAAATCTATAAAACGTAGTATGTAAGAAGTTATTTACTTCCGCTCCTCAGTTCTGTAGTAAGAAGGTGTCCGCTGAAGGTGGGTAATAAATGTCGAAATACATGTATAGACGGCTCGTAGACGGATACTGAGGTAGCTGTGATTTGATCACAGCTTCAAATACCTACATCGATACTATATATGTGTGAGCCTGTGAGAGAGGTTGTTATACATAAACATATTTAATACGTGTATATATATGCCCTATCCTAAACTACGCTCTGTTTGTGCTATTGTAAATTAAAATACTCGGTGTTACTTTTCAATTTTGTGAGCAGTCTATTTGGTCATTTACAATTTTGCGAGCGGTCTACACGTACATTTACAGTTTAGCATACACACTGCTTCAACTACAAAAACATTATACTACAGAATGATAAACCTAAGTTGAATAATATTGAATAGTGATTTATTTTAATGACATACACTTAATTCTCAAAATCCTAATCATCAAAAAATGCTAAATAATACATTAATTATCATCAATATTATGAAATTCATAAGGACAGGTAATAAATGTATACCATGAAAGGACACAACATTAGCTAAAATCTCAGAAGATAGGTGAGATCATTACATAGTGATTCAATAATAGAGCGCACGCTAAAATAGCACCAAGTATTCAACAGATATTGTAGTGTTTATTCTTTTAACGAAACTCTTTTTTCAGTTGTCACTCTGGGTCCCCCATTTCATTCGTGATAGTTTATTGTTTATTGTTGATCGTAATGATTTCTAAATGTGCAAGCATGGAAGTCTGCTTCATGGGTTCGCTTGGCAATCATATTATTCTGGGTACAGTCAGGCTCTGCGGCCCAATCAGCAAGTAACTTCTACTATAGTTCCTGGTTGACCACATATATTATGAATTGAGCTTGGTCGGTGGAAATAACAAAAGACCCCATAGCCCATTGTATATATATATATATGTGTAGATTCTCGTGATTTGTCGGGGGTAACCACAGTTAAAATAGGTACTCTATACATTAGTAGAAGATAGGCATCAGTATCGGTAGAGGGTCTGACGCCATGCTTGCCAGCATAGTTACGTCCCTTTATGGTCTGAGTTCAAATCCCATCGAGGTTAACTTTGCCTTTCATCCTTACAGGGTCGATAAAATAAAGTACCAGTAATGAACTGCGATAATTGCTGGCCTTGTGCCAAAAGTAGAAACAATTATATTTATAGAAATGATTTCTCCAGGGTAGAACAGTTTCATTCGTATGAAATCATCAGGAATAAATATATATATATATATATATATATATATATATATATATATATATATATATATATATATATATGAAAAAATGGGGAGAAGAATACTGCAGGTTGCACATGGATAAGATGTTATAAAATGAGTCCCTCATCAGTGATTTGCCAACGGTCATAGATATTTCATTGCATTAAAAATCCTATACCTCACGTTGGTGCAATAATAACTAAATTAAGTTATTAGGACAATTAAAACGCGTAAAGCGAGTGAGACAAGTAAACAACAAAGAGGAAAGCTAACCGTAGATAGGAAGGGAACAAGCTACATAGTTATTCTGTTAGCATAAGCTAGGTGAATATATGAGCGCTTAGAAAAAAGACCTTTCGAGATGAATCCAAATGTAAGAAAGAAGGAAAATGTATTCGTCGCGAACGGGGTGTGTGTGTGTGTGTGTGTGTGTGTGTGTGTGTGTGTGTGTGTGTGTGTGTGTGTGTGTGTGTGTGTGTGTGTGTGTGTGTGTGTGTATACATTATATGTATATGTATGCATTATATGTATATGTATGTATGCATGTAGGTAGGTTTTTATATATGTGCGTGTGAATGATAAAGTTTTATGTTCGTGTCTATCTGTTTGTGTACCGTTTCGACAAAAAGATATCGATAGGGTAAGTGCTGAGTTTGATATAATGGATTACAATATTTTAAGGCTGTGTTCCAGCATAGGCGAAGTTTAATGTCTGAAGAAAGTAAAATATTGAATAAAAGAAAATATTCTCTTCCTATCTTTTGTTAGGATGATTAATTTTCTATTAATATCAGATTTCGTATATTTACTTTTACAACAACTCTCTCATCTCAGGAACCAGATCCTATTATAAGAACTCATAACTATATATATATGTAAAGGTGAGGGCAGAAACACTTGCTTGAAGTGGGTGTCTTCTCTGAAGACCTTCTGCCGTCCAGTTCGCTGAGAATTTCGTACCATATACATATATATATAGTTTTTTCCTTATATATATATATATATATAAGGAAAAAAGATGAAATCGAAAATGCAACTGGAGTCTTTTTTTAAAAATATATTTAAAGTTCCTTTACCGGTTTCGCAGCTCTTGTGCTTTTCAAAAGTAGAATTGCGATGGAGGGTTTGTGGTTTTTCTTAGATCTGGTTGGTGTTTCAATGTTACTTCTGTTTTATATGGAAAAAATTGGCTTGAAATGCTACGGTTTTAGAGAAGTAATTTGGTTGGTTGGTGAATAAATATAATAAATTTCACGCCAGTTCGCGTTACAAAGTTCTTTTTATATTTGCCTTCAAAAATAGGGGGGCTCAGGTTATTTTTTCATATATGAGTGAAGTCTGGCTGGTTGATGCAGTCACGTGAATAAGCACATCAGCTTTCGCACCAGTTTGTGCTTGAATTTCTTTTTACTTTAAAAAAAAGTGGCTCACGAAGGCTTTTTTTTTTATTTTTAATAAATATTATTTGATTGGTTATAAATGAAATTAAGACTGTCACGTGAACAAGTACATTACATTTCACGCCCGTATTTGGGAATTTCTTTTGTAGCCTGTTACAGAATTTTGTGCCAAACAAAAGGTAATGGTCAAGAAAAACGGGATGGGGAGAATTGTTCTGGTTCAGTGAATATGGCTGGTCTGCTGGGGTGTCAAAATTCAGACTTTCTATTGAAATATATATATATCAACATTGGAATCTTTGAGCATATTCTGCAGAGGATATGGCACATGTCCCTCAGACATGACACCCTTAGTTTAATTTTGGATATATATATATATATATATCTGTATATATATATATATAAAGATGAGGTTTTCTGTATGTGTGTTTATGTGTGTGTGGACAATTTTTAATGAGGGCTCATATATTCTAAACCATTCATGCGATTTCTTTGAAAATGTTTACAGAGCTTCTCCTTGCACAAAACCTGTACATGATCTACAAAGGCTTTCAAAAATCGATATTGGGGCCTTTGGAGACATTAAAAAAGTTTCGGTTATTTGTGTCAATTTTCTTGATTAAGTAAGACAAGAGTTATCTTTCGTCAATATTTCGTGATTAAGTAAGACAAGAGTTATCTTTCGTCAATACAATAGGAACTCATTTTTGATGTTGTCAAACATTTAGTTTTGGGATTTTGATTATTACAATTCGGCTCATTCGTATTTTACTTTACTCTTTGTACTTGAAACAAAAGGTTTTACTGTTGTCAAACAGATTTATACCTAGACTGGATTTCTGTTGTTACATGGGATAACGGATGACACCGAGCTCACATACTAATTATTTCGCTGGAATAGTACCTAAGGTTTTCATGTTTACATAAAGTACGTTTTTCTTCTATGTATTCAAATTTACTTTGTTTAGTTTAATGATCTACACCGAAAGCTACTTGAATCGTCGAAAGGACGAGTACTTAGTTAGTATATATATATATATATATATATATATATATATATATATATATATATATATATATATAGGGGTGGGCTTCAATTGGGGCCAACCACAGTTAGTAAGTTACTCAAAACATTAGTAGAGTGTAAACATCTTGTTTAATACAGAAATGGCTTCTACAGAACTAGAATTGTTTCATTCAAAAGATGGTTATATATACATATGTATACAGTTAGAAAGTTACTCAAAACATTAGTAGAGAGTAAACATCATGTTTGATACAGAAATGGCTTCTACAGGGCTAGAACTGTTTCATCTTTTGAATGAAACAGTTCTAGTCCTGTAGAAGCCATTTCTGTATTTAAAATGATATTTACACTTTACTAATGTTTTGAATAACTTACTAACTGTATACATATGTATATATAACCAAATGAGAAAGATATATATATATATATATATATATATATATATATATATATAGAGAGAGAGAGAGAGAGAGAGAGAGAGAGAGAGAGAGAGAGAGAGGGCCATATATCGTACAAAAAACACGGTATACTGACATATATATACCAAATACATATAGAAGCATATAGAAGAATATGTACACAAGTGGAATCGTAAGTGAAACCTTATAGCGCTATTTCATATATATATATATATATATATACATATATCTATTTCATTTGGTTATTATGGGTTTCGAAAAAGTCTATTGAGCTTTCTTGTTGAGAAACACAAAATTTTAAATATATTTGATGTTTTGACTCATTATTGATATATTAGCCGTCAAAACGGCTTGAGCTCAGCCGTCGGGGTCCTACTCGTTCCTATTACCCACTCTACTACACTAAGTATTGAGTACTTTGGTGCGTTATGGTCCATCTGGTTCCTTACCACATTTCCTTCGTTATATATATATATATATATATATATATATATATATATATATATATATATATATATATATATATATATATATAATATATATATATATATATATATATATATATATATATATAATATATATTTATATATATATATATATATATATATATATTTATATATATATATATATATATATATATATATATATATATATATATATATATATAATATATATATATATATATATATATATATATATATATATATATATATATATATATAATATATATATATATATATATATATATATATATATATAAAATATATATATATATATATATATATATATATATATATATATAAAATATATATATATATATATAAAATATATATATATATATATATATATATATATATATATATATATATATATATATATATATATAAGCCGGCCATGTATCGCTCGTACACAGGAAACTGACTGGCCAGTCTGCTGATATACACATCTGGCTGATCAGTGGATCTGCTAATATGCAGATCTGACTGATCAGCCAGTCTGCTAATATGCAAATCAGGCCGATCAGTCACTGTGTATTTTTGAAAATAACATATATTTTCACTAGCTCTGACAGTTTGGCAGGTGAACAGTGAGCTGTACTGATGAAGAGTGATACCCAGAAACATTAGTGTCTGCAGTTCTGTTCGCATGCCAATATAAGAGCAAGAACGAAGTGTTCATTCTACTGACATGGCTATAAAATTGAGGCTTGTTTGCATAATTGCAAACGAATCGAATGTTATTATTAATATTCGAAAAACTTAGATTACATTTATTGTATTCAGCCATGTAGAGCGAAAATTTTCTTTTATATATATTTATATATATATATATAATTGATCCATTATATTTCTAGGTATGTGTGCCACCTTCACAATCCGAGAATATCCATTTATCTATTAGTAAATTGTTCTTTAATTTCCCACCTCTTTCAGTCGCATCCTTTCTTCTGGTGTTATTTTTAGCTATCTCTCATAATTAACTGCTACAATTCCGATTTAAACACACCGATCAATGGTGCAAATACGTTATCGGTAAAGATATGTTCGAAAAGCATTCAATTTGGATGTTATTGGTTTACAATTATTAGCTATATTATCATTGTTTGGCTCCTTATAATATATAGAACCGCCCGACCTTCTGCCATTCATTCTGACAATGAATGTCTGCTTCATAGAATATTAATTTTCCTGTTATACATTTATCGGAATGTGACGAATTGGCACAATCTTTAGGGGCGTAGGATTAAATGCTTAGATATATGTTCCGCCTCTTTGCGCTTTGAGTTCAAATCCTACCTCCTGTCAAAAATAAATAAATGATGGTAATGATAATAATGCAGTGAGTCTCTCACTTCCGCACTAGGCTGACCTTTCGTTATCAAAAAGTAACAGATTGACAATCATTCAGTCTTCGGATTAAATAATTCAGTATTTTCCGTGGCTTTCCGTACTCTGAATTCAATTTTTGTCTGTTTCGACGACGATTGTTCTACTTGTTCGATAAATGGAACAGCCTGCTCAAGGAATTAACGAACAAATAGCTGAATATTCTATAAGCATGTACACTCTTAACGTACGTCTCAGGCACATTCAGTGTAATAATGTGTGTCAAATTCCTGACCCTTTTTTTCAGTTGATTGTACTAGAGCAACATAAAGTAAAGTGTCTTACTCTGGGAGACAACACCCCACCGGGAATCAAACTCATGACATTGGAATCTTGCGTCACACATCCCAAAGACTAAACTATGCATCTTCATTGATATTCATAACTGTTACTTAAATTAGGCGTCATTTTGTTATGCCCTTTTGTTAAATTCTTCTGTTCGACAACCTACTAAAGCCATGGCATTTTCCTTTCATCTCCAACTAATTAATATAGATTCATCCATATTTATTTCCTCTCCCAACATTTTTCGGTCATAGAAAATGGTTCGACGTTATACCATTTCCCATTTATAACTCATTAGATTTGCTTATGCACCGTGTAAACATACGATTCAGTTTCTCTATAGTTATTAGTGAAATCAGTTTTCTTTCGGTTAAGATTGTTTTGGGAAAGCCGGTACCATGCACATTAGATATAAAGGAGTGTAATGCAGAATAAAGTAAGACAAATGAAACGCCTTACACTATTATCTTATATGTCTAACTCACATTTTACCGCTAAACTCACAAGACTTCGGTCTAGCAGGAGCTATTTTTAAAGACATTTGTCCGAGCTGCTCCCTCAGTAGCATCGCACTCGAATCTATATATTTGCGAAGTAAAATTCTGAACCCCACGGTTAAGCAGAAAGAAGCAGCTGGCGTGAAGAGTAACGGTACTGTCCATAATTATGTAAGCTCTCTCGGAGACCAGCAAGTTTGATATAGTACATTTGGTTAGGTTTGTTCATTTTGAGCATTTGCAGTTCTATATTTAGATGAAAGGGAAACAAGACGAGGATTTCAGGGAAGATAAATTTGAGCAACGTATTTCGTACGGCGTGTATGTATAGTCAGTTGTGGTTCAGGTCAACAAAATTATCTAATTATCTAATTCAAAAGAGTAGAGTGTTGTAATATTTGAGGCATTGCATATCAGTGGGCTATATTGTGTTTGTGAATGAAGACTTTACAGTCAGTTTCATAGGGTTTGGGAGGCATTCCTTACAAAATGCTCATATATAATACGCGGTATATTGTTGCTTTAGAACTATTGATAAAGGAAGTGTTGTGTGTGTTATAGATGGGGGGTGACGAAGGAAAGACACTAGAAATTGTGAGAAAATACCTCAGACGACCTATATTGTAAAATACTTATATTTTTGTGTTGCTGTTTATTAGCTAGAAGGTTTTTAAATGTTTGAATGTTTTCATGGAGTCTTGAGTAATGACCGAAAGAATAAGGTCGCGAATAGAAGCGGCCGAAATGGGATTCCTCCAAAGGTTCTTTAGAATAACGTTATTTGATAGAGAGCGTAGTTCGAAGGCCAGACAGTCGCTGCAGGTAGAGCTGCTACTTCTCCAAATTGAGATATAACAGTTCCGATATTACGAACATGTAGAATGTCACAGGAAAGAATCGCTGGACAGAATTTATGGGCAAAACCAACCGACGGGAGACCCAGTGGTAGACTATGAGCAAGACCGGTGGATAATAATATGAACTTGGCTTGTCTTGTTTGGGGATCCAAATTGACGGTTGCTTCTGATAGAACCTGCTGGAAAAGGTGTCTGTCCCTATTACCCGCCCAGTAACAAACGAGAGAATAAGAAGAAGAAATATAGTAGTAGTACTAGTAGTAGTAGTAGTAGTAGTAGTAGTAGTAGTTTTCAGGAAGTATTACAAAAGTGTCTGTGTTTGCTAGAAACTTCTTGTGCGAGACATGATGGAAGGTGTTGCTGCTATTAACAGTAAAAACATTGCTTTAACCAAAATTGCTAACAGCAGGATGCTATTGATGTGTGACGTAAGAAATAATATCTCTGATACATCTAGGTCTATGAAAAATATATTAATATCAGAGCAGATAAAGGGGGAAGTGAAAGGTAGGTGATCGTTTTTGTGTTTTCAATCGACTTTGAGATAGTGGAAATGCCAAATCAATACTTATAGATTAACTTTCAACCATAATTTCATTAAACGTGTTATATTCTGCTATTTTTCTCAATGATAGAAAATTAATACGGGTTATATAAAAGTACAATTTATCAAAATACAGGTCAAAATCTTAAATCCAAGAAAACTATTAAAGATCTTCGTCACCTACAGTTGTAATAGTAATTAGAACTGTTTATATTAGTGAAATTAATCAAATGATTTTGCTAAGTACCAATGTTCCACTTCGACGAGGAATTGAGAAGACCTAACTCCATAGCGATAACTCAACGTGTAAGGCTCAAGTAATTACTTGACCATTACTCAGTGTTGAATCCGAAACGTAAGCACCCTCTCCCTCCCTCACAGTGACCGTCTCTTGGTGATTTTTTAGTTCAAATCTCCCCGAGGTAAGCTTAGGCTTTTATATTTTACTGGGGTCAATATGCTTGACTAAATCCCTTTAAAGTGGTGGCCCAATATAGTAGCACTGTATTGATCAAAACAAGTAAAATAAAAGAAAAGATTAACGATAATGTTTTCCCGGTTTAGAAATTTGCTACACTAGATCGTCTTGTAGTTCGGTACTCTGCGGTCTGGTGGTATTCATTGATTTTGTTTTGGGACCTCTTTTGGGTCGATATATAAAGTAGCAGTCTGTTGTAGATACTTCTTTCTGTTTCTCCCTCTCCCGTTCTCCGGAAGAAATCAGCAGTGTTCAGACTCAAAGATTGATGTTTCATGCCAGACTTAAATGCCTATATCACGTCGTATATCCCTACGGCTCCAACAGGAGTTAAGAACACATGGAGCCATGTTCTAAATTGTTGAACCACCCCCAACACACCTTTCATATCTATCCCCCTTCCACCAACATACGTTTTGATATCTTTTCTATGCAGTATACCTTTTCAAGTTCTCTCTCATTCTTTCTGGAAATGACGTAAATTGCATCATCAATGAAATTTTATGTAACACCATCTTCAACATAATCCTTAACACCCTACAAATAATTTATGAGATCCGCAAGAGGACTTTACTGTCCTCTTTAACAAACACTGCAGCAGTCTAATTCAGTGGTTCCGAAATTTGTTTGAAATACTGATCCAGTTTTAGAGAAAGTAATTCATCAGAGCCCCACCCTGACATTACTGTTAATCAAAAATGTATACATTCTAAATTAAATTTCAATATTTAAAAAGCATTTATTAATAACTAAACGTAACTGTTTTAAGAGCAACTGCTAATTAGTATTCTTTGCTCTATCCTCCATCACCATTCATTGTCATCCAATGACCCCCTACCACCTCATTGCATTCTAGTGCACTTTTGAGTCTCACATCATCCAAGAGGGGGAGGCGATAAAGCCCAGTTTGGGAATCAACGGTCTAAATAGAATTACGTCCAGGTACACACCGACACACGTAGATACACAAATACTTACATACGTACACACCTATGTATATACATACAGACAGACATACAGACAGACATACAGACAGACAGACTATACACATACATACATATAAAAACTAAAAATATAGGCATAAAAAACGACGTATTGACTCCTAGGTGTAAAGATTTCTCTCCTTCCTTAGTTAATTATTCATAGGTTTGTACATAAAGGTAAACTGATTAACTATACAACAGAGCACCAAACTAATAAATAAATAAATAAACAAACAAATAAAAATACTATGATGATGATGATGATGATGACGAGGAGGAAGACGAGATAAAGTAAGATAGCTTTGATGGTGACGATGTTGATGAGGAAGTTGAAGATAATGACGATGATGATGATGAGGAGGAAGTTGAAGATAATGATAATGACGATGATGATGATGATGATGGATGATGATAATGACGACGATGATGATGATGATGATGATGATGATGATGATGATGATGATGATGATGATGATGAGATGGTGGTGGAGAGAGAGGAGTTGAAGTCAGTGAAAGGAAAGCGGTGAAGGGTGATAGAAATTATAGTGATGATGATAATGATGGTGATAGTGGTGATGAAGGCGATGATGATGATAATTGTTTCTACTTTAGGCACAAGGCCAGCAATTATCCAGTGCATTACTGGTACATTATTTTATCGACCCCGTAAGGATGAAAGGCAAAGTTAACCTCGGCGGGATTTGAACTCAGACCATAAAGGGACGTAACTATGCTGGAAAGCATGGCGTCCGACTCTCTACCAATACTGCCAATCCACCGCCTTTGATCCACCGCGATGATGATGATAATGGCGACAATAACAATAATAACGACGACGGCGGTGACGTCTGTGATGATGATGATGATGATTTAGTTTCGGTTGTAGTATTGCTGGTTACGAATAGCAATAGCACGAGTAACATTGTGACTATGATAGCTTCGTTGGTATCATAATTGATAGTGGTAGCAAAGATAACTAGAGAGGTTGCGGGGTGGGGATTAGAATGATCGATGATCGATGACGACAACGAAGGTGAACTTGTGGCGATGATGAGGATACTGGTGAATATAGTAATGTTTTCAGTAGAACTGTGGCGTCGGCCTCAGAAAATTGTTTCATTTTTCTTCTTTTTCATCATCATCATCATCATAATCATCATCATTGCAAACTTGTTTGGCTTTCCGAATACTCAAAACAAATTATGCGATCTCCATAGTATATTTGCCAAAGAATATTTAACAGAAGAGAATACGGCTTTCTGACAATCTACAGTCATCACTCGAAATCGAGTAAGACTTAGTAGTATGTACCATGCTTTCGCTGAGAGGTTTAGGTGTTTGTCTATGCAGTCGTAAGTAGCCACAGACACATTCTCGACACCCAACTCCCTTGATCTAGGTCGAGAGATCTAATAAGAGAAAGAGATAATTTCATTATCGACGCCGAAAGGTAGAAAATAAAGTTGACCTCCTCGGGATTTGAACTTAGAATACCCAGAATAACGATTTTGTGAAGTAGTCTGCCTGCTTTCTATACATGGTATGGTATAGTCCTGTAAATCCTGATTAGAGTCGCAGGGGTGCCTTAGTAGCATTCGGCATTTCTTGGCCATTTTAAGCCTGGCAGAGTATATCCCTATACAGTAGATTTCTTCCAGATATGGATATACAGTGGAAGAGAAGAAGTGAGAAATAAGTACCGAAGAAGAATCGACCTCAGTACGATACTGGTACTATTTAGTAGTGATTAGTTTAACTCTTTCCACTCTAATATTGTCAGAAAACTTCGATATGCGATAAACATAACTTGTACATAAATTGTAACGCATATACAAATAGATGTGTGCTTTTTGTAGCTTCGGGAGAAAATATAATTATTGGAGGGGGGGGTCATGCCTCCCTCCTCAGTTCCACCGCCACTGTATACATATATAATTAAAACAAATTATGCTCTGTACCCTTTCCTAAGGGGTTAATATATCGAGCTTCTTCGCATTTGGTAAGAAACTGGCATTATACCCAATATTCAGTTATTATGGCTATTGGTGAGCTTTGTTACTCTAAAGTTTCACCTGCGCACTCACAGGATCACCAGTCTTATTTATGATCCTGTGAGTACGCAAGTGAGACTCCAGAGAAACAAGGCTTAGTCATAATAAATGAACATTTAAACTCTACTTCGGCATTGAGTTTTCATTCTTACGTGCGTCAATAATTCACGTACATTCACATCTTGAATAATCGTCCCCAATCCCACTTATTAATTTGTCAGTGCCCCCCCCCCCCCCTCACACACACACACACTGTTTTTATTCCACCTCTCACCCACTTATTAAATTTTACTAATCTATTGTAAGTGATTCATAGTGATACAGCAGCTGGAGAATCTATTGATAATTTTACTTTACATTAAAAAAGAACGATCGACTTTCGTCAAATTGGACCGAGGAAACAATGTTTCCGTTGGTCTTTCCAATTGCTAGTACTATCTATCAGTCGCAACTCCAGGTAGAAGGAGCAACGTGAAATAAAGTGTCTTGCTCAAGGACATAACGCATCGCCCGGTCCAGGAATCGAACCCACAACCTCACGATTGCGAATCCAGTTCTCTATAAATGACAAAAGAAGAAAATTACAAGAAATCACATATTTACACTATACAATTACTGAATTCCAAAGCCAAACAACATCCCCCCACCCCCATTATTGCCACCCATACAAATATTGGGACCGAGAGTGCCACCAAACTCTCCTCTCTGTATCTATCACACAAAGCTCTCTTTTAATCCTCCTCTCTGTATCTACTAAAACCAAACTTTACCCCTCTCTATATCTACCACGACACCGCCCCTCTTATCCCACTCTCTATATCTAAGACTAATACACTCCTTCATTTCCTATAAATATCTACACTTATCTCTCCCTATATCAATCACCCCTAACCTTTCACCCTCTCTATATCTACTACACGGAACTCTCTTCCAATCGCCCTCTATATATCAAGTAATACCAAACTCTCCCCCTCTCTATATCAGCCATACAACACTCTCTCACAATATCAAGTAGCACCAAACTCTCACCCTCTCTATATCTATCAATACCTATCTCTATCAATCCTCTAACTCTATACATTACCAGCAAACTCTCCCCCGCTGTACATTAATAATACAACATACTCTCCCAATCCCCCTCTCTATATCTACTACACGGAACTCTCTTCCAATACCCCTCTTTATATCAATTAACGCTAAACTCTCCTCCTCTGTATGTTTGTTTGGGAAGGAGAAATATAATTATTGGGGGCATATAGCTCCGATTAACTGATTATTATTTAATTCTCTCAGTCATTGCACAAAACTGGTAAAGGAGAGACAGCACATATATATGTTTATACTTATGTATCTATATGTATATATATATTTTATTGTTTTGTCTTAGCTTCTATACGTTTGAGTAAAAATAAGGCGGAAACTGACTGCTTCTTCTAGCAAATATGTTACTCGCCAACCATCCACCCAATACCACCCTTCAATGACCATTATACCACGTGATAATTCTCCCTCCTGAAATTGTTTCAATAGAAGCGGTCAGAAGCGCTCCTGACAAGCCGATAACCCCCCACCCCCTTGCACTTTAGTTGTACCCTGGCTGTACGGTCGGGACTTTAGAGATAGAATTAAGTATATTTTTGTCTATTTGCTCTTCACACTTATAAATGTTATATATATATATAAGCAATTGGAAAGACCAACGGAAACATTGTTCCCTCGGTCCGATTTGACAAAAAAGTCGATCGTTCCTATATATATATATATATATATATATATATATATATATATATATATATACAGATAAATACAGAAAGAGAGAGAGAGAGATAAATATACTAAATGAGTTTATGGAGATCGCGTCAGTGGCTCTGGAGTGTTTACTATATGCGATACAGGGACTTCCGGAGAGCCTTTAAACATAGAGTAGGATATCTATAGTAGTAAGACCTTCACTCGACCGTAATTTACTAATAATATCTACCATGGTATTCAGTACTCATTATCTCATATATCAATACCATACATACATACATACATACATACATACATACATACATACATACATACATACATACATACATACATACATACATACATCAATACCATACATACATACATACATACATACATACATACATACATACATGGTGGCTGCCAACTCGTTTTCGAGTACGGCCACTACTTTATATCCAAGTAGGAGAACCCCTACCGATGCGCTGAACGAGTGTGACTTTTTAGTCCAGCCAGCGACTTGAAAACTCTGGTACAAACACTACACTTGTGACAATTATTGGTAAATATCATCTTTGGTAAATATCATCTTGGTTAAGGGAGTGGGACATACATACATACATACATACATACATACATACATACATACATACATACATACATACATACATACGGATACAGTCAACGCGATCAGTCGCATATTTTGGCGTGGGAGACTTTTCATTCAATTTAGGATGAATACTATCTCCGACAGTAATGCCACAACTACCAGTCATGTTGAATAACTGTTTATTCTTCTAACTATATCCACTGAAGACACCTTTTATTCGAATTTGTAGAGATATCCGACTAAATACATAATTAATTTTTAAAGGATTTGCTACAAACAGCATGGCTGAACACATCAACAACAACAACATTAGTGGGATACCGAAGAAAATCGAGAAAAGTAAACACAATTTATTCAGTTGTAGCTACAGAAGATACTAAAATTATAAATCGCATTTCTCTTGGAGTTGCGAATTTAATGATGATTTGTTTAATTGTTATAAAATGGCAAAAAACAATCCCTCCATTGGCTATATGAACAGAATGAAGCTACACTGGGACGAAATAATCCCAGAGCTAAATCACTTCACAGCGAAACAAATACGCCAACAAGCAACGTTTGTTGAACGTAAAAATAAGATAAATATTATTAATTGTAAGTCCCCAACAACAAACATGGAATCAACAACACGTGCTACAGGTCGCCATGCTACTAGAATTTCTAGCAGCCAGGTCGAACAGTGCCTTGAAATAACTATGCCTGTAAGAAATTTGACACCACGTGTATCATCTATGTCTACCTCGAATGCTGGGGAAAACACTATCGATAATAATAATAATCGAAGAAATAATAATAATAATCTTGGATGATAGAGGCCCCCAGACATTATTATCAGAAAAGATAGCCACGATAATAAACACATTAAAAGCTACAACAATGTGGAAGACATCCATATACATATGAAAGAGTATTGGTGGAATGTTCCAGTAAAAACTCCAATAAAATGCAGACATAACAGACCAGATATTATGATATAGGATAGGGAAAAGGAAGCATGCACAGTAGGGGAAATTAGCTGCACAGCAGATGCCAATATAATATCAAAGATTAGCGAAAAGGAGAATATTTATGCAGAACTGATGAGAAATCTGCAGATTTATGCCTGTGACTATTGGGGCACTGGGTATGTTAGTAACTGCCTCAATACAAATCTTGAGAAGCTAGGCTTCACAGGAACAGAAATGACACAACTAGTTAGGAAATTACAAGTACAATCCATTAATGGAACAGTAAAATTATGTAAAACATTCCAAAAATGTTGCATCTAATAACTGCATATACATGTGTACAGATAGAAAGCATATACACATGCACACATGCAACTCAAAACATCCACATCCACACATACAATAACATCCATATCTACACATGCATGCAGGCATGCATACATAACACCGTGTAACAAAAAAAAAATTGTTCTCTGTTCCTGGCTTGTAATCACTTTTTGGTGTTGCTTAGGTCCCAAATAAATAAAAAAAAAGTGCTATTAAACAGTTAAAAGTTTGGGTTTATAAAAATTCTAAGCTATTCACTAGAATTATTTGTATGTTGGATTTTACGTTGTATGTAAGTTTAATTTGCTTATGTTAAATGATATTTTATATGTTTCAGGTTAAATTAAAATTATAAAATAAAGAAAATTATAAAAGTGCAATAAAGTATAAAATTGTTAAAAAGTGGATTAAAGAGTTTTATTGATACTGGATTTTCGCACCCTGAATAAAGGGTAAGTTGTGTTTTAAGCATTCGTCTCCAGGATGAAGCAGTGGAACTTGGTCATGGAGGAAGTGCAGGTGACAAGTCAGAGAAGTCGACACAAACCTTTCTCAGGCTTTTACACTCTTAGGGATGGCCTCTGCTTCTGCCATGACGTGCCTGGACTGTTTGACGTTATTGGGGTGCCGATTGTGCCCAAGGAGTGGCGGCTATTTATAGACAGTTCCACCATAATTTTGAAGGCTGTCCTCCTCCACAATGGAAATAAGTTCCCGACACTGCTCCTAGCTCATTCAGTCTGCCTGAAGGAAGATTACTACAGTAAAAGTCCTACTACAGTAAAAGTCCAGTGTGAAAGTCCTCTTGGAAGCTCTGCAATACAACCAGCACAATTGGGAAATCATTGGAGACTTAAAGATGGTGGCTTTCCTGCTTGGACTCCAAGGAGGCTTCCTCTGCCTTTGGGACAGCAGAGCCACCTCTGACCGCTACAAAAGAAAGAACTGAGAGCAACGAACAGAATGTGCAGTTGAGACCCGGAACGTCATGTGGGAGCCACTGGTTGATCCCAGGATTGTGCTCATGCCGCCACTGCACATTAAGTTGGGTTTGATGAAGCAGTTTGTGAAGGCTCTCAACCAAGAATCAGCCGCTTTTAAGTACCTTCTTGAGTTCATCCCAAAGTTATCTGAGGCCAAAATCAAAGGTGGAATTTTTGTTGGACCTCAGATAAAGGTGTTTGAGTCTAACGAGTTCTCCAATAAGCTCAATAGGTTTGAGATAACAGCATGGAACTGTTTCAATGCAGTTTTTAAGGGTTTCCTGTGCAACTACAAAGCTGAAAACTACCAGCAACTGTTGCAGGATCTGATAAAGGCTTTTGGCGCCATGGGATGCAGGATGTCGCTTAAACTCCATATGCTGGACGCTCACCTAGAAAAATTGAAGGACAATATGGGCGCCTACTCAGAAGAAAAAGGCGAACGATTCCACCAAGATGTGAAAGGGATAAAGCGGAGGTACCAGGGCCACTACAATGAAAATATGATGGGAGACTATATCTGGGAGCTAGTGCAGGAATGCGACCTGGACTACAACCGCAAATCCAGGAAATCCAGTCATTTCTGACGTGTATAAGTTTCTTTATAAGTGTTATTTGTTTTTACTTGTTTGCTTTTGATAAGCTTGTGTAATAAAATAAATATATACTCTGTTGATTTAATTATATGAACTGATAAATTTTTAAAATATGTTTTTTCTTGAAAAATATGAAAATTTCGAAATATCAAACTCCTGACCACAAACCCACACTTCTGATTAAATAATAGTGTTTTTTTTATAATAATTGTTTCTACTTTAGGCACAAGGCCAGCAATTACCCAGTGCATTACTGGTACTTTATTTGATCGACCCCATAAGGATGAAAGGCAAAGTCAACCTCGGCGGGATTTGAACTCAGATCGTAAAGGGACGTAACTATGCTGGAAAGCATGGCGTCCGACCCTCTACCGATACTGCCAATCCACCGCCCTGTTTTTTTATAATAATGGGATATAACAAACCAGGAAATGACACTTCGAACCGGGGAACAAAAAATATGTTACACGGTGTAATCTACCTAGTTGATGTTGTTTAAATTCCAATGAGAGAGTCTTGTGTCTATGTTAGAAACCGACTCTCTCTCTATTGGTAAAGATTTGTGAAATTATAAAACCAGAAAAATATACATACATACATACATTCATACATACCTTTAATGGAACAGTAAAAATATGTAAAACATTCCAAAGGTTTTGTATATAATAACTGCATATACACATGTACAGATACAAAGCAATACACATGCACACATACAACTCAAAACATACACATCCACACATACAATAACATCAATATCTACACATGCAGACATGCATACATAATCTACCTAGTTGATGTTGTGTAAATTCCAATGAGAGAGTCTTGTGTCTATGTTAGAAACCGACTGTCTCTCTATTGCTAAAAATTTGTGAAATTACATACATACATACATACATACATACATACATACATACATACATACATACATACATACATACATACATACATACATACATACATACATACATACATACATTGTGGCTGCCAGCTCGTTTTCGAGTACGGTAACTACTTTATATCCATGTAGGAGAACCCCTACCGATGCGCTGAACGAGTGTGACTTTTTAGTCCAGCCAGCGACTTGAAAACTCTGATACAAACACTACACTTGCGACAATTATTGACACATAGTGATGGGCCCATGGTACCATGTGACGACAAGTTCAGAGAGATCTCCAGATATAAAGCAATGTCTGTGCCGTGAAGCTTTTATAGTGAGCAAAGGCACTGCACATAGCCAGTCCCACTCTCTTAACCAAGATGATATTTACCAAAAAGAAGAACAAGTCAACATCATTGGATACCATCAGGGTTGCAGGTGTTATATCAGAGTTTTCCTTCATACATACATACATACATACATACATACATACATACATACATACATACATACATACATACATACATACATACATAGTGTGTGTATCATAAATTATTGAAAGGATTTTTCAGTTGTGCCAAGCGCAAGGCAACCTCACAGAATAGCACGCAGTAGATTCTGTAAAGTGACTGTTGAAAGGAAAAGCAACCAGCCGTAGATGACTTGCCATACACAGATTAGAGAAGACTCTTCATCTGTGTCAAATACATGACTGCCTCCTTAGAGCTGATATCACGATTGAGTAAATGGGGCACCTCGGAGAATGAGAAATCGGTGGCTTCAAGTGAGTACTAATATGGTCTGTGACAACATGTACTAAACCCTACTAGCAGAGCATGTATACGTTACATGATGATAATAATATATATATATATGTGTGTGTATGTGTGTCTGTGTGTGTGTGTTTGTGTATGTGTGTGTGTGTGTGTGTGTGTGTGTGTGTGTGTGTGTGTGTGTGTGTGTGTGTGTGTGTGTGTGTGTGTGTGTGTGTGTGTGTGTATGTGATGCAATCAGTCTTCAGCGGCCAGGAAGACCAGAAACCAGGGCAGAACTGTAGACAACATTTTACGTTAGGTGCAGAATAAATATAAATGATATCCGGATTACACAATCTCTCTCACTCTCTTCCCCGTTTCTCTCTATCTCTTTTTTTTTCTCTTCCACTCTACATATATACTGTGTCTGTGGGTGTGTATATGCTCTTTCGCGCGTGTGTATTTGCGATGAAGCTCCTTTCTTTATGCAAGCCGTTTCAAATGTACAACTTCAAAGACTTTCAATAAATTTTACATTATATTGCTCGTAAATGTTAAGGAGGGATGGATGTTTGAGCGAGCTTGGTGTTGGTATTTTTATGTCTTTTTCCGAGTGATTGTCTGTTAGAATATTACTTACAAGTGACTGAATTTTGTGAGGATGAACTTTGATATTTGCTAGTAATGAACGTCGCTGTTGTCTAACGCCACGTTTCCTTCAATCCAGCAGAGCTATTATCAAAGGCCTTCCATCTATGACCATCCTATATTTTGTTATGGTAAACGGGTATCTAGAGCTGTAGTATTGAATCTGCCCTTTTTTAAAGACAATAAAGCGTTGCGTTGAAAAAGCGTGTGGCTTAGTAGTTAGGCTGTACGGCTAACAATCGTAAGGTTGTGAGTTCTGTTCCCAGTGGCATGTTGTATCTCTGAACAAGTTACTTTATTTCGCGTTGCTCCAGTCCACTAAGAAGAAAAAAACAAGAGTCGTACCTATATTTCAAATGGCCAGCCTTTCAACACATTATTTCACATGTTGAATCTCCCTGAGGATTACATTACAGGGCCACGTGTCAGTGGAACGCTCAGCCACTTGCACATTAATTTAATGAGTAGCTTGCTCTATCGTTTGAATAATTGGACCACTCTGTGTCGGAGCAGACGCTGGTCCAAAAACAAGAATATTTAAGGGAGATTTGGCTATTAATTCTGGCATGACTACTGACTACTTTGATGCTCCATCGTTTGTTCGTATAATCAATGGTTTAGTGTGTTGAGTGGAAGAATACAAGATTGAAGAACAAGTTAATGTATATGCATTTGTATAGTTCTTTATACAAGGGTCGGCTGAAAAGTTCATAGGCTGACCAGGATACTCTAATGGAATGACCAAATGAGATTTATTTTTCAACATAGTCCCTGGAAAGACACAATACAGTTATTAATAAGAAGAGTTGAAATTAATGCTACAAAATTCCACAGCTCTAACATCACTCCTTCATAGTCAGCCTATGAACTTTACAGCTAACCTTCGACACGTCTATTCAAAGTAAAGGAACCATCTATCTTGGCATGTATGTCTATAATTGTTCATTTAAATCAGGTTTCCCTAAAGTGATATATATTAATCCCCAGAGGTCGAAGGGCCTACCGAAAGGGGGTGACAAACGTTTTGGGCCAAACCATTTGTATAAAAAATGAAAATACAACGACTAATGCAATAAAATGCAACTTGCTTATATGAGTCTCAACTGAAAAATTCAAAGGCTGACTATGAAGGACTGATGCTAGAGATCTTGCATGCATGAATTCCAATTCTTTTTATTATAAACTGCATGGGGTGTGAATTGGCAGAATCGTTAGAGAATCGGACAAATGTTAAACAGTTTTTGTTCCGTTCTTTCCGTCCTGAGTTCATTTCCCACCAAAGTCAACTTTGCCTTCCGGGATCGATAAAATAAAGTACCATTAAAGAACTGGGGTCGATATAATTGGTTTTATCTACGCCACAAATTTACTGGTCTTGTAGAAATCATTACTAACAGCATTATTGCTTTCAAGGGGCTATGTTGAAAAATAAACCTCGTTTGATCACTTAATGAAAGTATCTTAGTCAGCCTTTGAACTTTTCAGCCGACCACTGTGCATGTTTCTAATTTATATATAATTGATTTGTAATGTAGGCCAGGAAAATTGGTGGAAGAGCAAAGTTGACATTGGCAGAATACGAACTCAGAATGTAAAGAGCTAGAATAAATAGCGCAATGACATTTTATCCAACACTCTACTAATTCTGACAATATACCACTCATGGTCAATATTGTCTAATTATATTATATTGTTTGCTGATTTATTCATTCACATTTTTTCATTCGAAGAAAAATCCTAGGTTCAGCCACTTATACATTAATTTCACGAGCAGGTTATTCCGTCGATCTTATAACTGAATAATCATTGTCTAAATCCATGAAAGTTCATTTACCTTGAGTGTATGTGTGTTTGCATGTGTGTGTCTGCGTGTGTGTATATGTGTGTGCGTTTGTGTTGGACCTTCAACGTATTTTCCCCGCTAAATGGACTAGAACAACGTGAAATAAAGAACACAAAGGAATTGAACTCGTGACCTTACGATGGAGATCCGAACACTCTAACCACTAAGCCACTTGCATTCACTATGTATGTGTTTAAAATACAAAAGTTGAACTTTAATGTTATAGTTTTAATGTTGTACAGCCTGTGCGAATAATAAGCTATAAATTAATCTTATAAATTAAAAATTCATCAATAAATGATCTCTCTTTCTCTTTCTATTTTCCCCTTTCTCTCTCTCACTCATTCTCTTCACTCTCTTTTGCTCTTGCGGATGTGAGTATTTATCCAATAAAATATGAAATAAACGAAACACGATTGGACAACATCAGGTAAATAATTCTTGATATTGATTTCTTATATATTAATGAAGGGCATTAGGCGAGTAAATCGTGTGAAATAGTTACAATTAGGTCACGTAATACAGTTTGACGAATATATACGCCTGATCACTTTCCTCTATTTCAAGACTGAAGTCAATTTCGTCTATGGCTATAATTCTAAATGTGGCAGTAATTATGCGTATGAGTGTAGTGGACAGTAGTGGATATTTTTATAGTGCTCCACTTTGTTGCCATCGTGTACTTTTCCTTTCATCTATTAGGAACCAACTAATGGAAAGCTGAATTATTCAGTAATCATGATTATAGATACTTCATCGGTTTCGACTATGAGCATTCGGTCGTTCGATCAACAAAGGGTCCAACTAACTGAATCGGCCTCACTATATTTACAGGCTCTTGTTTTCTTGAAAATGAAGGAATAGATATTAAAGTTAATATTGGCTCAATGAAAGATGTTGACGGCTGACGGTGGTGGTCTCAGATATAAAGATGATGATGATGATGATGGATCCTCCATTGTTTTCGACGACGAAATAACGTGTATTCTTCCAGAGAAGAATAGAGAGTAAGAGTATGGAAGTGATAAAGAGATAGAAGAAGAATCGACCCCAGTACTTGATAGGTGCTTTTTTATCGACCGATAGATGAAAAGCAAAGTTGACCTAGGTGAGATTAGAACTCAGCGAGCCAAGTGCCGGAACGGATACCGCAAAGCATTTTATGCAACATTCTAACGACTCAGGAAATTCGGCGCCTATACAGTATTTAATATGTAAACAAACAAAACAATATAGATCTGCGTAGGTCGAAGATATATCAAATGTCACGTGAATATAGAAGAAATGACTTTAATCCTTTTACCGATAATCAATTATATAGTGATAGTTGTATCGATTATGATAACTGTGACGATGAAGATTAGAAGGAAAATGAGAAGGACGATGGTGATGATTGGGAGATGGAGATGAGGAGAATGTGGCGGAGAGGGAAGATTATAATGTCGGAGAAGATGATGGTGATGACCACAACTACCAGTACAACGATCACGTCGAGGAAGATGAGGGTCATCATTATCATCATCACCATCAGCAATACCATGTATCATGATGATCTTGACTCTCGTGCATTCTTATTTCCCACACTCCTAAATGTATGGTCTTGCAGAAAATAACTTTCATAACCACAATAAAATTTAATACAAGTTTGATTTTAATTAATATTTAATTTGGTAAGCGAGAATTGTGTAATGTACAATGATAGAATATTCCAGAAGGGGGAAAAAGAAAGCAAAGAAGCCGTTCGTCAAATCAGAACTAGGTAACTATGCTTTCATTGGTGTTCCCATTGTTGATACTAACTACCATTTTCTGAAAAGTCACTTATTTTCAGCTCAGAATGAACAGTGCAGCAAGAGATAACACAAAACATCATATCCGACTCTTTAACAGTTCTGTCAATCTATAACAACCGGATTGTGACTTTATTTATCGACCCCGAAACGAGGAACGTTGGTGAAAAAGAAGAAGCTTGTCGGTTTAGTGATAATTTCTCCTCCGCCACTACGGTCTCGGAAAACTGCTATAGTGTGTTGACGAGTGAATCTTTCTTTGCCAGTCAAACGAAATGCCTGCTTTTACAGAATGATGTGATGGACCTCCATTGCTTTCGACGATGAGTGTTCCAGTTGTTCCAATAATGGAACAGGTAACCCAAGATATTAATGAGCAAATGACTGAACATTCTACAGACACGTGTATTTATAACGTAATTCTCAGTGAAATTCATCACGGAACAACATGTGACAAGGCTGGTCCTTTGAATTACAAGTACAATTCATTTTTCCCTACTGTGGGCTGGAGTATCCTGAAATAAATTGTCTTGCTTAAGGACAGACCACGCCACCTGAAATCGAACTCACGACCTTACGCTCATGAGTCGTATGTCTTAATCACTAAGCCTCAGACCATCACTGTCGGTGTATCACCATCCTATCTTAATTTCCATGCATCTCTCTTTTTCGTTAATAGCCACCAGTACGGCTTTCGTAAAGCCAGATTTACCAGATATCATTAGTGTCAATATTGGGAAGTTTAGCGCAATCTCACACAATATCCCTAAAATAGCCATCAACAATTTTGACCTTTTACAAAACAGTAGAGTAGTAATTACATATCGGGGACTTTTATGTTAATATAGTATGTTGTATGTAAACCACAGTTAATATTGTCTTGGTTTGCTAATGGAATGCACCTCTGTTGGTATCGACGTTGACTGTTCCAGGTATTGGATCAATAAAACAATCTGCTCGTGAATTTAAGGTGCAAGTGGCTGATACGTACACTCTTAATTCCTTAAGATTCAGGGTGACAGAGGTAGCTCTTTGGATTATAGACCCAGTCCATCCAACGGGTCTCCAAACAGTTTCCGTTTACTCAGTTTTATACACAAGGCATGGTTCGACCTACGGCTATGGTAAATGACACTTAACTAAGATGTCCCGCAGAAGGATCGAACACGGGACTTATTATTTTCAAAGTGAACTTCTTAAACATCCGGCCATGTTGCGCTCACATGTGTTCTTCCATAACTAGAATGTCAGGCTACTTCTAATACGGCATTTTTTAAGATACGAGATCAAAAGAACGAAATAGATATTTCCTCTTTGATATGTTTCCTCCCAGGTGTTTTTCTTAAAGTTCAGAAGGAAACATTAATATATAAATTTATTTAAATACCTGCAGGTTAGAATGATGTTTTAATAGGTTACCGAAGTTTATATTTAATAAATTGTGAAAGATATTGGTTTTGAAAATTCCTATGAAAAAAAATATAATTATTTTCTTAGAAGTTCTTGGCAAACAAAAAATTGAACATGATTCAGCCAAGATGTTTTCTCAGCACGCCCTTAGCATGGATTTCACAGACAGGCATAGTTGTTAGAGGGTAAGATAAAATATCATGCTGTACTTGTTTCGCCTCTCTGCGTAGTGAGTTCAAATCCCACCTATTTTTTGCGAGTTCCGAGTGACAGAGAAAATTAAAAATAGAAAAGCAATAGTAACGTTGTATTCTTTGACCAATCTGAGAGTCGGCTCAATTTTCTTTTCTTTTTGTATCCATAATATTATAGAATTAACGTAAGATGTATCTTGTTTCATGACAGATATTTTTCATATGCCACATAAAATTAGACACATCTTTTTTTTTATCAAAATATTCAGATTTAACAAATTTCGTCAAAGTCGAAGCAACAATGTATGCATAGGCATGGCTATGTTGCTAAGGACTTCCCTTCGCAACCATATAGTTTGGGTTCTGTCCCACTGGGTTACACATACACAAGCATCTTCTACTTACTTATAGCACCGGCTAACAGTCGTTAAGAACAATCCATCGTTGTACCTCCCAAATTCCGATCGAGAGCTAAACAGCCTTAAGGGCTGCTGGTCAATTTTTTATTTATGTCCTGTAACTCTGCGGCAGACCTGCGAACCTCTAAAGTCCCAAACGGGGAGTACCACGGAAAAAAGTGCCCCAAAATGGGGAGATTTTATATAATGAAAGCTATACCCATTTAAAAAAAGACGGGGAGAAATGAGCCAAAACAGGCGGAGTTAACAGTCCTGTAACGGTCAGACATTAAAAATAATTACTAGGTTCGATAAGATTGGCTAAATCCTTTCAAGGCGGTGTCCCAGTTTGCCAGCAGTCAAATGACTGAAACACGTAAAACAATATAACAATAAGATCCTGTGGGAATAGTTTAAGAAATAATTGCAGGCTCTAGCAGAGTTATTGTCTGGATATTTTCAAGCCTGTACTTTTAGCTAAACTGGCAGTGGATTTTTTTTTTGTGTTTGTGTGTGTTCTTCTCATATATACACAGAGATGTTGCGTATTATGAGCTGTACTAATTATAAACTGGGCGATGGCCATATTACTTGTATGGTGTAATGTCTTTAATTCAATAATAGCGCGTAATTCCTCAGCTTTTCAGCTTGATTATGCAAATTATAGTCAGGCGCTATTGTGAAATCCGTTATTAAAACTATTATCATTTCTATCATAGCCAATTATGCCAAGCCTATTGTATACGATTTGTGGTATGTCTGTATGATGGAATTACAAAGAAACTTTTCTTGTCATGTTCATGCAGGACGTTTTCGTGCAGGATCTGAAATTAAAAGCCGGTTTTTATTTCCGGTATCAACGATATTTCGAGTACTTTCAGAATGGGATTTCTAATTTAGGCATTATGCCATTGATTTGGAAGGGGGGGGGGGGTTATATCATCGCTAACACTGTAATTTTCGAATACATTTTTTTTTTCAAACCCAGAAAGATAAAAGGCAAATTTGACCCTTACGGAATTTGAAATCAGAACGTAAAAGCCGGCACTAAATGCCGTATACCATTTATCCGATGGGCTAACGATTTTTCGAAATCCCCGGCATTGAAATTTATTAAAATACGTTCAATAACTAATATATACACTAGATTTATATGTAATT
>OZ024745.1:34050439-34055439 GCA_964016885.1 Eledone cirrhosa | reverse complement strand
ATCGATCTAAACACCTGTTCCCCATTTGCATCAACCTACAAAAGTTCTTAATAAACATTAAGCACATCGACCTCAACAGTATGAAGAGAACATGGCTACCACATTCCTCATTTAACAAAATAATTTTAAATTACAACAGCTCACAACCATGTACCTATTTCTATGCTGAAGTGAATTGTCTTACATCAATATATTAATTTGTGCTTGGAAATCAAGTTACTTCAATTTTGTGTCTATAAATCAATTTACTGCAGCTAAAACTTAAGATTATATATATTATGTTTACAATACCAAGAAGTCATTTTGCTACAGAGTGCATTACATAACGTATTAACTTCTTAGCTAACCGTTATAGCTCTGTACCCTGTTAAAAGAAACAGAAAACAGGATGTGAAGTCACAGCACTTCAGATGAGATTATGATACATTATTTCGATGACTATAAATGGAATCTATGGAAAATTGACCTGTATAGTGTGTGTTGGTAACCCCCGATTATCATAGTATTAATATGCCACACCAAATAAATCACAGAGGCGGCGTAGTGATATACAATGTGTGTAGGACATTTAAAACCTCGCGGAGCCCATCGCTCTCTAAGCTTGATTACAGTCAGTTTCATCAGGAGAATGAGATATAGAGCGAAAGAGAAGAGAACTAGTGAAATTAATATCCTAGCACAAGACTGGTACTTTGTTTCAACTTCGAACAGATGAAAGGCACAGTCAATAGCCTAAGCGAGTACTATAAATAATTCTGTCTGTCGTTCTAACAACTTTGCTAATTTGCCATCCTTACCATAACATTACTGAAGAATATCTTTTTATTATTATCATTCATTAAAATATTTCAAGCGCTATGGATTGGTATACTCTTGTCTCAAATGTAGAAACCATCATTAAATGCACTGATTGGTAGGCTCGTCAGCAGACAAAATAAATTACGACTCATTACGTTCCGATTTCAAAATCCCGCCACAACTTTGTCTTCATTTTTAGGGGTCGATATAATCGACTTTCCTCTCCCCCTTCAAAATGACTGGCATTTTGCCTAAATTAGAAACCATTATCAAATGCTGTATAATTTAAGAGAAAAAGGAATGGGAAACTATGTTCATAGTTCTTATTATGGGAAGTAGCAGGTTAATGAAAATAAAATTGTGTCAATTAAGAATAGAAATTGAATCATAGTTTCTATTCTTTCTCTTCTGTACCATTAAATATTATTCATAGTTACCTTAGCGTTACAATATGGAAGTGTAGCGCAAGCAATTAAATCACATTCGATTTACTCTATTTAAAAACTGATGCGTAAGCGACGTGAGCTGATTTTATATTTCATCATAGTATAGTTGATAAAATGTATGAAATATATTTTGAAATCAATATGGTCATTACGAGAGTATCTTTTCACCTGAGCCCCGTAAAGACATTTGCCCAAGATGTCACGTAGCGGGGTCCAACTTTGGACTTCATGATCGCGAAGCGAACTTCTTAACCATTTAGCTATGTCTGCGAAAACATGAGTATATAAATCGCTGGTGGAGGCAATGTTGGGTACTATGTTAATTTGCAGAGATTGTTTATTGCTTTAAATTCAACTTATGGGCAAATTCAGCGATAGACAGCCGTTTCTATTGATGGACGGAAATGACTGTTGACTGCTTACAGACATGAAATATTAAATAACTTCCGGTTCATGACACTCACAACTAAAGAAATTTTTTGAATTTTCATTAAAGTATCTAAATATTATACTTTTCAAGATTGATATTGGTTGTGTCTGGGGGTGTCAGATTGGCAAAATTGTTTGGACGTTGGATAAAATGCTATTATGGTATTTGTTCAGTCTCTTTTCATTCTGAGTTCAAATCCCACCATAGTCAACACTTCTTTTCATTTTTTCTGGTTGAAGTCCTGGAGTCGATTTAACCAAATTTGCCCTCACCACTCAAAATATTGGTAAGGTTGGAACTACTCAGAACTACATCTTAATCTAGAGATCTCTTCATTTTCGAAAATAAACCTGAGAGAAATTACCCCGAGGGAACCTTTTACTCGCTTACTACAGATACAGTAGAGTCTCACATATGTCATATAGTGGATTGAAAAATGTCGACCAGTCGAGATTTTCCCATGAATTTGTAGACAAAGATTCCCTCTGGAGATGTTTAGAATCTAAAACCAACAAATGGAAATAGCTCCAATACGGCCATCTGATGGAAATGTTTGGACAATATAGACAATGTAGATTAGAGTAGATCTGATCTTTAAAGCCAGTTGGCTTTAAAGACTAGATCCAATTCACTCTGCATTCTCTATATGATGTTGTTTCGTAGTAATTCTTTTTGTTGTTTCTCACTCTTCCCCCTCTGTGTGCTGTATTCACCGTTTTTGTTATTGTTAGCAAACATTTTCTGAATTATAAACTTACGTTGGAGACTAAGATAAGGATTTCCAGTGATTGATTTATTTTGTTTTTTATTTATTTATGACAGAAACTTGTTTCAATATTTTTACAATAGAACAGTGAAAACGGCTAAGGTATATGACTGGCTGAACAGTAAACATGGCTGGAGTAGATCCAAATGTTTAACCCTTATCTATGACGGCGAATTGACAGTCGTTAGAGGGTTGGAATGAATGGCTCAATATTTGTTCCGGCTATTTGCTCTCTGATTTCAAATCTCATCGAACTTGCACTTATGCAGGTTTACTTGGCCTCCTATAAGTTTGCATCTCATAGCATGGTTTTCTTCCAGTCTTTACATGAAAGGCAACGTGAAATGAGACCAATACTCTAACCTTTAGGATTCGCGCTTTCTCGTTATAGTATGAAGAGGTGATTGCATGTAATTTAAGCTTTCTACTTTGTGTTATAGTAGTTGTTTCTGTTACAGCTCACACATAAAGATTACAGGTGTAGCTGACTTCCTATGAGAATGTAATTCGTAGGATGTTTCTTGGCTCTTTTAATGACAGGGATTCCCATACTGTCATGAAAAGACTCTCGCCTGAGCCAAACACTATTCATTTTTTTCAATTGATTTGTGTGAAGCAACGTGAAATGAAGCCCCTGGCTCAGGGATAGAACTTACAACGAATTGAACACATAACCTTATGATTTTGAGACCAAAACCTTAATCACTAAGCCACACACCTTCACAATGTATTTCTATTTTGAATAGAAATCATGTCTCGGTTAGTTTACGTCTGTTCTCTCTCTCTCTAGTTTGTAGAATAAATATCATTAATATAGTTGGCGGACAATTCTATAAACATTTACATTTTACCATATCAAAAGAATTCCTCACTGCTGTTGCTGTTGTTACTACTGCTTGTGATAATGGTCACGAGGATGATGATGACGATGGTGGTAGTGGTACTGCTGGAAATCTTAGTACTGATGTCGTTGTAGTTGTTAACGATATCGATGATGATAATTATGATGATGATGGGGAGGAAGAGGAGGGAGGAGGAAACTATTGATGATGGTCATGATGATGTTGGTAATACCGGTTCTGATGATGATGATGATGATGATGATGATGATGAAATTATTGTGTAGCTAAAGCCGAACCATAAATTAACTAAAAACGCCAATACAGGTGGTCTTAATTATTTAAAATCCTCCGTTCCTACTCGCTCGAATGAAGCTCAAAAAAATTCTATCAACCCCGTCTTCGGTATATCCGAGGTCTGCTCCTTCTCTAAGCAACTGGTCATATGTGCTGCTGTTGTTGCTGATGCTGATGTTGCGGCTGTTGCTGCTTCTGCTGTTGGTGCGGTGGAGGGACTATGGGTGAGAATCCTACAAATTCCTAGAATTGCTAGCTAGTACAGTTAACACTACATCATATTAGTGGTGGTGGTGGTGGTGGTGGTGGTGGTGAATGTGATGATGATGATCGTAATGATGACAATGATTATTGTTTCTACTATTGGCACAAGGCCAGTAATTATCTCAGTGCATTACTGGTACTGTACTTTATTATGAAAGGCAAAGTTAACCTCGGCAGGATTTGAACTCAGAATGACAAGGGCCGTAACTCTATGCGTCAAAGCATGGCGTCCGATCCTCTACCGATACTGCCAATGATGACAATAATAATTGTTTCTACTTTAGGCACAAGGCCAGCAATTACCCAGTGCATTACTGGTACTTTATTTTATCGACCCCGTAAGGATTAAAAGCAAAGTCAACCTCAGCGGGATTTGAACTCAGATCGTAAAGGGACGTAACTATGCTGGAAAACATGGCGTCCGACCCTCTACCGATACTGCCAATGATGACAATGATAATGATGATAATAACGTTATTGTTAGTGTTGATCTTACTATTAGCAAGATGTCACCGAAGGGGGAAACATTTTGTAAAGTGAGGATGTAAAGGAGGATGTAAAGGAGTATGTTTTCAGCCCACGAAGATGAGCGAGCTAAGGGAGGGGGGGGTATCCCCTATCAAAATTAAAGGTAGCTGAGGGATTTTTTTATTCATTTATTTTGTTTAATTTTATTTTTTATATTTCATCTTTTCGACTAGGAAGTCAGATGTCCCTGCCACTGATCTGTGCCTGTCCCCACTACTAACAAACACACAGACTTTGGTTCTCTAGGCCCCGGGCCGATGTACCGGTTAAACTTCACCAGCTATTTATAGGTTCTGACTGTTGTTAATGCAACCTTTACTACCATTGGCCACTGCATACATGCATACATACATACATACATACATACATACATGCATGCATACATATACATATATATACATACATACATATATATATATATACATACATATACATACATACATATATATATATACATATATACATACAAACATATATATATATACATACATATACATACATACATACATATATATATACATACATATACATACATATATACATGCATACATATACATATATATACATACATACATATATATATATACATACAACATATACATATATATACATACATACATACATATATATAC
>OZ024745.1:34037939-34042939 GCA_964016885.1 Eledone cirrhosa | reverse complement strand
TACACGTTTATTAATATAATTGTTTCTACTTTAGGCACAAGGCCAGCAAATATCCAGTGCATTACTGGTACTTTATTTTATCGACCCCGTAAGGATGAAAGGCAAAGTCAACCTCGGCGGGATTTGAACTCAGATCGTAAAGGGACGTAACTATGCTGGAAAGCATATTAATATAATATTGTATCCATAGCCGCTATCTCGTAATAAAATATAAATGACAAAATGATCGCAGCTGGAACGTCTTTCATCTTAAAATATGTCCAATAAGAAAACAAGGCAATTGCAAATAACAATAGTTGAAAATGTTGCAGCAATATTAGCTGCAATAGCAAATGCAACACAGGCTGTAACAAGATCAACAACAACAACAACACAACCACGCGAACGATGGCAACAGCAATAAGACAACAGCATCGATGACAACAACAAAGACAATAATATCCACAGTGGTTACATTAGCAATGTGGAGCAATGAAAAACTGTAACACTGACTCCAACAAAAATAACTACTACTACTACTGCTACTGTTGTTGTTGTTACTACTACGACGACTACTACTACTACTACTACTACTACTGATAATACTACTGTTACTACTACTACTACCACTAATAAAAAATTTCTTTATTGGCCACTCCATTGGGAGTTTACAATAATATTTGTTTCAACTTTTGGCACAAGGCCAGCAATTACCCAGTGCATTACTGGTACTTTATTGTATCGACCCCGTAAGGATGAAAGGCAAAGTCAACCTCGGCGGGATTTGAACTCAGATCGTAAAGGGACGTAACTATGCTGGAAAGCATGGCGTCCGATCCTCTACCGATACTGCCAATCCACCAATAATATTGATCACCGTTTAGGAATATCCGATAGGTGGCCGTTGACTTTGACCACCGAGCAGGTATCCGAAGCCAGCTGCCTTGAGGACAGCTTCCATGTATCGATGGTCAAAATCTTTTGATTAATCCAAATTGATCAGAGGCCCAATGAAGCCAAGTTTACTCCCTACCTTCTCTATGGTGTATTGCATGAGGTGGAAGTTATCTTTGAACATGATCTGGAATGCAGATGTCTCCGCCTTCCCTGCCAAGTATTCGAAGACAAGCGTCAAATCATTGTTAGCACCAATATTTAACAGAGTTATGGTCCTAAAATTATCCATTACGTCCTTCTGGTTCTTGTCTTTTCTTATCAACTGGGAATACTTTCCTTCTGCTACCGGTTGCAGTGGAGATCGGAGAACAAGTGTGGCATATGTACGTAAAACAGATAGGGCAGACGATGCATCAGTCACCGAGAATCACGGCAAGCCGTCGAAACAGGAACTAAAGTCAACTACTGTCTCTGAAAACCTGTTTTCTTCGAACAGTTGTAGAAAGTGCTAGTGAAAAGCCGCTCGTCTCGGTCCGTCAATGACCGATTTGCGGTTTTGTTTCCACGCTGCGCCTCTGCCAAATGGGCCCATCGAACAGCTGTCATTCCTTCGTTTCTCAGATACGTGCTTTAGCTCTGACAATACAGCCTTTGTGTTTTGCATTAAAGAAATAGTCTAATACTATTCTCGCCGATAGGGGTCGTTTGTAATGCCACTCCCAATCGCCTATTCTAATTTAACTACTAATTCTCTCTTTCTCCTTTTTGTTTTTCCTATCACTACTTCTTTACTAAAACAATTGATTTTACTCTAATCTCTCTCTTGAGCGCACCCATCACTTGTTGTTGGTGACTCCTCCTGTCAGCATTCGCTTAACTAAAGTGCTAACCCGGTGTCTGTAGGTTTTAAGCACCGGGAACGATGTGTTAATCTTCCAGTAATCAGGTACCTGCATACGTGTTCTATCTAGGTCGACCATGCACATAACGAAATTGTGATTTGAATAGTCGACCGTTTGGCATTCTAACTGCTAACTTAATGGCAATCTTATCTATGTACGATCTAGATAACTCTATACGACCGGTCTCGGTCCACACTGACGCATTGGGAAGATCTAGTCGGCATCTGTCAGAAGCTGAAAATGCCTGATCAGGTTCTGAAGGCTATTGCACCGGCCACTTCTCTCTACTACTTTCAGACAATCCCAGTGTGCGTCCAAGATGCCGTTCAATCCCCTGTTAACAGTAAAGAGTGACACATTCCTAGAAAGGCCTCCTGACGCCTGAAGAAATCCGCCCGTCCAGCCCTTGTCGGGGTGTAGCCGGCCACCAGTTTAAAGGCAGGCACTACCCTCGCTGTTGCTCACGTCCAACAGCACCAACATATCGCCCGGGTCCAGGAAGATGTCCGTATCTCGATATACAAGCCCTTCCTAATACCACTGCCACCCCGTCTTCCCATTCCAGATCGACTAACATATGCGAAGATCTCATAGTTGGAGGCTACTGCACGCGTGTCGGAAATCCTCGTTTCACTCGTGCTGACAGCAGTCACATTCATGTCTAGTGACCTAAGATTGTTCAGCAAGCGACCTTGTTCCAGAAGGACCACAGGGCACGAACAGTTATGCATACTATTCTTATAATAGCCATATCGAATGCTTAGAGTTAAGAGAAAAAAGTGTGTGTGTGTGGGGGGGGGGGGGGGGGGCTACTGACCCTCCTCCCCGAGTGCTGTTGGAAATCGAGTGGCTTTGTGTGTGTTTAGAGCGGGTGGAGAGAGAGTCTGAGGAGGGCTTTCTTGATTTTGTTGCAGCCTGTTGTTGGTGAGGGCGGTTCAGCTGCAGCTGCTGGAGATGTTGTTAGTCTTTGGGGGTTCGTTGATGCTTCTGCTGGTGTTGTTGGTGCCGCAGTTGCAGTTGTTGATTTTATTGTTGTGGGTGTAGTTCTCTGCCTTGTGTTAAGAGCAGAAAGCTCCCAGATGGCCCGTCTGCCCACAAAGATGGCAACGTGGCCTCTTCTCTCTAGCACTAAAGTGGAGTTCTACTCTATCCGGCAAGCGAATAAGGTCTGGGATATTTTCCATGTTTGCTGGTTTGGTGTGGAGAGGTACCTCCACACTGATCCCAAACCAGTTTTCTCCAGTTAGCCCTCCTCACCTCGAAGATGGTGTCGGTCCCCTCGAGGACCACGCAGACCAGCATCTACCAGATGTTCAGCTCTGCTGGGATTCCTGCAATTCTGATCTTTTATGATCCTTCTTCCCAGAGTATCACTTTGTCTGTCTGGCAGGGGACCATAGAATGTTTTATCGCCAGGGAGTGACTCTTGAAAAGCACTGAAATAATATCAAACTTCCTGGCTCTAGCAATGTGCTGTATGTCCGGCAATATGGTTTTCAGTGCTCTTTCAATCTCATAAGCAGGGTTGTACCTCTAACCGTAAATACATTTATAGGTCATAGACCTTTTGGCTGTTGCTGCCAATACATCGGGCGGGAGGCCTATGTCGGCCTTATTTTTGTCCAATTTGACATGGTTGGCCACTTTTGTCAAAATGTCCAAATTGAACATTTGGGTAGCTTTGGCAGCCGTTCCTACAAAAGTTGTGTTGCTGTTGTTGATGTTGGTGCTGTGTTTATTATTGGTGTTATTATTGTTATGGCGGTGAATTGGCAGTACGGTCTGAGTTCAAATCCCGTCGAGGTTAACTTTGCCTTTCATCCTTACGGGGTCGATAAAATAAAGTACCAGTAATTTACTGGCTTGTGCCAAAAGTCGAAACAATTATTGTTATTGCTGATATTGTTGTTGTTGCCACTTGTGTTGTCGTTGTTGTCTGTGTTACTGTCATTTTTGTTGTTTGCTTCTGTTATACTGGTTCTTGCAGTGGTGGTGTTGGTGGTGTTAGTGGTGTTGGTGGTGGTGTTGGAAGCAGAGGTGGCAGTGTTCTTCCTAGTATTGTTGTTATTATATTCTTTTGTCCTTGTGATGGTGGTGGCGGAGTTGAAATATTTAGCAGGGGAAATGTTTCATAGTTTTCTTGTACTATGTTGTTGTTGCTGTTATTGTTGTTGGTGTTGTTGTTGCTGATGTTCCTCTTTTTGTTGTCGTTACCCTTGTTGTTGTTGCTACTATTACTGTTGTCTGTATTGGTGGTGTTAACAGGAGTGATGTTATTAGCGGTGGAGGTAGTAACCTTTTGACACGAATCTGAGTCGCTGTCAGGTGACGCACACCATTGATTGCTTTAGTTATAAGTAGCGGAGCCTGTCGCCCCCAGTTTTTCAAAAACCGCTTGTAACTATAAAATGTAAAAATGAAAGTTTATATATTTAGGCCCAAGGCCCAAATATTATGAAGCGTCTCCCCTTGAGGGCAATGACTAAAGACTTATGCCCCCTTTGTAACAAAACCATCTAAATATGTTAAAACAATAAACTTACTCGAGCTCACAAAAGCACGTCTTCACGATTCCATCATCAAGAAAAAGAATAATGGTTTCTGATTTTGACACAAAAGGCCAACAATTTTGTTTTTGTGGGGGGGGGGGGGGGGATTCAATTAAATCGACACCAATACGTTAATAATAATGTCACAATAATTTGTAATACTGCTGTGATTGTTTTAGCATTAAGGAGCAAAGCAAATTAAAGCAACTGTAACTACAAAAACAAAGACTACTGGTCAACAACAATAGCAATTTCGACAACAACAATCACGATAATAACATGAACAACACCGATAATTGATTATCTTAACATTAGGGGTGCAATGAAAATGACAGTGACAACGACAACAACAGCAAATAGCAGGAGAAAGTAGTAACAACAACAGTAGTGGTAGAAGTCATTATATTAGCAACAATACATTAAAAAATAAATGTAACAACTGTGGTAGTTATAAGAAAAGGCTGTGGAGAAAGAAATAGCAAATAAGGTAGTATTGAAAAAGAGCAGCAGTGGTAGCAGTAGCAATAGCAGCAGTAGCAGCAGTAGGGATATATTAACAGTGGCAATGATATTACCACAGTATGAATAGTTACATTGTTGATAATAGCAACAGTAATAACAATAAGCAAGACATCTGATAATATTCTATCAGTTAGAATAAATGTGACTCAGT
>OZ024745.1:34005439-34032939 GCA_964016885.1 Eledone cirrhosa | reverse complement strand
CTACATAATTAAAATCCGACACAATATCACTTAACACAACACATTGATAGAATTCTTATAGATCTAAGTGGCTTGTGGTATTTGATCCGTTAGAAGGTTGGATAGAATGCTGTGCAATATTAGTTCATGTCTCTACTTTCTCATAGCAAATCTTGCCCTGCTCAACATTGTTTATCATAATTTCAAGATCGATAAATAAAGTACCAGTCCAATACTGGAGTCGATTATTCCCTCCCTTTCTCTCGGGTAGAAATCGGATGTCTTCATATTTGGAGTTGAATGGGTACTGTCAACCTTAAATAACCCCACGGCTCCCCTACTGCTCAATCAGGATTTAAGAGCCAGGTAATAGCTTTACGCCTTATGAGTTCAAATCCATTGAGGTCAGCTTTACCTTTCATTATTCGGTGGATCGGCAGTATCGGTAGAAAGTCGGATGCCATGCTTTGCAGCATAGAGTTACGGCCCTTTACGGTCTACGTTCAAATAACGCCGAGGTCAACTTTGCCTTTCATCCTTACGGGGTCGATAAAATAAAGTACTAGTAATGCACTGGGTAATTGCTGGCCTTGTGCGAAATGTAGAAACAATTTTTTTAGGATTTATGAATTACAGTAAGAGTCTCGAATGGTAAATTGACGACTGGTTCTTTGCATTTTGAGTCCAAATTTCCCTATGACCTGGTGTTTTTCTGTCTCTTTACGTTTTACAATTTAACAAGCTGCCATCTATCTCACAATTTCAGAATTTTCAGTAGCCTTTACTTGCGTTCTTTACACTCAATTGAACATTTCTCATCGTTTAATAATTTTGACAGAGCTTTTCTTTCGTAGAATATGGATTGCAGTTTGTTTTTTTTTCTGAGGAGTGCCATTTTCGTCACTATTAGAATGATATTCTATATTAACATTTTCTTTTCACTCATGATGGGTTCAAAATGTTTCTCAAAAACGCAAGTCCGTTCAGATATTGAAAGATGACACAACCGAAGCACATTGCATGCCGTGACACAACTGCTTAAACTTAACTGATACGGTTGTCTTCCCAGTATTCATCTTAATCCATCTATATTTAGATGTCCTTGCGTATTGTCAGCGGAATCTATTCAAGTAAAACACCCACTGATTGATTGTTAGCAAATCGTGCATTATTATTAGCTACCGGGATGATAGACAAGATGGTGGAAAAGATGGTGGACTACCGATTTGAAATAATACGCAGAAGAGTATTGATGTCAAGTGCAGTCTGGTGGCCAAATACAATCCATGGAGAGCTTCTCTTTGTAAAATTCTGGTAAATGGTAAATCATTAAATGTTGATAACAATTAACCCAATCTCTAAATCGTACCAAAAATTCCGGACGTGATACCAAACGTTCACAAAAGTCAAATTAAGGGAAAATAGTACCAAATTTGTACGAACGTACCAATTGGGGCAACGCTGCATGGGCGGTCGACTTAATCCCGTCGTCCGATAACATCACCATTTGGAATTCGGTTTCCTTTAATGAAGTCAATTCAGTTGCAAACATTTGAGCCAGGCTTTCAGTTTGAGGGTCTTCCTCCATCCTTCCTTCCTTAATTCTCACCTGTTTCGGATGTCCTCACAAAATAATCTTTACAAATACGAAACACATTCCCTTCCCAACAAAATGAAATCTCACACAGCACATATTTCAACTAACAAACATATGAAACTCAGAATTAACACTACAAACCATTAAAACAAACACTCACGAAAAACAAAACTGATGTCGCATGCAAACATAATTATTCACCCACAAAATGACAACACCTGGTGTTGCATCAGAAACTCACATTAAACTGTCGAAGCATGATGATGGAATAATGATTTCTAGTATAGGCACAAGGCCAGTAATTTGGGGGAGAGGAAAGTCGATTAAATCGACCCCAGTATGTTATTGGTACTTTATTTTATCGACCATGTAAGGATGAAAGGCAAAGTTAACCTCGGCGGGTTTGAACTCAGACCTTAAAGGACCGTAACTCTATGCTGCAAAGCATGGCGTCTGACCCTCTACGGATACTGCCAATCCACCGCCCTATGATGATAGAATAAGGAAAACTATTGGTGTCTGATTAAGGCACACGGTCAACAATTCGGAGGTGGGGTTAAATCGGTCGTAGTAATTGACTGTTACTTTAATTTATTGACGCAGAAAGGATCAAAGTAAAAATAATTAGGGTGAGATTTTAACTCAGAACATAAAGAGCCGGAACAAATATCACAAATTATTTTTCCGGCGCTTTAAGGATTTTTCCAATCCATCGCTTTAATAATTGTTTCTACTTTTGGCACAAGGCCAGCAATTACCCAGTGCATTACTGGTACTTTATTTTATCGACCCCGTAAGGATGAAAGGCAAAGTTAACCTCGGCGGGATTTGAACTCAGATTGGAAAGGGCCGTAACTCTATGCATCAAAGCATGGCGTCCGACCCTCTACCGATACTGCCAATCCACTTTAATAATGGCTTCTGATTTTAGGCACAAGACAAACAAATCTGGGAGAGGGCGAACGTCGATTAAATTGACTTCCGTGTGTTGCTGGTACTTTATTTTATCGACCCTGTAAGGATGAAAAGCAAAGCTAACCGCAGTGGGATTTGAACTCAGAACGTAAAGGGCCGTAACTATATGACACAAAGCATTTTGACCGACGCTCTACCGATACGGCCAGCCCCACTCCCACCCCCTTATCCCTAATAATTGTTTCTACTTTTGGCACAAGGCCAGCAATTATCCCAGTGCATTACTGGTACTTTATTTCATCGACCCCGTAAGGGTGAAAGGCAAAGTTAACCTCGAAAAACGAATACACCTCAGTAATAAAACGAAAGATTAAGCAAACGTCAGCAGCAAAGTGAGGCCGGATGTCTAAGAATAAAATATCGAATATACAGGAATGTAAACAAAAAATCGAAATAAGTGAATGAAACACCAACATAAAGTCAGACATTCTGGCAATGTGGAACAAATATATTCAGCACAATATTGGTTTCTAATTTAGGGGCAAGATCAGAAATTTCCGTGGGGGGAAATAATTTAAATAGACCTCAGTACTTGATTAGTGTTATATTTGATCGACTGAAAAAACAGAACTTTCTAACCGAAATTCTATCAACTCTACTTATTTGCCACCATTTATAATGCGCAATGGAATAGAAAAGAAAACGATGTCTTAAAAATGCAATACTTCTACAAACGAAGACGCAGGCATGGCTCTTTGGTTAAGTTAGCTTCGCAACCACGTGGTTCTGGGATTAACACCATTATGCTACTCGTTAGGCACGTGTCTTCTACTATAGCCTCGGGTTGACCAATACCTTCTGAGTGACATCTGGTGGCCAGAAAATAGAGACGTTTGTCGTATATATGCATATATATATGTATGTGTGTGAACTCATGCCTGTGTTTATGTTTGTCTCTGTCTCTGTTTCTGCCCCGTAACTTTGTGATTCGACTAAAACAGATTGATATAATAAATAGGAAACTGAACAAAATAAGGACTGGGGTTGACATGATCGACTGCATCATTTCAATTCTTCCCAACATGGCCGGAATTTGATGAATGACATCAGTAAAAAAATTAAGGATTTAAAAATAGCTTAGCATAATTAGCATGGAATTCTGCAATACGATAAAAGCTGCCAACAACTGGAAAATCCCCTTCAATTGATAAAGCAATTTTTATTTATATTTATATTTTTATGAGAAACATCTATTCAGAACTCATGAATATGTGGCAAATGTATTCAATGAATTAATAAACAGACCCGAAACAACATTTGAAAGGTTACTACAGAAGACAGTAGTATTGATCCGCATGAACAAACTCACCAACACCAAAAATAACCTACAAACTTATAACTTGTTTGTTAACATTTCATGCCTCAATATCAAATTTCATGCCTCTATATTCTGCAACAGTATAGCTGCTCAACTGGAAAACCAATAAAATGTTACTAGAAGAACAGAGGAGGTTTATAGTAAATTAATGTAAAGGGAGTATGACTGTAAAGTATAGGATATATGGATGTAAGGATGTAAAGAGATGTTACAGGTAGTTCGAGCAACTGAGAAAGACACTAAAACAAAAACAAAAGCAATTAATAAAGACTGCATCGATAAGCTAAGACTAGGATGCACTAGAAACCCACAGGTAATCGTTGAAAACACAAAATAGTTGATTCTCCATTTGACTATTTGAAGGTGAGAGGAAAGACGATTAAATAGACACCAAAGCGTTACTGGTACTTTATTTTATCGACTCCATAAGTATGAAAAGAAAAGCTAACCTCGGTGGGATTTAGACTCCGAATGTAAAGGGCCGTATCTATATGCCACAAAGCATGTTGACTGACGCTCTACCTATTCTGCCAATCCACTGATATAATTGCTCCTCAATAACAATAATATTAGCACTATCAGAGGTGAGTGGACCGTCAATTCGGAATAGAGTTGGACAAAATATGATGTGGCATTTAATTCGTACATTTATTTTCAAATTCCAAGTTCTGACTTTAGATTTCATCCTACCGGGTTTCGGTAAAGTAGGTGCTGGGTACTGATGTCGATATAATCAAATCTGTCTTTTCCAGCGTTAATATAAGAAATTAGATTTACTGTGTGCTTTTGACCTCCGTCGGATCCTATGACGAGTGTTCCAGTTCTTCGGGCAATGGAACAGCCTGCTAATGAAATTAACGTGTTAATTGCTGATCATTTCACTGACATCCAAATCACATAACACAGTTCTAAGAGATAGTCATTGCGAGACGGTATGTGAAAAGGGCTGATCCTTTGAATTGCAGTTACACTAATTTTTTTTTTTTTTTTTTTTTTTGCAAGCTGAGTGAACAAAGTATCTTGCTCATGAAAACAACATGCTGCCTGGAATCGAATGCACGACCATGAGGTTTTGAGCTCAAAACTGTAATCATTAAGCCAAGCTACTTCACAATTAGCATTATTACATCACTGAGGATATTACATTTGTAGTTGCCTATAGCATGTTTGCTACTATAAATTCGATTAAATTTCCCTTTGGTGTTCCTACTCTTTGAAGAATATTTTTCGTATTTCTTCGAATTTAGATACGTACACACACACGCACACATATGCACACACACATACACACACACACACACACACACAAACACACATATATATATATATATATATATATATATATACATATATATATATAGATACATACATATATATATATATACATGTATATATACATACATATATATATACATACATATATATACATATATATGATGGCTGCCCCCTCGTTATCGAGTATGGCCATTGCACGAGGAAAAGAATAATAAAAATTTAAAAAAAATAAAATATATATTCAAAACAACAAACAGCGGAGGACGCGTTTCGCACCTTTCCGACAGACAACCTTTCCCCCACCCCGGAAAAAACCCCCAGTTGATGGATGTGAATCCGAAATATATAGGGATAATTAAATCTCTCCCAAGGTAACTCTCGTGTTGTTATTTTTATTTTATCCTTTATACTCTTTCCTTCATTCCTCTACACGTCTTATACACGCCACGCATCTCAACGTACACCCACTTACATCTCTCTCTCCACCACCGGATCTTTTTACCCGGAGATTTACCCATTTGCATTGTCGAGGCTTCCAAACGACTTAAACATATTTACCTATTATTCCACTATGCTTCAAGCAAACTTCAATACTCTCATATATTTATATATATATATATATATACACACAGATACATACATACATATATACATATACACACATACATATACATACACACACATACATATACATATATTAATAACAATAATAATAATAATAATAATAATAATAATAATAATAATAATAATAACAATAATAATAACGACAACAACAACAATAATAATACATATATATATACACACTGATTAATGTTCAGAGCCATCCTCAGCATTCTCGTGTAGCACCCATCCACCATCTGAGTGAGTCTCTTGGTCAGTGCCCAAGTCTCAGACCCATACAGCAGCACAGACTCCACTACAGCAATGAAGAGGCGGATTTTCAGGTCTCTACGAAGGTCCGACTTCCACACCGATCTCAAGCTGTGACACGCCGCCCAGGCCTTGCTCTTCCTCTCAACCACATCATCTTCCGTATTCCCAATCTTTGCTCCCAAATACAGGAAGTATACACTGAGGATGAAAAACTCAGAGCTGTATGGGAGCATCCCAAAAGTCAGCTCAAAAGTGACACAGAGGAGACTGAGGTTGGCTGGACATGCTCACCGACATCCAGAGTTGACATTGCACTCAGTGCTCCTTTGGGAGCCCCTACATGGACACACTAGAAGAGGAAGACCAAGGTTAACATATGTTGATGCCCTAAGGACAGACACTGGTCTGTTGGAGATGCAGGATATGGCAGCGATAATGAGGGACAGAGACCGCTGGAGAGAACTCGTCCTTGGATCTCGGGAATTTTACCCGCCTTAGATAGATATATACACACACACGCACACACATAAACATATCTATACACACACACACGATAGCAACTAACAGCGCTGCGATCGAATGTGGCTTTTTAGCCCAGCCAATGATCTAAAATGTCTTGCACAGAGTCGGCAACCAAAACATTCACTGGGAATAGCCGGCTGTGGTTGGAGTTCATGTACTTTTGCATGTCGCTTGAGCCCTCCTGCTGATTTACATCTCTACCACATGCTTGGCAAGCATGATGAGTAACATCTCCAACAGCAGCCTGGTAGTCAACCACTGGTCTTACTTTATGACTGCGAAGTTGACTTTCGAGTCCAGCTTTGCTTAGGCAGAGTCTCGCACAGACGCTGCATGTCAGCACCATAGGAGGACCCTCGCCGTCTGGAAGTGCAACAGCAATGCCCTTCTCACATCCCGCTTTACTTTCTCGTATGCGATTCGAGATGCCTCAAAGGCAACTTTTCCCTCATATACAGTCTTTCTCCATTTATTACGATAAGCAGCAATATTTTCCCTTGTATCAGGAGAGATGTTAGCGTCTTTCAAAGAGGCTTTCAAGGAATCCTTATACCTCTTTTTTCGTTCATGTGGCGGTCCTTTTCCTTTAACTAACTGTCCTTAAGCACAACAGCTTCTATACTGTCACACATAGAGCTTTCCAAAATCTCGACATCACTGATGTGGTCCCTCCAGTGAACGCCATGGATCCGTCTGAGACACATCTGATGGAAACGCTCCAATTGCTTAAGGTGGTGTCGAAATGTGACCCAGGTCTCGCAGGCAAAAGAAGACGAGAGAGCACACATGCCTTGTACACCTTTACCTTTGTCCTCCTGCATATGTCTCGCCGACCCCAGAGTCGCATTTCTAGCTTTCCTAATCCTAAGTGAGATTTCACTTTCAAGGTTGCTGTATCGATTGACAGTGCTTCCCAGGTAGACAAACTGATCAACCACTCCAAGTCGTTTAACATACACATAGATATTTGGTTCAGTGTACTGCTTACCAGGGGCAGGTTGGTACATGACGACGGTTTTCTGGAGACTGACAGTCAATCCTAGGGCAGTGCAAGCGTCAGAAAATGCATTAAAAATGTGCTGCATATCACTCTCTGTGTGCGCTACAAGATCGCAATCATCTGCATACAAGAGGTCTCTTATGAGTAATGTAAATACTTTTGATTGATGTAAATACTTTTGTGTTTGCAGCAAAGTTCCTGATGTTAAATATGCTGCCTAATATACATACATATATACATATATATATATATATATATATATATATATATATATATATATATATATATACATATATATATATATATACATATATATATATATATACATATATATATATATACATATATATATATATATACATATATATATATATATATATATATATATATATATATATATATATATATATATATATATATATATATATACATATATATATATATATATATATATATATATATATATATATATATATATACATATAATGTGTGTGTGTGTGTGTGTGTGTGTGTGTGTGTGTGTGTGTGTGTGTGTGTGTGTGTGTGTGTGTGTGTGTGTGTGTGTGTGTGTGTGTGTGTGTGCGCGTGAAAACAAAATTCATGTATTTATGTAGAATCGGGTATGTTGCTAGCCACAGTATTCTTTGATAAAATTTGCATTAAATTAATCCTCTGTAGCTATGTTAGACGTAATTCCACTGTTTACACGTTGAGTGCGACTGTGAAAAACAGTTAGTAAACGAATAAGAATAGCAAAGCTTTAAGAAAATTATTATGAAAATAATATTTATGATTTTCATACAAATAATAATTTGGTCTGAAACTCAAGCATTACATAATATTAAATAGTCAAGTTGAAATGACAGCCAACATAAAATATATAATAGCTTCAAAAATTCAAGATCATTTATAGACTAGACAATGACAAGTAATACAGAGTTTAAAATGTAACTTCTCATCTGACGTTCGATATGTAATCCTTATATCAATAGGATATTATTAAACAGAAGTGACCGAACAGGTTTCTGTCAAAGAATACACACACACACACACACACACACACACACACACAGGCACAGATTCATACACACACACACACACACACACACTGATATAGATGGTGAACTGTACAATAAGGCGAGCAGTCATTTTCGTTTTAGCTTCTGTTTATTGATATCAACATAACTTGTCTCTCTCTCTATATATATATACACTCTCAAATATATATGCTTCTCCAGGCTAGAAATAGTAACCAAAGTCAATCTGATGAAAATAGCAACCAAATTCTATCTTAAACAAAGATACATTGCACAATGTAGTGCTAGATATATAAAAGCAAGATGGGATAGTTATGGCTGGAATGTTTTAGTTAATAGAATATTTTCACGCTTGTGTTTCAACGTAGTAAATGAAAGTATTTAAAATAACAGTGATAAAACTAGTGTTCCCCACAAATAGACTGCTTTATATGTATTTTTCTCATGGTATTGTTATCGAACTTAGTGTTACTTAAATATTTTGTTCTCCATCGTTTTGCCAAAAGGAGCGTCGATGTATTTGAGAAATTTATTGGCTTTCAAATGTAAAGGGAAGTATTTCTGCTTCTAAATAGGATACATATGTATGGCTGGTTATTGTTGTTGTTGCACATGGTCGTTGTGTTGGTGGTGATTGTGGTAGTGTTGGCGGGGGTGGGCGTGCTTGTGCTGCTTCTGTTGTTTTTGTTTAACCCTAGATCACCCCTAAGCCAGAGGATCTATGGTTAAAGGATATCCCACATTTTTCAAAGAAACAATGCAGCCAGACTACACAATATAATGCAATATGTCCTTTTCTAATCCTGTGTGTTCAAGATTGACTGATATATGTAACCTGAAGCAATAGTAGATGTCTGAGCGAAAGGAGAACCAATTATAATTAGTTGGCACGATTAATTGTTACAGAATCCTGCTACATCAGCTTTAAATACAGAGGTTTAAATTACACAGCAAGTCTCTGATTTCCGAATGGCTAAATGTCCGCAGAAGAACAGCCAGGAATCATGATCTAGATGCGGCCCGGTCCCCTTAGAGTGTAAGAAGTTAAGGGCTGAAACACTTGCTTGAGTGGGGTTTCTTTTCTGAAGACCTTCTGTTGTCCAACTCTCCTGAAAGTTTCTTACCACACACTATATATCGTGTGGGGAGGGGGGGGGGGGGGAGATTCGAAAATGGGAAAACCACAAATAACGGTGGTTCTTGATGCATATAAGTTTGCAGAGTAGGTATAGATATAATTGTATAGACCCAAAAGAATTAAATTTTCGTTGAGACTATATTATATATATATATATATAGAGAGAGAGAGAGAGAGAGAGAGTGGGGGAGAAAGAGAGAGTGGAAGAATGAAACAGTAAATGAAAGAATGTTATTTTAATAATAGATTTACTTGAACAAAAATGAAGAACAAGCGAAGAAGAATTTTCCACATGATTTATAGCTACCCCTCTCAACCCTATTGGTGAGATATTCCAAATTGGTAAATTCTATACAAGTGCTATGTGACTAGATTGCAGATAGAGCCAGATCTTCATTCCGAAGGTAATATTGAAGTAATGTAACATTTTTTTAGTTAGTCAGGAAATTCTGTGCAGCATTGATTATTTCATAGCCACCGGCATGTACATACACATACATACATATACATACATACATATATACATACATACACATATATACATACACATATATACATACATACACATATGTACATATATATATATATATATACATATATATATATATACATACATATATATATATATACATGCATATATATGTATTGCCAGGTGGTGCTATTAAGTTAGACATGGCCTGGGCCAATACTGGCCGAAATCTATCAAAGTTATATATATATATATATATATACACATGTATGCGCGTGCGTCTGCGTATATATATATATATATATATATATATATATATATATATATATATATATATATACATATGTGTATGCGCGCGCGTCTGCGTGTATATATATATACACACACAACACACATATATATATATATATATATATATATATATATATATATATATATGCGTGTGTGTGTGTGTGTGTGTGTGTGTGTGTGTGTATGTGCGCGCGTCTGCGTGTGTATATATATATATATATATATATATATATGTATATATATATATCACTTTATATGTTTCGACTTAAATCTCTTTTCTTTGCGTTTCCAACTAATGAATTTGTATTTGGAATATTTAATATCCTAGATCATTTTTCAGCCTTTTACAGAAATCTATCGGCAGGCCGGCTGATATATTACCCAATCAGATGTAGTAAGACTATGATTTGCAAATACAAAGATTTGCTAACAAAAATCCATTCCTTTCTGCACAGTTTCTGCAGAAGTAATCTGTTGTTTCTCAAACCACATAGTTCTTTAATGAATTATATGAAAAATATAAAACAAATGTTCCTTCTTTACTAAGCGCAGAATAATCAATGAAAAAAAGTTCAGCCCACCAACTGCATGTGATAGATTGGTGTATTGTATTTTATGCTTCTTAACCGCACTAATGAAAAAACAAATCTCATGTAAAGAATTAAGAAACCTATACGACTATATCTCAACGCCCTCGGCTATACAGCTATATATTTGGGTGATTCTTACATGTAAGAATATAACTTTCTAAAGAAAAGTGTCAGGAACGTATATGCAAAAGAAAAGCCATGATGGATAATCAATATATACGTTACATTCACCGCATTTGTCCAAAACAAAGAGACCGTGAGCCGTCCCCCATGAAATAGCAGCCAAATGTCTTTCAGGTCCCACATTTCTTGACCCTTGTTTCCTCACGGTGTCGTAGGGCAAAGTAACGACATATATCTTGGGCATTTAAACCTGTTGGAACCCATCCACCTCTAGGTTTTAACACAGCTAAATTCTTTTAGAGGAAAAGAGAGATAGCGATACAGTAAGAAAGAGATATAGGGAAGGAATCGGCCTCAGTATTGGTATTGTGCCTTATTCATCGACTTTGAAACATAAAATACAAATTTGACCTCGGTGACATTTGAACTCAGAATGCAGAGAGCTCGGATTTAATGCCGCAATGAATTCTATTCAACGTTCAATTGACACTACCAGCTCATCCCCTTAATATCAAAATATATAAACGTGATGATTACGGATAACATATATTTGATAAGTGGTCTGTTTAGCCAGAGCTGACTTGGATACACAAATTAAGCTATGAGAAATAACTCGATTAAACTAATTAAATATGTATAGATGTACAGAATGACGAACGTCAAACAATTCTTAATTAAATGAAATTCTCCATCTAGTTGGAGAAAGGAAAAAGACATAGTGATAATTGTTGTCGATTAATAAAGAAGCGCGTCTGGAAATTTAAGATCGCTTTGCAATCATTTTACCCTGGGTTCGATCCCACAGCGTTATACATTGGGCAAGTGTTGTTTACCATAGCCTCGGGTCGTACCATACCTTATGATTGAAATTCAGTAGATATAAACTGCTTAAAGTCCGACAGATGTACTGTCTCTAATTCAAATGGCCAGACTTATCAAACTCACTCTAGCGTTGTATCTCCCTGAAAATTACGTTACAAAATTAGAAAGCTCTTTGTCCATTATGGAATTAAAGGTTTCCACCATAGCTATCTGAGACGTATATATCCACACTTCATGACATATCGTGTCCAAATTTTAACAGAATGTGTATGAGTGAAGACGGGATAGAAATGAGCAACTACTGCCGCCCACATGCTTAGCACTGATATGGCAACGGTTTGCAGTGGGCACAGCAGGGACGAATGATTTGTAATCATTAGGTCCAGGCTTCGATCCCACTGATTGGTATGTTGGGCAAGTGTCATTTACCATAGCCTCGGATAGACCCGTGGCTAATGAGTGAAACTGATTAGAAACCCATCGGATTGACTGTACCTGTAATTCAAACGGGCCTTGTGACTCACTGTAACACGCTGAATCTCCCTGTGACTTAGGTTATGGGTATATCTTAATTTCATGAGCAGATTGTTTCATTGATTGAACTAGTGGAACACTCATCGTCAAAACCGACAGAGCTCTATTCCTTATTCCACTCCAACTATTGGCAGTATTGTTAATTGATTAAATATATTTCTTCACAGACGTTGAACACCAGCTTCATGATGAACATCCAGAATAAAGCTTCTTCTGTATTTCTAAATTATTATTTCAATTGGTGGAATACTAATCTGTCGAATGAAGTAAAAAGTTACCAGACACTATCGATAGAATATAGCAGAATATACACAAATATTGTGTAGCTCGCCAGCGTACACCTACTTGTGCCTCTACACATAGATCCTGTTATCTATGAAGATTATCCTAACATAAGGTTTACTACCTCGGCAGTGAATCCCAGACTATGGAGATTGAGTAAATGGATAAAATTCAAATAACAATAGTTTTATTACCTATTTACACCAACCAAACGGTACTGTATAAAATTGATGCAGTACTGATGCAGGTTAATACTAAATTAGATTATTTCTGATTAGCCAGGACAATACCAGGAGAATTAAGTGATGTCCTCTTTAATTTGATGTAAAACTAAATTTGTAAACGCTTTTATGTGCTAGCGTGGGTATTTTTAATTTAGGTGGCTAATGGAAGTACTTTAGGTTTGTGAGAAATGAATATTGTTATTGCTGTAATTATTATTAATATAATATGAAGGCAGCATAGCCGAATGATTACGAAGCTCGCTTCACAATCATACATTCGGTTCGATCCATTGTGTAGCATCTTGGGCAAGTGTCATTTACCATAGCCTTCGGTCGACCAAATCACTGTGACTGACATTTGATAGAAGAAAACTGTGTACAAGCCCTTTTAATAGACTGTACCAGTAATTCAAATGGCCACTACTGTTAGACAGTGTTTCACTTTGAATCGCCTTAGGAATTAAATTAAGGATGCATGAGTCTATGGCATGCTTTTGCCACTTTAATTTCGTGAGTAGACTGTTCCGTTCATTGTATCATACATATTAGAGAGCAGTTGTGTAGAATATAAATAAATCCTGCAATTATGGTAAAACAAAAGGACTATTATATATATATATATATATATATATATATATATATATATATATATATATATATATGTATATATATTGCCCGAACAACCGGGTGACTAAGATTGTAACTTTCTTTTATTAAATCCCGTTGCCATATTTGAAATACACAGCCTATGTGTTTCATTAAATTTGAAAATTATTATGAATTTAACAAATCTACTGAAACAATTCTTCATTAATAAGCTTAATTAACGATAAAATTGTATATATATGTTTAAGATGGAAGATTCTAATGTTAAAATGGACAGTTTTGTATCATAAACACAGGGTGGTTTCAGTCAGGCTGGTATCACAGAAAATATTGTTCAATATTACTACTTGAAGTTCAGAAGTCGATGCTAATTGTAAAACACTGAAGTATTATGCGGAACTTGTCATGTCTTTTAGATACTTAATGAAGATATAAACGCTAATGGAAATAAGGTCAACTTTTGCTGTCTCCTAAATCTGATTAACTTGTTGGAGATAATCTACAAAAAGTAGACAAGCAGTATGAGACTATTAGAATATGATAATTGTTAAATATCGCTGGTAATCCGATAACGAGTTTGAGTGTCATCGTAAGAATAAAACTCGAAATAATTAATAGATTTATAGCTAATTTCTTAATCGTAGCTAGCTTACGAATCATAGCTTGCTTCCGAGTTGCTTGACGTATTTGCCGGTCTTTTTTTCTTCTAGTGTAGTCAATATCATTTCGTATTTTCGGTATCGAAGACGCACATGTCTTACCCCACAATTTAGTATGAAAATCTCCATTTGGCCTGTGAATAATATATATATATATATATATATATATATATGTATATATATATATATATATAATGTCTAATGTAGCTTTCCTTTTCGAAAATTTTCTTTTACACAACTAACTATTCGTTATCAGTTTCAGTTGTTGGTGGATGTTGGTGTGAACAATGGAATTTTAAGGCGACTTACCAATAGTTGTTTGAACTCGATGCAAAATTATTGGTATAGGTTCTTGTCTGTGTATTAGAATTCCGTAGGTGTTTATTCCTGTATCCGATCAGATTTTTCCACCTATACCTTCACTGAGATAACATGACTAGAAAACGGTGAAATTATTACGGAAAACGATAGAATAATTTTCAAAACGTCAATTATTCTGTACCAGAGATTTTAAATAATCAGCTTTCCCATTCGATTTTAGTCCTTATGTTTAGACTAAAACAATTATGTTTATTACATCCACGTACTAGATATCAATTTGTTTGGTACATATCATCAGAAAAGATTCGTTTAAAGAAAGTACTGCTATATTACATTTGTTTATTTATATATGTTCATGTGAATGATTTTGTTGGCGAGTTAAGCAAGTTGTGTAGATGGTATCTGCACTAATCAAAAATTAGAATCTTTTTAGGAATCAGTGGAAGAAGAGATGGCGTAATGGAAAATAATTTGATTGGTTCATAGCATAGTTGTCTAATCTGTAGAATTAACACATTCCTTAGACACTTTAAACCTGGCGACGCCCATCTCTCTCCTCAGGACGTTGAGAGCGTCTTCAAGTGAGAACGTGTGTGCCTGTGAGTGAGAGAGAGAGGGGGGGAGGGAGATATAAGGGGAATATAGGAAAATTCAACCCCGTTACTTTATTTATCAATCTCGAAAGGATGAAATGAAAAGATGACAGAGGCAGAATATGAACTCAGATGGCATTGAGCCGGAATAAATACCAACGTATTTAATCTAGCTGCCTAATGACTCAGCCAATTCATCGCTTTACATTATATTCATCTTTAATTCATATTTTAATATTGCTTTCCTCTGTAATAATTACCACTGTTATTTAGTCTCAGACCAAAATCTAAAGTTGTCTCTCTAATAACGCCATAGATCTGGTGTTTGATTTCTTGCTGTCTCTTGTTGTTGTTGCTGTTACAGCTCAGAGCTATGTGCCTTTAGCTGGCCTCCTACGAGGTAACAATTCATAGGAGATTTTTATGGTGATTTAATGATAGGGCACCAGTCCTATCATGTAAAAGCTCTACCCACCTGGAGCAGACAACAGTTCGTAGCAGGAACCTAAACCTGCTACTGATACTCATAGGATAGAAGGAAACTGGAATCCTATTGAATATACTGCATCTATAATCGAAAAGGCCATTGCTCTCACACAATGTGTCACGCTGAATCTCTCCAACAATTACATTAAGAGTACACGTGTGTGTGGAATGTCATCGTTATGATTTTACAATGTAAAGCGGCAGTACGAGGACCGAGGACACCGGATGTCTCAAGGAAACTGCTGCAAAGAAACGAATCCGTCAGTCAATGTCTGATATCTGATCAACTCTCGCTGGTCTGCCTTGCTGGAGTAACGTCGCCCGGGTTTTGAGCTGGCTGGAACGATAAAGGTGGCACTCGGAGAATATGTCGCAACATTTGACATCACATAAGAGTGACTTACGGCCAATACTAACAATATGATTGTAACATCTAACAAAGGTAGTTATTAAAAGAAGAAAGAAGGATCACTGTTTTTTCACTGATATACTTTATAGCAGTGTTTGGATAAAAGCCAATCTTTCCTAAGCTTGTAAACCATTAAATGTAATTCAAAGACGTCTTATTGATATTTATTAAAATAAAAAAAAACCAATGTCGATATTAACCTGTTTCTCAAAGGGTTATTTTTCAAGAATTTTTCCACTAACCAATAAAAAACAGATTATTTACAGTAAATTACTAACGATTGTTTATTGGCTACGAAACCAATTGACGTCAAACGATCACTGTTTAGTCGATAGATATTTTGAAGCATTCAGCGATTCATTATCTCTTCTGGCACAATAAACTAACGTTTGTGAATATCAAAAATATCTAAGTTAATTGCCAGATAAGTTCGCTTTATTTTTTTAAGAAATTCTATTCTTTTTTTAAGAAATTATATTATTTTCAAATATAGCTGGAAATATATAAGTTTTATAGGTCGTTAACGACACAACAATATTAGCAATGGTAGTGACACTAGTTACCTCATCTGTTGCAGAGTTTATCGAATCAGAAGAAGACATACAAACCCGACCGTATCCATGCATCTACAGCCAAACGTACACACACATTAACTATAAGAAAAACTGAGCGTTCGACAGCAGCAAAGCAAGTATCAAAAACATCAAATCCCCAAGGACAGTTGTTCCAAAGGCAGCACTACACCGTCCATTACAGTTCTGAAAATGGTCGTAAAACTCGCCTCATATCGGAAACTGACGTCCTTCTCCGAGTTATAACATCCCGCCTTTTGCGTGTGTACTTTTACATAGGCATATTTGTCTTTCTTTCTCTCTCTCTCTCTCTCTATATATATATATATATATATATATATATACATATATATATATAGAGAGAGAGATATGTGTGTGGGGAGGGGGGGTGATACTAGCTTGTTGTTATGTGAATTACAAATAGCTATACCGTGCTCAATATACCCTTAGAAAAAGAATACTAAAACTAAGTTACCAGATATTCAATTATAGGTTTCTATCACCTAACAAAGTAGTATTCTTATCGAGATCTTGTTTCCTCCTATAATTTTCACCACCACCAACACCCATTGGTCTCGATAACAAGAAAAACTAACAAACAATCCTTTAGAGTAAATATTAGATATTTTGTAAGTGTGTGTGATATTAGTTAATTAAATCGATGCGAATGTAATATTGATACATATTTTATCGCCTCTCTGAAAATTGAAAATCAAAATTGCTTCTACACCAGTTTGATTCTCTAACAAATATGGCAACTAACCTGCTTTCTATATAGTAATCATATTTAATTGCCTTGTCTTAGGAAGAATCTTTAGCGTTATTGGAAATTGAAATGGCAAGTCATGGTTCTTTTGCATTTATCTTGACATTGGAAATCGAAGCTGAAACAAGGACTCATTTGGCCAACAACCTCTCAGGCAGACGTTAATTTTCATTCCTTACATAGGTGTACATAGTGAAAGAAATTGTGAAACAGAATGATATGTAGAATCAATTGTTCATATTTCATTTCATGCATAATAGTTGAACATGTATGCAGCAATAATGAATATACTAAGTGAGAAGACTAGAATCAGAGAAATAGCATATTCTAGCACACAAAGAAAGCAAATTACGTTATATACAGGCATGGTTCAATACAAATAAACACGCTTGGTGATCTATGTAGACAACCATGCTGTCCGTGCACCTTTAACTCCTGGGCGCCGTTATGAGAAATATAAAACTGACGGAACCCATTATTTCCCAGGTCTAAACGCAGCCGATTTCTGACACAGAAAGAGATATTGTGGAAGAATAGACCCCAGTACTGAGGTGGGAATTTATTCATCGACCCCGGAAAAGAATGAAATGCAAAGATAACACCAGATTTGCTTCTCTCTAACTATGTACAGGATGGACGTGAGATATCTACGCTGTATGTAAATGACGCTTGTAGGGGATGGTTAGAGGTTATGTTCCTTCACTATAACCTCCTGGAAGAAATTCGGTAGGCAGAAATTGTGCGTCGTATATATATACATATATGTGTGAATATATAAATATATATATATGTATATATATATATATATATATATATATATATGTATGTGTGTGTGTGTGTGTGTGTGTGTGTGTGTGTGTGTGTGTGTGTTAGAAAGACTTTATATTCATAGCCATGCTCCGAAAATTCTGGGAATTGTGTGGGAGAAATAGAGGAGATACGTATTACTTTAATTAGAGAAAGTTGACAGGTCTGGGTAGGGGGGGGGGGTAAACAACAGAGTAGGACAAGGAGCAAGTTAAAGTAGACAATTAGAAAAAAAACGGAAAGAAAAAGAAAGTTGAGATATGATAGATGCATTTGATATACAATAACTAACAGAGAGAATTATGTGTACACCTCTAAAGGTGAGTGTGTGTATAAATAAAATTATATAACACACAGAATACTGGATCTACATATGTGCTGAGTGGGCTGCTGTCCAGGGGCTCATAGTCCAGAAGAGACAAACCCATTTTAAAATAATAAAATGTATATTAAACTATAACTATCAAACATAACATACGTGTTAAAATTTAGATTATAATTATTATTAAATACAACTTTTTTTCTTTTGGTGTCACATTTATTCCAAAAGTAGGCATGGGTCGGTGCAGGGATTTCAGCATCATTCTACATGTATGCTTATATTCATTTACTTATAAGTTTCATTATGTTTCTTGCGATGGATTGGTAGTATCGGTAGAGGGTCGGACGTCATGCTTTGCAGCGAAGAGTTACGGCCCTTTATGGTCTGAGTTCAAATCCCGCCGAGGTTAACTTTGCCTTTCATCCTTACGAGGTCGATAAAATAAAGTACCAGTAATACACTGGGATAATTGTTGGCCTTGTGCCAAAAATAGAAACAATTATGGTTCTTGCGAGCAGTTAGTAGGAGCTGCAAATGTTTTCCACCTCAGGTCCCTTAATTGATATAATCAGGCACTGGTAACACACAATAAATCAGAGAAGAATAAAAACAATTATTAAAAACTAGCAAAATGTTCCATTTCTTTTTACTTTCTCTCTCTCTTTCTCTCACTCTCACAGCATATTTTAGGTAGCCATTTATTTTCATTGTGATTCATTTCGTATTTCATGGAGGTTTTCATGCTACTAGATTTAGCTGATTTATAATGACAAATGAACCACTGCGAGCATTCCTATTTGTAGAAACTGGTGCACATGTTATCTATCATTTCCAAGTCGGGTGTTAGAGCCCATATAGAAAAAAACCTGCAATATATCTTGGATAGCTCAGATATGAGTTCTGCCATAAGAATTTATTCACTTGTGAAAATATCATTTTAGCCATTCAAAAAACACCCAAAAACCTTTTCTTAGTGGTGTCAAAATATTCACTGCATTCTTTGCCTCCTGCTCTCTGATATTAGAAGTTAACACTCTTTATGTGCAATTTAAATGGCTAAAATAAACCTTCCAATATGTGACTGTTTTACTTTCAATACACGATATCAGATCAAGATGCTTGTCAAACTCTGAAATTTATTCAATACATTCTGTGAAAAAATACAAAAGCCATACGGTGGTGTGTTCTGTTCTTGAGTAAAACACTTAACTTTATTTCACATCATTCCAGTCAAGTGAGCTAGAAAACATGAGTTGTACTTGTAATTCAAATTAACAGTCTTATCACGTACTATCTCACTCTGAGTCTCCCTGAGAATTACGTTAAAGGCACACGTATCTTTGGAAACCCAATCGCTTGTACGCTCAGTTCACGAGCAGACTCTTCTGTTAGTCTAACTACTGGGTGACGCATCGTCGAAACCAACGAAGGTTTAATTACTTTACCTTTAGCCCTCCGACAGAATCCTTGTCTCGCTACTTATTCCAGCTCACTGCGCTCTGAGATCAAACCCTGCTGAGGTGAACTATACCTTTAATCCATTCTGGGTTGATAAACGAAGTAGTAATCCAAAGTTGTAATAGATTACCGAAATTGTTTAAGTGATGTTTTTTGTTATCTGCTCCGGTTCTATGAGTTCTGACTTCAAATCCCACCACATGTTACCGAAAAAGCGGTGACACTTTTGTCAAGAGTTGCGACCAGCAGATAGTGTCAGCAATAGCAAGACCTATGGAAACACAGCTTGCTTGTTCCGATCTGACGATCGAATCCTAGTTCCCTCTTCCATCGGCCGCTATGAGGAATTGAACTCCATATTACCTAGATACCAAGTATCTTTAAAATATGGGATTCCTCATAGCGGCCGATGACAACTTCTTTTCCCGTCTGTTAAGGGTCTTCATCTTACTTTATAAGCTATTTTATAGCATTTCTGTGCATTAGCCCATCATCATTTATATTAATTATATATTCTCGGCGTTTAAACTCCGAGAGATCAGCTTAGTATTAAAGATGGTTGAATTTAAGAATTGATAATGTTCTCTCAATAACTTTCAAATTATTACATTTAATGTATTAGGGTGGTGAATTGGCACACTGGTTTGAGTGTCGGACAAAATACTTTGCAATGTATATTCTGGTTTACGTTCTCTCTAGCAACACAAAGCCGTCGAGAATCGAACTCACGATTTTGAGCTAAACAACCTAACCACCAAACCACCCACCTTCTGTTAATATAGTACGTAACCAGACATGCACTGATGTTAATAAAATCGATTGCTCCCGTATCTCAGGCTTTTCTAGTTTAGAAAGATACAGATGGAGCAGAAGGTGATTGAGTCGAGTGCAATATTATTAGTGTCATATATGGCTTGTGTCGATGTTAGAGATCAATAATACCATTGTTATATGCAACCTATGGTACATCCAATATATACGTAATAATTATTTTCTTTTCTTTTTGTTTTTCCTTTTTTGTTTTTTTTAGTTTTTTTCCTCAAATATTAACGTACGTATGTACGCACATACGCATTCATAAGAGTATATATGCACATATGTACACAGACACACACACACACACACACAATATATATATATATATATATGTGTGTGCATTCATATATATATATATATATATTATACAAACACATATATATATTTAATGAGGCTATATATATACAAAAACAAATATATATTTATATATATATATATATATATATATATATATATATATATATATATATATATATATATATATATTATACAAACACATATATATATTTAATGAGGCTATATATATACAGAAACAAATATATATATATATATATATATATATATATATATATATACATATTATACAAACACATATATATATTTAATGAGGCTATATATATACAAAAACAAATATATATATATATATATATATATATATATATATAACGAAGGGGGTGTGGAAAGGAACCAGATGGACCATAACGCACCAGATTTCAGAAATAGCCGTCGAAACGGCTTGAGCTCTGCTGTCGGGGTCTAACATTTTGCTATATATATATATATATATATATGCACGTATGAGCGTGTGTGTGTTTACATAAATATAAATAGGTGAATCATTTTTCTCCATTTCGTTTCTTTATGTATGATACACCATTTTTGTTTCCTTCATACTTCTTTTGTTTGCTGAGTGTATATATGTGTCTGGTGTGTGTGTGTGTGTGTGTGTGTGGCCTTATGTGTTAGTAAAAGATTGATGCAGAGAGTAATATAAAAAGAGAGGAGAGTTAGATATACATAGAGAGAGAAAGAGAGTGAGAATTGGGTGAGGGAAAGAAACTTTAAATAACCAAGTAGTTTTCCATTTAATAATATCTTCTTGGTTATTGTAAAAATGTATAAGTAATAGCTTAGCGTAATCAAGTAAGGAATAGTGTATGTGATTGAACAGACTCCAACCAATATATTTCAGGCACGCAGGCAGCTATTACTGCTCGGGAGTGGCGCTGAATTGGCAGAGTTGTTAGAACGTAGATTAAGAAAGTTTCGCCTGATTCTTTCCACTTCTCTCAGTGTTGTGATTCCAAATCGCACCGACGTCAATACTGCCTTTCATATTTCAGGGATCGATAAGTAAATTAGCAGTCCTATACTGGAGTCAATTTTAGCCTTCCCCTCTCCTCGCCATCTATCTCCCTCTCTTTCTATCTCCCTCTATTTCTTGTCTCTCTCTCTCTCACCTCTCTCACTATCTCTGAAAGAAATAGTCTGACGTGGAAAGGGATGGGCTCCTACAGGTTTAAGTTGCCGAGACCGCGATACGCCGTACACCAATGCAACGTCCAAAACTTGTACCCAAACGACTTGCTGCACCAGTTACGGTAACTTCACTCATTGATATCTCTATGACATATAGTTGAACTCATTGAAGTGACAACGATAAGGTTGCTGAAAACGCTTTTCACTATAAATTATACATCTTTTATAAAGCTAAGCAGGAATCTGCAATAAATAGCGGGCTGTTAAATAATTTATCATGGAATTGATTAAACAATATACAAATCAATGATATTCATAAACACAGATATTTTTATCATTTACATGTAAGATATTTACTTTATAAAACATTAATGAGGCTAATTTATATGATCAGCACTCATTGCCTCATTGTCCATGTAACGTAAACATGGCTGAATGGTTAAAAAGTTCGCTTCACAATCATGATGAGTCCGCTTCGATCCCATTGTGTTTATCATAGCCTGAAGTTGCCGAGGATTGGGAATGAAATTATTTAGACATCTGTTTAGAAGCCCGTCAGATGGGTTGTAGTTGGAATTCACAATTTCAGCCTTATCCGATATTGTGTCAAACTGATCGGTTTATGAACTAAATTAAGAGTACACGTGTGTGTATACGTTAATTGAGTTGGACGTTCAGTTGATCGAACAAATTAATGCTAATCATCGAAACCGACGGATAACCCATCCTCATTATATCTTTGGACTGATTTAGCTAACGGCCTTTCAAATATTTATAAACAGGTTTTTGTTATCCTTTACATGTAGGATATTTACTTTATAAAACATAAAAGCAACTGTCTGATGATCCATGTGGCATCATAGGGATTTAGTCAGTAGATTGTTTCCCCAAGACTGGTACTGTATTGGTGACGAGAGGGAGAAGTATGTTTGGGGTGACTCGGTTGAACCCAAAGCTAAACGAGCGGAAAATGTTAAGATTAATTGATCAAAGGCACAATGAAGCTGTTGCAGTGGCTTAAATAGAGACGAAGAGTAACGAACTGTCACGTCGTGGACCCATAACTTCTGACAGAGTCGTAAGGACGCCATCATAACATACGGTATTTTAAACCTGATGGAGCCCGTCTCCCTCAATGTTTCAACGCATCCTTTTTTTTCTCAGGGAGAGGGAGAGAGAGAGAGAAAGAGAACGAATGGGAAAGAAATATATAGATAGATAGATAGATAGATAGATAGATAGATAGATAGATAGATAGATAGATAGATAGATAGATAGATAGATAGATAGAGAGGGGGAGAAGGAACATTAGAAATAGATATAGAGAAAGAAATGACTCTAGTTCTGGACTAGTACTTTATTTATCGACATCAAAAATATTAAAAGATTTAAGGCAAAGGTAATCCCGGTAAGATTTGAATTCAGAACGCAGAGAACGAGAACGAATGCGGCAAAGTATTCAATCCGACGTTCTAAAAACTTCGCCAATTTATTGCCTTCAGACGATAAAATTACCTCTGCCAATCAGAGACATATTGAAATGGTGAAGGTGACTTGGGTGGAGACGACGCCAGAAAGATTGAGGAAGATAAAATGACATACCATAATTAAAATCACAATGGAAATGTTGCACGGTACAAAGAATTTCAATATGATTTATCAAACCATCACAATTTAATGTAAGAGGCAGATATTTCGAACCTGATGATATAAAATAGCTAGTCTGTTTCTTGTACTTGTTCTCTCATTAAGTTTTTCCCATAAACCATGATCAAATGGAGCCAAAGTACGATTATATATATAATTAGTTTGTCTATTGCAGTAAAATATGTGTACACAGCAAAATGCTCTACACTTAGTAAGTTCATAAGTCATTTGTTCGAATTGTTTATAGAAGTAAAAAAATTGTCTAAGTCGATAAAGATTATTATCTGTCTGAGATATAAAGGCATATTGATTTCTTCGCTTTAAGATAGACATAGAAATCAGATCATTTAATTGTAGGAAGTTATGGAAATATTTTGAAAGAAAATTAAGAAACTATCATTTGAAATAATATTTTGAGCGTTAAGCACATTTTGTGTGGTAGTCCGGATTAACGCTACAGCCTGACCCATGGTAGTGGCGTTTGCACTTTGGTGATAGACATACTCCGAAACGCGGTTTAACACCGCCATCTCGGTTATGTTTGCCTTTAACGGTGTTTACTCTTTTCGGTGATAAGGTCAGACACTTTCCGGTTTAATATAGCTACATGAGCCATGGGTGTCTTTAACGGAGCTAGCTCTGTTGCAAAAATTCGAACCAGACTTCTGACAAAAGGCTGTAGTAACTTCACGGTTCCTTGACATCCTCTACATTTCCCTATATTCCAAAAATTTAATTAATTAATTCGTCCCGATTCAACCTATTCTCCATTTATTGCCTCTTACTAACAACTCATACACCCTATTTCTCAAAACTTATCTATAATGCTTCTTTGTCATCCAGACAAGTTTCATTCAAACTTCACTCCGAAAGGTGATGCTTCTATATATTTAGATTCCACTCTAACCCACACTTGCTTCTCTACCTTAATGAAGTCTTCCAGTTACTCTTGATTAAACTTACTATCTACCATTCATCCAAATATATCTGCTTCCTCTACCACTATAGCGACATTTGTTAATGGGCCTTACTCTCTGATCCACATTCTATTAATTCTCGCTATATATATTCTTTAATTCTTTTTATTGTTCAGTTATTGGACAACAGCCATGTTGGAACACTGCCTTCAGTTTTTTTGTTTTTTTTTAGTTGATGATATAGAACCCAGTTCTTATTTTAATCTGATACTTATTTTAGCAATGTACATTTATCGAATCGCATAATTGTGATTTTCAAACAAAACCTATTTTACACCGTTACACATACACGGACACGGAATCACATAAATACACATACATTCACAAACGTACACACAAACTCAGACACATGTATTATCTATCTCTATATATATATGTGTGTGTGTGTGTGTAGGGGTATATGTATGAATTGGCAATATCGATAGAACGTCGGACGTGTTTTGCGGCATATAGTTACGGCCATTTACGCTCTGAGTTCAAATACCGTCGTGGTTAGCTTTGTCTTTCCTCCTTACGGCGTCGATAAAATTCTACCAGTAACGAACTGGGGTCGATTTAAGCGACTTTCTCCTCCCACCAAAATTGTTGACCTTGTGCCTCAAATCAGAAATAATTATTTTACAGTTACGTCCCTTTATGATCTGAGTTCAAATCGCTCTAAGGTTAACTTTGCCTTTCATCCTTACGGGGTCGATAAAATAAAGTACCAGTAATGTACTGGGTAATTGCTGGCCTTGTGCCAAAAGTAGAAACAATTATTTTAAAATGTTTCACCAATAGTAAGTCTATTTCTGACATAGTGATACGAATCTTTCATTGGAATTTAAACTTCAACTAGATAAGTACGCAGGTGTGTGTGTGTGTGTGTGTGTGTGTGTGTGTGTGTGTGTGTGTGTGTGTGTGTGTGTGTGTAGATATAGGAGTTATTGCTTGTGTGGATGTTTTCAGTTATATGTATACAGTCTAATTTGAATTGTCTCCCATGTCATCAAACTACCGTCATCTGCTGCGCAGGATCCAGCCAGCTCATATGGAATTCCGTTCTCACAGCAGCCATACACAGGTTGAATATCCCCCTGGTAAAACACGCCTCCTCGAATATGGTTTTCTAATTTGTTGTGGAACTAACTCCATATATATATATGAAGATTTCATCTGAATGAAACAGTACTAGTCCTGTAGAAGTTCCTTCTATAAAATATATATATATATATATATATATATATATATATATATATATATATATATATATATATATATATATATATATATGTATATATATATATATATATATATATATATATATATATATATATAACGAAGGAAATGTGGTAAGGAATCAGGTGGACCATAACGCACCAAAGTACTCAATACTTAGGGTAGTAGAGTGGGTAATAGGAGCTCAGCTGTCGGGGTCCTACTCGTTCCTATATATATATATATATATATATATATATATATATATATATATAGAGAGAGAGAGAGAGAGAGAGAGAGAGAGAGAGAGAGAGAGAGGGTAGATAGATAGATAGATAGATAGATAGATAGATAGATAGATAGATAGATAGATAGATTTAGTTAATAATAGACACTGGCAATTTAAAAATAGATTTATTCTAATTGTGTACTTTTATCTATTTTTCTTTGAACTGACGTACATAAATAGACACCCTTACCCCATCATCAGCTGTTTGAAATGCATATATATGTGTAATATATAGTCTATATATATATGTGTGTGTGTGTGTGTGTGTGTGTGTGTGCATATATGTGCATATATATATATATATATACATGTCGAGGAGCAGAGTAATGATAAAGTATTTCCCAACACGATTATTACATTTATTGATTGTCCAGATGTGGATAATTTCCAAGCAAGTAAACAATAATTAATGTTTATATATTGTTCGAAAGCCTCTCCATAGGGACAGAACCAAGACAGTTGTTGTTTTGCTTGAAGAATATACAGATTAAATATTTACAACCAAATCTTCCATGTGTATAAATCTACTATTAGCATAAGATGCGGAGTAGCAAGGGAGTAAGCAACTGGCTAACTTTCAAGTGGTAGTTTTTAAAACGTTCTGAAATGATTCGGTCTACGGCCAAGAAAAAAATATTTTTCTCACTATTTAATTATTCAATCCTCGAATATAAATTTGATTTTTATTCGTAATTATTTAAATATCAACTGATTGCGGAGTTAAAATTATTGAGTATGCTTAAATGGTCCGCTTCACCATCACCTGGCGCTGGCTTCAGAGTTGAAAACATTCCTCATGTTGGGCAAATATTTCTTGGTGTAGATTGGGATTGACTAATGACTTGTGAGTGGAATTTAGTAGACGGGGACGACAGAAGCCGGTCGTACACACACACATAAGTATGTGTGTTTGAATGGAAGGGAGGTGTACATGTCTATGTCTAACTGTGTGTCTGCATTTATGTCCTCTAACTTAAATGTTCGACATAAAAGCGATCGCTAACATAAGTAAAATGTACCGGAGGCTATTTGACCGAATAAATTCGC
>OZ024745.1:33992939-33997939 GCA_964016885.1 Eledone cirrhosa | reverse complement strand
AGTATAATAAAACCCCTACCATAACATTTTGATTAAGATATCTACAAACCACTCTCTCCTACTTCTCCAACCCCTGCATATCTTTCTCTCTCTCTCTCGCTCCCCTACTTTTCTCTCTTCCTTTTCTACTCTATCTTCCCCAACAACCCCACTTAAGGGTATTTACATTGTACATTTTACCATTCTGCTCTGAGGATACAGTGGTCACAGCATTGGATATTTGAGTTCTGCAAATACTTGTAAATTTGCACATAGCATAACTAGGCTGTAGTACCACCGTGGAAACATTTGTAAGCACACGGAAAAATTACCTTTTTATGATGTCTACCTGTTATTATTCATTCTTTATATACACTCCGGAATACGGAAGGATCAGGAACTAAGTTTCTTCAACAATTCTTCCATAACTCGTAGAGTAACCTCTCACCATACGTCAACCATATCCAGTGTAGTAATTAACCATTACTACATCTTGGGTAATCCTATACCTAATATATATATATATATATTAAAATAACAGATTAAAGTTTAAGCGAAGAATGACTGCTTTCACACTTAACGGGATCTTCTGAAACTAAAAAAAATCAATCTGTGATCGCAGAAAATGAATCGCTGCTTTCAACCTTAACGGGATCTTCTACCTAAAAGCAGTATGAAGTACACTAAAACTAACTGATGTAATCGTTGGCCTTGTTTGTTTATATTTTGTTTTTGTGTATGCAAAAGTATCTGTCAGTGATGCATGTGATTATGTAATCGCCAGCTTTGTTTGTTTATATTTTGTTTTTGCGTATGCAAAAATATCTGTACACGAATATCTATATTAAAATAATATATTTATGTTTCAGCAAAGAATCGCTGATTTCAACGTGAACGGGATCTTCTGAAACTAAATAAATCAATCTGTGAACGGAGATGTAAATATTTCGAAAAACGTTGAAACCGAAGGAAAACAGAAAGACGATAGTTTGATTCGTGAAGACGTTCCCTGGCATAAGAAGATATATATACACACCAACTATACATATATATACACACACACACACTGATCGCGTCATAATGTCGTAATGCAGACAGCCAGGCATACAAACAGATATTATGAAGGCGTAATTGCTGGCCTTGTGCCAAAAGTAGAAACAATTATGAAGGCGCTACGTCATATCTATGTATCTATCTAAAAAGAGAAAGACTAAGAGAAAGAGAAAGATCTCGCTAAATCGCCTAATGCGGTCCCTAGGGCATTGAAAATTTGAAGGTCTTTTGCTGAGAACACTCAAAAGGACCATAAGCATTATATGTGTAAAGTTTGAAAAAATAGGGTTGGGTAGTCCTCGAGTTTTAGGGAAACAGATACACAGACATTCTTTGTTTTATATATATATATAGATAGATAGATAGACATATATTACATACACATATATACATATATTATATATACATATATATATACATACATATATATATACAAACATAAATATACATATATATATATATATATACATATATATATATACATACACACACACAAACACACATGTATGTATATATATATATAGTTATGTAATAAAAAACATAAGATAATTATTTCATTTACCAGTGGTTTCTTGAAAGCAAACAAAATTTGCTTTCAGTCATCAGAATGAAAAAATCCTGGTTTATTTATTGACAGTGGATTTTAAAAACAAAAATATAATCTATATGTAAGTGAGGCTGGAAAAGGAAGAAGGAAAGGAAAAAGAATAAATATAAATTTAGATAAACACACATGCACACACACACACACATATACATACACACACATATATATATATATATATATATATATATATATATATATATATATATATATATATATATATATATATATATATACACACACACACATATATACACATACATACAATATATTAATAAATGGAAACTATATTGAAAAACCATATTTATTTTATTATACATATTTCAAGGGCTACCAAGGAAAATTATGGTGCGCTTTCATCAGATAAAATACAGATTTGTTTTATAAATAAATATTGACATACCCGGAAAAAAAGACAACCTTAACGGTTGGAGCTTCCTGGATAGTTGAGTGCTTTATATAAGTTATAAAAATGTTTAAGCTTGTTGAATCCCAACAAATTAAATATAACCTCTGCATACACATACATATATATATATATATATATATATATATATATATATATATATAAAGGTAAATTTCTTTAAGTCGTTTGGAAGCCTCGACAATGCAAATGGGTAAATCTCCGGGTAACAAGATCCGGTGGTGGAGAGAGAGATGTAAGTGGGTGTACGTTGAGATGCGTGGCGTGTATAGGACGTGTAGAGGAATAAAGGAAAGAGCATAAAGGATAAAATAAAATAAAATAACAACACGAGAGAGAGTTACCTTGGGAGAGATTTAATTGTCCCTATATATTTCGGATCCACATCCATCAACTGGGTTTTTTTTCCGGGGTGGGGGAAAGGTTGTCTGTCGGAGAGGTGCGAAACGCGTCCTCCGCTGTTCGTTGTTTTGAATATTCAAAACAACGAACAGCGGAGGACGCGTTTACAAAATTATAACCAGTCAGTTCATTGGAGCTTGCGAGAATGAAAGAGAATATACAGGCAAGCTCCGATGAACTGACTGGTTATAATGTTGTATTGGCGATCGAGTAACGCGAAAATAAGCGGATAGCGATCTCTAGACCTACAAGTTCAGAGAAACAATTGTCAGCAATGAGATTAAAAACCTTTTTTGTATAGCAAATCGTGTCACTCTTCTTTGCTGATTTATATGTATATATATATATATATATATATATATATATATATATATACATATATATTCCTAACGATCGACTCTCGTCAAATCGGACCGAGGAAACAGTGTTTCCATTGGTCTTTCCAATTGCTAATACTATCTATCGGTCGCAACTCCAGGTAGAAGGAGCAAAGTGAAATAAAGTGTCTTGCTCAAGGACATAACGCATCGCCCGGTCCAGGAATCGAACTCACAACCTCACGATTGCGAATCCAGTTCTCTAACAACTCAGCCACATATATATATATATACAGATACATACATATATATATGCAGATACATATATATATATGTGTGTGTGTGTGTGTGTGTGTGTGTGTGTGTGTGTGTGTGTGTGTGTGTGTGTGTGTGTGTGTGTGTGTGTGTGTGTGTGTATATATATACATATGTGTGTGTCCAACAATGAAAGAAAAAGAAAAGCAAGATGCAGTAGTTAATTAATCCATTATTTTTCGATCGTTTCAAAGAGCAAAATTATTGATTTGCAGACTAATAAATAGCAACTTTGTATCATTAAATTTCCATATCTACCATCGATTAGTGATCTTATCGATAGTTATGTTCACTAAAATGATCATAAAACTGTAATTTTGGGTACACAACTATGTGTACGAGGATATCATGGCGTCTTGTTTTGTATACATATATGCACTGTCTGTTATCAATTTATTCATAATCTTATAAAACAACCTTATCTATTGCAGTCTTTGTTTGTTATCCTCTTCCATACATCTCACCAACAGATCTGTCATACAATCTGCTGTGTAAACTTGGAACGACAAGAGCGGTGCTACCTGAAAACGCGAAAGTGCACTGCCAGCTGATGAGGTATAGATGCAACTGTCGTTCGTCTTATGTAGCTTACGCATTTCCTGCTACTATATATATATATATATATATATATATATATATATATATATATATATATATATATATATATATGTATATATATACCAACTCATAATGTTATATTATAAAATTAAATCAAATTGTTTAGAATTACAAGTCATTCTTTTCTTTTTATACGTGTGTGTGTGTGTATATATATATATATGTATATATATATATATATATATATATATATATATATATATATATATATATATATATATATATATGCCGTATATTCCGGCGTACAAGTCGATCCGGTGCATAGGTCGACCCCTAAAATTCTGAGGTTTAATTCAGGTTTTGGCCTATATTCACTGGATAAGTCGACCCCATAAAACTAAGGCAATTTTAGGGGAAATAAATAAAAGAATTTAGTGGCGCGCTAAAAGCCAAGACACTTCTAAAACACTTCAGTCGCAAGTGAGTTCTAACTTACAGAGTAAACCAGCCTAGCCTAACCTTAACGAAACAATGGTAACTTACCCTATGAGCTACGACAAGTAATTTATATTATTATAATCTCTACGTTAAATAGACTTAACAAATATGAGATTCAGTAGGAAATAATTGTGATGGGCTGTGGGGTAACTGAGGTAAGTTACGGTATGTGTGGAGGCAGGCAGTTTCAATGTTTACCCCTCAGGGTAAAGACTCACATTTTATGTTCGGCGGACAAGTCGATCCCTGGTCTTAGAGAGATATTTTTTAGGCTCCAGATATCGACTTGCACGTCGACATTTACGGTATATATATATTCAGAGCTTATCAGTTAAATGGATAACAGACATCAAGCCAACTCAGCAGAAGAAAATGCACGCAGAGCATTGTGGTTTAGAGATTGCTCCCTTCTGAAAATTGCACAACCGTTTATCGTCAAAGTTCGCAAGAGCTGAGAGCCGCTGGCATGGATTCTGCGACAATGGCCTCAATATATGTATATATATATGTATGCATTACTGAAATTCGGCAGATTCATTGAGTGAGCTAGGAGTTGGTCGGTGGGCGCTGAATTAATACCAGCGATTCGTTACTTTTATAATATATATATATATATATATATATATATATATATATATATATATATATATATACGAGGTGTGTCAGAAAAGTTCCAGGACTGATGTCACAAGAGATTTATTTCAAACCCAAACTTCACACTAAGAGTTTTCTCCTTCAAAGTAATCCCCCTGGAGTCTAATGCACTTTTCTACCCTTTTCTGCCACGCTTGCATGCACTCCTGGAAGGATTCTTCCGGGATCATCCGCAGTTCCGTCGTCACGGCCCTTT
>OZ024745.1:33985439-33987939 GCA_964016885.1 Eledone cirrhosa | reverse complement strand
CAGTATATATATTTATATATAAACATGTATGTATATATATATATATATAGTGACGAAACATAAGTCAATTGCATGAACTCATATAAGAACTCATATATATATAAACATATATGTATATATATATAAACATTTATGCATATATATATATATATACATACAATATACATATATACATGCATACATACATACATACATACATACATACATACATACATACATACATACATACATACATACATACATACATACATACATGATGGCTGCCCCCTCGTTATCGAGTATGGCCATTGCACGAGGAAAATAAAATATATATATATATACATATATAATAATAACAATAATAATAATAATTGTTTCTACTTTTAGGCACAAGGCCAGCAATTACCCAGTGCATCACTAGTACTTTATTTTATCGACCCCGTAAGGATGAAAGGCAAAGTCAACCTCGGCGGGATTTGAACTCAGATCGTAAAGGGATGTAACTATGCTGGAAAGCATGGTGTCTGACCCTCTACCGATACTGCCAATACACCGCCCTACTGTTGTTATTAATAATAATAACAACAATAATAATAACGACAACAATAATAATATACATATATATATTTACAGACACGCACACACATAAACATGTCTATACACACACACACACACGATAGCAACTAACAGCGCTGCGATCGAATGTGGCTTTTCAGCCCAGCCAATGATCTAAAATGTCTTGCACAGAGTCGGCAACCAAAACATTCACTGGGAATAGCCGGCTGTGGTTGGAGTTCATGTACTTTTGCATGTCGTTTGAGCCCTCTTGCTGATTTACATTCTCTACCACATGCTTGGCAAGCAGGATGAGTAGCATCTCCAACAGCAGCCTGGTAGTCAACCACTGGTCTTACTTCATGACTGCGAAGATGACTTTCGAGTCCAGCTTTGCTTAGGCAGAGTCTTGCAGAGACGCTGCATGTCAGCACCATAGGAGGACCCTCGTCGTCTGGAAGTGCAACAGCAATGACCTTCCTCACATCCCGCTTTACTTTCTCGTATGCGATTCGAGATGCCTCAAAGGGAACTTTTCCCTCATATACAGTCTTTCTCCATTTATTACGATCAGCAGCAATATTTTAAAACATACATACATACACACATATCTATACTGGTGTCAATTTAACTAGGGAATAGGGGAAACAAAATGAAAGTGAGTCTTTGTGATATTCACGATTTACGAACTTTCATGATTTTCCCAAGAGTCTAATAACGAGGATTTTCAACTCATGTTATGGTAATCGATCTTACCTTATGTCCAATAGCAATATTGATTGATATTTAATGTATATCAAAAGACGCAAAAGATAATCACCAAAATAATGATAGAAATGTTTTCTTGTTCGTTAGAGCGTTGGATATTCGTTCCGGTTCTCTGCGTTCAAAGCCCGCCGAGTTCAAATTTGTCTTTGATATAAAAAGTTTTTACCTGACCAGCTCTGGTGCAGCTCTTTCTATATACATATATATATTCTTCCAGCTGTCACACACTGGATGTTCTGCTGGATCAAAGTAAGAATATTTCGATATGGTGTATGTGTGTGCTCGTGACTTCATGAGCACCTAAAACCCTTTGCGAATCCATAGTACATACTACCAAGTCACAGTCGATTGCGAGTGACGGCGAAAGTAGTATTTACTGACACAAGGTAAGGCGGTAGAATAAAACACATTGCTGTATTTAGTTACGGTGCATTATATTCGGTGGATTGGCAGTATCGGTAGAGGGTCGGACGCCATGTTTGATCCATAGAGTTACGGCCCATTCCATTCTGCCGAGATTAACTTTGCCTTTCATCCTTACGGGGTCGATAAAATAAAGTACCAGTAATGTACTGGATAATTGCTGGCCTTGTGCCAAAAGTAGAAATAATTATATTCTGACTTCAAATCTCTCTTCCCCGTCCAAACCGAAATGGCATTATAGTTATAGTGTTGGACAACATGCTTTGCGGCATATAGTTACTGCCTCTCATTGTACTAATATTATTGTTATTGTGATTGACGGGCAATTAAATCAGTGGATTGGAAGAATCGGTGGAGCGTCGGACAACATGCTTTGTGCCATATAGATACGATCGTTTAAGTTCTGAGTTCAAATCCCGCCGAGATTAGCTTTACCCTTCCCCATTACGGAAAGTCGAAGTAGATACTGACGAGATTTGAACTCAGTACGTAAAGAACAAATTTGTTCGACACAAACCATTCTGCCAATGCACCACCTAAATGGTAATAATAATCCTTTCTGATTTAGGTACAAGGCCCACAATTTTGGGATGAAAGGAAATGTCGATTAAATCGAACCCAGTGCATTACTGGTACTTTCTTTTATCGACCACGTAAAGATGATAGGCAAAGCTAATCTCGGCGGGGTTTGAACTCAGAACGTAAAGAATAAATACCGCAAAGCATTTGTTCGACAATTCACCATCCAAATGGTAATAATAATCATAGAAATATC
>OZ024745.1:33970439-33972939 GCA_964016885.1 Eledone cirrhosa | reverse complement strand
AAGTCTCAGGAAAGAATCACTGGACAGATTTTATGGGAGAAACCAACCGGCAAGAGACCCAGGGGTAGACCCCGAGCAAGATGGTTGGATATTTATATACTGTTTTACTCTTTTACCTGTTCCAGGTATGACATTAAACTACATCCAGTGGCAAGGCTCCAGTTCGGGAGTTCGGGAGTGGGGGAATTCTGGAATGTGGAGTTACCCTTTAGTTGTAATAACTCCCAGGTCTGCTCTGGTCCGGAGTTGTAATACCTGTTAGGGGCCCATTTATGGGTTAAATAATTACCTTATTCGAGTGGCACTGAAAAAAACCATGGAAAGTCGATTTAACAGCACTAGAGTTAGAGGCCCTAACTACACTTGCAGCAATGATGAGGGACAGAGACCGCTGGAGAGAACTCAGGGATTTTACCCGCCCTATATATATATATATATATATATATATATATACATATATATATATATATATATACAAGTAAAAATTAGCGAGAATCGAATTTCAGCTCAGGAATTAACGAAAAACACTTCCGAGTTGTGTGGCAAGCGCTCGATAATTCATATGAATTAGAGCTACAACTTACGTTAAAAGCCAAACACACTGAGATGGTGGTTAAACTAATCATCCGCACAGCGAAAAAAACGATCAACTAATTCGGGTCAAGCAGATATAAAAATATAAAAATATATAAAAATACATATGGTTGAAAATTTACCCGGACCCCTGGAGAGATGGTAAAATCCAGTATTTGGGTTTCTGCGGCTCCATAAGTCATTTACTGTCCGCTTACATAAAGGATGTTAGGCTTCTGGCAAGATGACCGAACTAGGAAGACGCGTTATCAACGGGATTTAGCTCGATAGTATACGTATATATATATATATATATATATATATATATACACGTGTGTGTGTGTTTGTGTCTTTTCCGAAACAAGAATACAGTTAATGCACTTAGTGAAGGCGATTCTTGTTATTTAAACACGGTTTTATAAATACTTGTGAAGTACTATTCAAACTAGTTTTGTTTCTTTTATTTTCACTATATGTAACCTTTATCTAAACGACTGGTTTGTAATAATTATTCACTTTCATCAGCCATTATCTGCTCATTACATGGCTTCGGTCTCTGGTTATTTCAACGTGTAGTTGACCACTCTATAGAGCTATATCTAAATTTATGTAGTAATTATATATTTTGTGTCTAATATTACATATATTTGTATGTTGAATAGTGACTAATGGAGTTCAAACATTCCTAAACAGTTTTTAAAAAGCCATCACAAATGCTTCTGAGACTCAAAGAACATCAAATACTGGCTCAGCAACTGCCTCAAAGTGGTGTGTACTTCTAAAACTTCCTTAATATAAACACCGAAATGTCTCAACAGATTGATGCTAATTCTTCCAATACTTTGCCGTCCTCAGCTTTGTAACGCTCATGAAGATATTGGTCTCTCTCTCTCTCTCTCTCTCTCTCTCTCTCTCTCTCTCTCTCTCTCTCTCTCTCTCTCTCTCTCTCTCTCATCCTCTACATTCATCGACTTCTTGAATTTATCCTCCTCGGTCTCTATACTGTACATAGCTTTGTTCATCTGTTGTCATTTGTTTGTCCCATACAACCTGCCTACTTCTAAAATTATTATTTAAGCGCGATACGGCCGATATTAACTTTGCCTTTCTTCCATTTAGGTTCGATAAACTAAAGTAACAGTCAAGTAATGCTGTCGACATAAGCCCCCCGCCCCCCACACACACAATTGCTGGCCTTATGCCTAAATTACAAACCCTTATTTAATCATTAACACCTTCTACTAAAGGAAACATCATTAACATGGCATTTTTGAAAATACAAACAGCACTATGACTTTACTGTAATATTATACATCTTCACAGTGATCTATCGATTCATAGAGGTACTATGAACATTTAAATTAACAAACATGTTTTTTTTTTATATTTTCTTCTAAATCATTATGTTAAGAGTTAAACATCATAAATGAAAGAAATGCTACGAATATTAAAATTGTCCAACATTCTTACATTATTTCTATTACACATTTACTTATTATTATATTTATTTATTATCATATTTAATGTACAACTTATTTTCTTTTGTTTTTGCTCGTTACATTTCTGGTTTGTTTATTCTTTGTTCGGTGTCTTTCGCCAATAAAGAGTCATTAAAGAGCCTCAGTGTTCCAGAAAATCACGAATTTTTTCGGGTTTTTTTATCAACTTCCGCAGAAACTCGTGAGATTAATATTGATATTGTCGTAATGTCTACAGGGTATATATACATACATTTAGCGCCATGATCAATGTTCAGTATGATGCCATCCACATGAACAATATACATACATCATGAACACGTAACTTCAGACATGTGAGTCTAACGTTTAAGCTTTAATATTCAAATTCTGGTCTGAAAGTCGTACTGTGAAGACAAAGTACATATTTCATAAAATACATATGCCAACAGTAAAATAATTATTACAAA
>OZ024745.1:33912939-33965439 GCA_964016885.1 Eledone cirrhosa | reverse complement strand
TGAAACCCAGCTTACGCCTCACTGTAAGGACTGAATAGCTTATCATAATATATACACTCCAGTTTCCATCGAGTATCGAACACTAAGTTGAATAATTGTCTTATAAGTGTCAATTTGTAATTTCTCTCTCTCTATCTATCTATCTATCTATCTATCTATCTATCTATCTATCTATCTATCTATCTATCTCTCTCTCTCTCTCTCTCTCTCTCTCTCTCTCTCTCTCTCTCTCTCTCTCTCTCAACATCGCACAGATCACAACAAATACTATATTTTCTGGTTGAATCACTAGTCTGAAGAGCAGATCAATAGATTCTACAGGTGACCTTGAACCAATCCTGCGCGTAACATATAAATAAAATACACAATAAAAATGAACTAAATACATGTAAACGAAAATTCATGGTTTTCTTCACTTCACACGCGCGCGCGCACGCACGCGCACGCACGCACACACACACACACACACACACACACACACACACACACACACACACACACACACACACACACACACCTATATATATATAAAGAAAAAAGATGAAGACCATTTTAACAACAAGGAGTATGTATTTAAATTTACATATTATTTGTTCTCTATATATGTATAAAATAGTAGCTTGTTTCTCAATTGGTATATCCTGTTATATATCGTTTATACTTATACATTATAGATGTTATGAACAGAAATGTATTGAGCTTTGTATAGATAAACATTATCGGGTGTCGCTAGGAAAGACTAAATCCACAGGCTCTGCCTGTTAGCTCTCCGATTTGCCTTTATTATATTGCGACATTATTATAAGTTCCAATAATGAAAGATGCTACCAAGATTCACCAAATGGGGGAAATAATTGTTTCTACTTTTGTCACAAGGCCAGAAAATTACCCAGTGTATTACTGGTACTTTATTTTATCGACCCCGTAAGGATGAAAGGCAAAGTTAACCTCGGCGGGATTTGAAGGGGGAAATAATGATGAATCCACTGGCACCATGTTAACGACTGGAAATTCTCAACGGACTACGAGTACAAGACAGAAGGAACTGCCATATGTTTGTAGAACGATATTCTCCACTGTATGCGGCATGAAGATTCACCGCACGAAAAAAGTCTGTGCGAGGACTTTGTTGAATGAACGGCAGCGCATTGCTCCAGCATATAAGACGTCGGAAAACAAAGGCCATGTAAATTTATAGTATGTTTGATTGTGTTCTGCACTTATAATCCTGCATATCTGATATATATATATATATATATATATATATATATATATATATATATATAGTAATAATAATAAATATGAAGACTAAAATCCAAAGAGGGCTCGACAAGGATAAATATATATCAAATATATAAGAACCCTAGAGAAAATATTTATTAAAATAACAGATTAAAGTTTAAGCAAAGAATCGCTGATTTCACCCTTAACAGGATCTTCTGAAACTAAAAAAATCAATCTGTGAACGCAGTAGTAAATATTTCGAAAAACGTTGCAACCGAAGGAAAACAGGAAGACGATACTTTGGTTCGTGAAGACGTTCCCTGGCAATAAACGGAAAAAAGCGAAGACAATACGTTGTTATGTGGAGCGATGGAAAATATATTTAATTTATTATACCATATTTATTTTATTATACGTATTTCAAGGACACAGTGTTTGTGTGTTTCATCAGATATTAATAGTACTCCAAATAAAAACTGTTATATATATATATATATATATATATATATATATATATATATATATATATATATATATATATATATATATATATATATATATATATCTATATATCAGATATGCAGGATTATATGTGCAGAACACAATCAAACATACTATAAATTTACATGGCCTTTGTTTTCCGACGTCTTATATGCTGGAGCAATGCGCTGCCGTTCATTCAACAAAGTCCTCGCACAGGCCTTTTACGTGCGGTGAATCTTCATGCGCATACAGTGGAGAATATCGTTCTACAAACATATGACATACATATATCTATACATATTCCATAAACATGTGTACTACTGTTTATATATTACTCTGATACATACAGACACGCGCACGCGCGTATAAATTAATTTTCGCCAAAAAATTATATTTCAGTAAGTGACTCTGATATCAACATATCTATCCACTCAAGAACTTTTTTTTTTTTATCAGTCTGTGCGTTCCAAAGAATATTGCCATATGTTATAATATATACCCTAGGCTCTATGGAAATGTCTAAGATTGATTTTTGGTGGGAGTGCACTTATTTTATCTTACACTTATTTCATAAGTTAAATAATTTACAGTACGGATTATATCGTGATGATGGACTCGTGTTTATCATGTAATATATATTCCCAGCACTTATACAGTTTTAGAATATAATCTTTCAGTTATTTGAACATTTACACGAAAGGATTACTATGATATAAACTTGTGCATTGTTAGTTCCTTAGGTAACACCATAAATTTAAAAACCAATTGATGCTACAAATTTAGAAAGCCAACTGAAAAGTTACAAAGCTACAATATATATATATATATATATATATATATATATATATATTTAAGTTTGTTGATTCACCACTGGATAGAATTGGTCATTCCGTATAGTCAATCTCGATGTAATATTATGGAGAGTACTCAACGTAATGCAGCTCACCCGTCTTCATTTGGGTAGTTGGTGGTGCGAATACGGAGTTAATTATTATAAATAAAATAACAGGAGGCTGGACTGGTGTAAATCCTTGAAAGGTTTATTATACTATGATCATTTCAATGACCGAGTTCCGTATGAATCCGGTGATATCATCAAGTATTCGAAATATAACAAAGGAACATAACATATAAAATCCATGGGTCTGAAAATCAAAAACAAAGAGGACGACTGACCAACTAGCTGCTTTGACCTCACTTGAGGGCGACTGACTGAGGTGAAAGCAGCTAGTTGGTCAGTCGTCCTCTTTGTCTTTGATTTTCGGACCCATGGATTTTATCTGTTATGTTCCTTTGTTATATTTCGAATACTTGATGATATCACCGGATTCATACGGAACTCTGTCATTGAAATGATCATAGTATAATAAACCTTTCAAGGATTTACACCAGTCCAGCCTTCTGTTATTTTATTTATAATAATTAACTCCGTATTCGCACCACCACCTACCCAAATGAAGACGGGTGAGCTGCATTACGTTGAGTACTCTCCATAATATTACATCGAGATTGACAATACGGAATGACCAATTCTATCCAGTGGTGAACCAGCAAACTAAATAAATATATATATATATATATATATATATATATATATATATATATATATATATATATTGTAGCTTTGTAACTTTTCAGTTGGCTTTCTAAATGTGTAGCATCGATTGGTTTCTAAATTTATGGTGCTACCTAAGGAACTAACAATGCACAAGTTTATAGTAATCACGCAAATAATAATAATAACGTTTTCTGATTGAGGCGCAGAGCTAACAATTTTAGGTGAGGGGGGAGTCGATTAAATCGACCCAGTGTGTTACTGGTACTATAATTTCATCGACCGAGTCAAGATGAAAGGCAGATACTACTAATAACAAAAAAATTATTCTCCGAAAGAGAAGAGTTGCAACCATGAAATTATTTGATGTGATGCTCCATTTAACTTTAATGTACATACAGATATCGTTAAATATTTGCTTGATTTATTGATAAAAATTATCCGGAAACCATAGATGCAATAAGATTTCTAGTGAAAATAATTTTTAATTAATTTTCTCTTATGCCGAAATACATATTTATTTAACAATTCCTGTTATATAAATTGCAAATTTTAAAGAGCTATCTACATCCGATTCTTATCTATCACATAATTCTTTTCTTCCTCTAAAATGTGCATTAAAAATTTGTTTTTTGAAGTGATAGTTTATTGTGCAAACCTTTTTACAGCTTAAATGCAGTTTCTAAGGATCATATCGGGTTGAATGGAAATCATTTTTAATTTATCTCTTAATGAACATAAATATACTCTCGGGGATGTTGAAAAATTGTCTGACACATGTATGTCAAGATTTATCTAGTATTAAACAAATAATAAAATCGGAAAGTATATACAAAATTATATCAATTTTTACAGCATCTTCCTTTAGTGCTTCAAAGGTGTAAACTATTAATGATTCATCTGAAGTTAAAAATTATTTCCTGCAAGTTTCATCGGATATTCTTGTGTGTGTGTGTGTGTGTGTGTGTGTGTGTGTGTGTGTGTGTGTGTGTGTGTGTGTGTGTGTGTGTGTGTGTGTGTGTGTGTGTGTGTGTGTGCGTGTGTGTGTGTGTGTGTGTGTGTGTGTGTTGTGCGTGTGTTTATGTGTTACTAGGTTCGACAAAACAATAGCATTTTTTCATAAAACGAAAATTATTTCCGAACCCCAGTTAGTTGGGGGACACACCACGACATATCCACACATCTCTCCATCTGACTTAAATTTTGAAAATTATGAGACAGTGAAACCGGTAAATTTATTGTAAATAGCGGTGATGTATTAGTTTCGCAAATAAATCTTCTTAAAACGATTTCATTTTCCTATATTTTTCCCCCATGTGTAATATTTAAAAAATATACTTTCTTACACACACACATTATATCGGTGGATTGGCAATATCGGTAGAGGGACGGACGCCATGCTTTCCAGCATAGTTACGTCCCTTTACGATCTGAGTTCAAATCCCGCCGAGGTTGACTTTGCCTTTCATCCTTACGGGGTCGATAAAATAAAGTACCAGTAATGCACTGGTTAATTGCTGGCCTTGTGCCTAAAGTAGAAACAATTATATATATATATATATATATATATATATATATATATATATATATTTATATATATATATATTAGAAAGTGAGGTTTTTTACAAAATGAAAAAAAAAAACGAGGTGTCCTACACGAGTGAAAGTATAAGGAAAATAGATGAAATCGAAAATGCAACTGGAGTCTTTTCTTTTTAAATATATATATTTATTTGGTTCCTTACCGATTTCGCAGTTCTTCTGCTTTTCAAAAGTAGGGTTGAGATGGAGGGTTTGTGGTGAGAAAAACCACAAACCCTCCATCTCAATTCTACTTGTGAAAAGCAGAAGAACTACGAAACCGGTAAAGGAACCAAATAAATATATATATTTGTTTAAAAAAAGACTCCAGTTGCATTTTCGATTTTATCTTTTTCCCTTATCTATATATATAAAAATGAATGTATGTTTGTTTGTTTGTCCAAAGATATAAACGGAGAAAGAGAAATCAACGTATAGACAAAGAGAGAGTGAAAGAGCAACGTATAGACAAAGAGAGAGTGCTATAAACGGAGAAAGAGAAATCAACGTATAGACAAAGAGTGAGTGAAAGAGCGAGTGTGAAATCTTTTTAATTAAAGATAATTTCAATAGAATTAGTATTCTCTCTTTAATTTAATATAATTTCAATAGAATTAGTAAATTCTCTCTTTAATTTAATATAATTTCAATAGAATTAGTATAGTGTCTGTTTCACATTACTTCCCTTCCACTCCCATTACAGGGAATTCTTTTTCAGCTAGCCCTTAACTAAGTGCTGTAATTTGATATCTTCATTTCGTCTGTCCTTATTTTCCTGACCTGGACATAAACCAACAGCTTATCTTCCCTACCTTTATCTCTATAGAAGTTACTACTTATTTCTTCATCCTTTTCTTTTAGTCTATGTATCTATATAGAGTTTTTTCCTGTTTTTCATCATTTCTCCATATACCGTTTCTGGGTTTCCTTTTTAATACCTTGGTGTTTTGATATTCTTAAAATATTATAATACCTTGGTGTTTTAATATTCTTAAAATATTATATCTCTCTTCCACTATTATCACTAGAATTTCTACTCTAGCTATCTTATAGCCAATCACTAGAATTTCTACTCTAGCTATCTTATAGCCACTAACTGCTGTAATTTGATATCTTCATTTCGTCTGTCCTTATTTTCCTGACCTGGACTTACACCAGCAGCTTACCTTCCCTACCTTTATCTCTATAGAAGTTACTACTTATTTCTTCATACTTTGGTTTTATATTTTTAGTTTTATTACCCTACCACATAAACAATGATCACTTATAATACCATGATCCATTTTCCTTATATACTGTAATTTTCTGATGAAGGACTGAGGTACGTGTTATTTTGTCTGAATAATTTGTATTATTTTCACTCTGTTTTTACAATTGTTTATATCATCAATCAACACATACATATTGGTTATGACTCCTTCTACATTTCGATTACATTGAGTTCTTCATACGTATTTCACACTACTTCTCATTTCGGTAGAGTGATTGTGATAAAATATTTTCTATTCAATTATGCCTCCCAAACGACGAGCGATTGGTCAATCTACCCCTCAAGCAACGAAAAAATATGCATTACGAGCTTCAGAAACATACGAGCAACGGGAATCACGATTGGAAACCGTTCGAGTAAGAACTGCTCAAGCCCGTTCATCTGAAACAGACGAGCAACGGAAAGCAAGATTGGAAACGAATCGACTACGCAATGCTCTCACAAGAAGAATACTGCACGATGATTTCAATCTTGGTGCATTTCATTACGATTCAAATTGTGATTACAGTCTTCATCCAAGTGTGATTATTGGAAAAATGGATAAATTATGCGGGTATTGTGGTGCCCTCAAATTTAAAAATGAAACACCAGGAATGTGCTGCTCGGGTGGAAAAGTGAAATTGCCAGAATTACATCCACCACCTGAACCATTATCAACGTTAGTATCAGGTGACACAAGCGAATCTAAACATTTCTTGGCAAACATACGCAAGTACAATTCATGTTTCCAAATGACATCGTTCGGTGCAACAAATATCGTGCGCGAGAATTACATGCCAACATTCAAAGTGCAAGGGCAAATTTATCATCGTGCTGGATCACTACTACCACTGCCGGACGCAGATCACACATTTCTTCAAATTTATTTCATTGGAAACACTGATGACCAAATAGATCAACGTTGCAAATTCAATAGGGGAACTAAACGAGAAATTGTTACTGCATTACAAACTTTATTCAATCAACACAACAAATTAATTAGATTGTTCAGAGCTGCCCTGGAACAAATGCCAAATGATGACTACACAATTGTAGTTAGAGCAGACAAAACACCTGTTGGCCAACATCAAAGACAGTACAATGCACCAACAATTGATGAAGTGGCGATCGTTATAGTAGGTGAAGAATTTAACTCGCGTGATATAATTCTTCACCGCAGAAATGGTGATGTTCAGCGAGTCTCAGAAACGCATCGGTCATACGATGGATTGCAATATCCAATTTTATTTTGGCAAGGAGAAGATGGATAACATTTCAACATCAAACTGAGAAATCCAGAAACAGATGAGGAAACGAATAAGAAAGTCAGTGCCATGAATTATTATTCATATAGATTAATGATTCGTGAAAACGGTGAAAATCATATTTTGAAATGTCGACAATTGTTCCATCAATACATTGTCGATATGTATGCAAAAATCGAAACCGAACGACTTCTCTACATTCGATTGAATCAAACCAAGCTACGTTCAGAAGAGTACATTCATTTACGTGATGCCATTCTTAATGATGGCAATATGAATCCTAATGAATTGGGGAAAATGGTCATATTGCCGGCTACATTTACAGGGAGTCCACGGCACATGCATGAATACGCACAAGATGCAATGACATATGTTCGCGCATATGGCCGTCCAGATTTGTTCATTACATTCACATGCAATCCTACGTGGGATGAAATTAAAGAACTTTTGTTACCTGGTCAATCATCTTCGGATCGTCATGATATTACAGCGCGTGTGTTCAAACAAAAATTGAAATCTTTAATCGATTTCATTGTCAAGCATCATGTTTTGGGAGAGACACGCTGTTGGATGTATTCCATTGAATGGCAAAAAAGAGGATTGCCACATGCACACATTTTGATTTGGTTGATTGAAAAAATCACACCAGATCAAATTGATCAAATCATCTCAGCAGAAATACCAGATGTCAACGTTGATCCAGACTTATTTGAAGTCATCACTAAAAACATGATTCATGGTCCATGTGGCTTACTCAACAACAATTCACCATGCATGTCTGATGGGAAATGTACGAAACAATACCCAAAAGACTTACTTGCCGACACTATCACTGGCAATGACGGATATCCACTCTATCGTCGACGAGCAACTGAAGATGGCGGCAAATCCATCACTTTAAAAGTACGAAACAATTATGTTGAAGTCAATAATCGTTGGATTGTACCATATTCACCGTTACTCTCGAAGACGTTCAAAGCACACATCAATGTCGAGTATTGCAATTCGGTGAAAGCGATCAAGTACATTTGCAAATATATCAACAAAGGAAGCGATATGGCAGTCTTTGGAGTGTGCAATGCAACTACACCTATCGATGAAATCGACCAATACCAACTGGGACGCTACATTAGTAGTAATGAAGCAGTATGGCGCATTTTATAATTTCCAATCCATCATCGACATCCAACAGTTGTTCATTTGGCGGTGCACCTTGAAAATGGACAGCGCGTATACTTCACAACTGAAAATGTACGTGCAAGGGCACTGACACCACCGCCAACAACGTTAACTGCGTTTTTCTCATTGTGCAGCGAAGATGTGTTTGCAAAGACACTACTTTATTCTGAAGTGCCAACATATTACACATGGAATACACCAACGAAAAAGTTTAAACGTCGCAAACAGGGTAAAGTAGTTGAAGGACATCCAAATTTATATTCGACCGACGCGTTAGGCCGTTTGTACACTGTTCACCCAAATAATGCAGAATGCTTTTATTTGCGATTGTTGTTAATTAACGTACGTGGACCGACATCATTCCAAGAATTGAGAACAGTAAACGGTCAAGTATGTGCCACTCATCGTGAAGCTTGCCAAGAATTAAATCTTCTTGAAAATGATGGACATTGGGACACTTCACTCGCTTATGCATCGAATACTGTTCGACCAAAGCAAATACGCACATTATTCTCAATAATATTGACAACGTGCTTGCCATCAAATCCAAAAGATCTTTGGGAAAAATATAAAGACTACATGAGTGAAGACATCCTACATCGTTTGCGTGCAACAAATCAAAATATGAATATTCAATTCACACCAAATGTGTATAATGAAGCATTGGTTTCCATTGAGGTCATATGTTTAGCAATCGCTAACAAAACATTGGTACAATTGGGAATGCCTGCGCCGAATCGATCTGTAAACGACATTTTCGATCGTGATTTGCAACGAGAAACAAACTTTGATGTCGCCGAATTGGGTACATTTGTTCAAACGAATCTTCCCAAATTGCTACCAGAACAACGCATAGTATATGACCAAATTATGCAGGCAATTATAAGTCAAAGCGGCGGATTGTATTTTATAGATGCGCCCGGTGGTACAAGCAAAACTTTTCTCATTTCACTTATTTTGGCAACTATACGATCAGAAAATAATATTGCACTGGCAATCGCATCATCTGGAATTGCGGCAACTCTTTTAGATGGTGGCCGAACAGCACATTCAGCCCTGAAATTGCCATTGAATATGCAAATCGCTTAGACATCAACATGCAATATTACCAAAAATTCTGGTATAGGTAAAGTACTCCAATAATGTAAAATCATTATATGGGACGAATGTACTATGGCGCACAAAAAATCATTGGAAGCGCTTAATAATACGCTAAAAGATTTGAAAGGAAATGAACAGCTCTTCGGTGGCACACTCATTTTATTGTCTGGTGATTTTCGACAAACTCTACCAGTTATACCGCGATCAACACCCGCTGATGAGCTTAATGCATGTCTCAAATCATCAGTTTTATGGCGACACGTACAGAAATTAACTTTAAAAAACAATATGCGTGTACAACTACAAAATGACGCATCCGCTGAACGTTTCACAAAACAATTGCTGGATATTGGGAATGGGAAAATGGTAATCGATGATTCCACAAAATGTATCACATTGCCAACAAACTTCTGTAGAATCACGGCAACCAGAGACGAACTGATTCACAAAGTGTTCCCAAATATTGCGCAGCATTACAAAAATCATCAGTGGCTCAGTGTACGTGCTATATTAGCAGCCAAAAACACCGATGTCAATGCCATTAATTTCAGCATTCAAAACGAAATACCAGGCGAAGCGACAACGTATAAGTCCATCGATACTGTAATGAATCAAGACGAAATTATCAATTATCCAATTGAATTCTTGAATTCACTTGATTTGCCAGGCATGCCACCGCACATTTTAACATTGAAAATTGGCGTGCCTATCACCCTTCTCCGAAACATCAATCCACCACAACTTTGCAACGGTACCAGACTTTCAGTGAAAAAGACGATGAACAATATCATCGAGGCTACAATTTTAAATAGAAAATTTAAAGGAGAAGATGTACTCTTGCCACGCATCCCAATCATTCCAACAGATACGCCATTCGATTTCAAACGTTTGCAGTTTCCGGTGCGACTCGCCTTTGCAATGACTATCAACAAAGCACAAGGACAATCGCTACAAGTGTGTGGACTAAATTTAGAAAATCCATGCTTCTCACATGGACAGCTGTATGTGGCTTGCTCACGCGTCGGTAAACCTTCTGATTTATTCGTGTACGCACCAGAAGGAAAAACAAAAAACATTGTGTATCCAAAAGCACTTCAGTAAAACAAATTAAATGTTCTTATAACGAATTTTCTTTAAATTCGTCAGTCATTCAGTCATTTAAAGATAAATGTTAAAATCTAAAAAATAGAAACTAAATTACAGAAGTTTTTAAATAACGATTAAAATGTTAATATTATTCTTTTCTAAATAAGCTTTTTAACACTGAGCGAAGCCGGGTAGCTCCGCTAGTATATATATATATATATATATATATATATATATATTAAATTTGTAAACAGAACTACTATCACGTTTTAGCTTGGCTGTTTAAAATAGACAACTACAGGTGTTGATGCAGCCAGCGAGACAGATTGAATCGACGAATCGAATAGTTCCGGCTTTCGTCAAAGCTGTCATCTGGATTTAGTTACCTTCTCCTACTTGCTCGGAGAACGTAGTCAGCACTACTTTTTGCACAATGTAAGTACGATCGAGCAAGGCTAGGCCTATTTCCATAGTGGAGTATAGTTGATCATGCGTATTAATTTACAGGAGCACTGACATATTTTTCTCTAGCAGAGGAAGTTAATTGTTGACTTGCTTTATATTTTGTCATAAAGCGCTTGATATATTTGCCGAAAGTAACGCAGCATATACATTAAATTCCTTGTGGTTAATCATTCTCTCTTCGTCACTAACATGTCTCTAGAAATCAGATCAGAGTCGCGCGATATAGAATGGGTAATACAGTGGATATCGCTGGTTGTTCGCGGAAGCAATGCTTTTGCCTTCTTGTTCTCAAGGTGCAGCTGAGATATACTATCCAGCCAAGTGTGTAGAATTTGCTTCCAACCTAATACCACACCTAGTTCTTTTTCTCATGTTCTACGCTTGAAGTAGAAGTGGATAATTTAGGTTAAGTCAGATCGCGATACTTGTTGTTTATTTATACTTATTTCTGATGATGTATATCCCAGAATGTTTAGTAAACTGCTTGTGAATGATTGTGCACTTAGAAGATGGTGTTTTAGATCTGAATATTGTTAAGCCCCAGGCCAGCTTTGGTTAAAAAAAAGTCTGAACACGTAGTTCGAACCGTGACAGCTCTATTTCTTTGTTTTTTTTTTTGTTTTTTTTTTGTTTTGTTTTTGTTTTTTTATACTTATAACCATAGCGTACCAATGAGTACATGGCAACGAATGGAGGAAGCCATTGGAACGTAGGACAATACCTTTCTGGTTCTCTGCTTTCTGAGTTCAAATTCTGGTAAAGTAAACTTTGTCTTTCAACCTTTCAAGTCGGTGGATTAGTAGAATTGTTAAAGCCTCGCTCGAGATGCCTTGAGGTATTTATTTCGGCTCTTTACGTTCCAAATTCAAATCTTGTGTTGGCCTACTTGAGTGGTTGACATAATTGGTCGCCTGTTTTCACGCCACCGCCTGGTTTTGGGTGCCCTTAGAGTGGTGCACACCGTTTCAAGTATCCGACAAAGTCTCTGGCTGGGGATACTTTTACCAGTCTCGAAGGCCCTGAAAACCCGCACACTACCCTTCTCTCCTTAACTAAGTAATAAGAAAGGAATCAACGCTCTCTCGTTGGTTTGAGTCTTTAAGGTACATGTCCGTGAAAGTTAGACTTTTTCCAGCACCAAACTCTGCCACTTCTATGTCCTCGAGGTCTATCATTTTGAGTATTTTTATTTCGATATATAGATAATCTATAGGACTGTTATGTAATGCAGTCAGTGTGAATCATGTTACTTCTTTAAATAGATATTTCAACTGTCATCCCTGCTACCACTACTAACGGAAATATATATAAAAGACTATCACTATGTGAGTCTCTTTCAACAATCATTTACGTAGCCGTTTGTATGAGTTTTCTAACTATTTTGTCTGCAAATGTCTAATATATATATATATCCCTAGAGAGGGGATATCTAATGTAAAATGATTGCATTTTGTTCCTAGATACGATAACATTAATTATTAACAATAAAAAACTGATTTACGTCACAAAATATTTAGTTTAATAGAATTAGTGAAGCTCCTCTGAATAGAATGAAAATCCATAAATAACAAATAGTTATGATATCGTACATATGCTATACGTGTTTTTAGGGAATACGATTGATTTTATCGACCGCCGTACTTCACTGGTACTTTATTCCATCGATTCCTGGAGGATGAAAAGCAAAAGGTTGCATAATGGGATTTAAAATCATAATGTTAGCATTATATACATAATGTATTTTGTAGATCCCTCTACAGATTCTGTCATTTCATTGCTGTTCTTTCGATATTTAGATTGCTAGATAGCTAAGATTGCAGGATGCAGCGTCCTATCAAGCCTAGTGATTCTCAAGCGGCAGGCACTTGACTAACATGAAAGGAATCTTAACCAACAGAGATATTGGGGAAGAATGTTAGTCAGGAAGGTATCAAAACAGAACAATTTGTTTACATTGTTTAATTAGGAGTATACAATTAATAAATTAGCACTGTTATTCAAATTAGAAGCGTATATAATTGCATATACACTATGTTTATTTGTGGCCATTTTAAGCTGTGATCATATCACAGCTACCTCAGTTACCGGTAATGTCCAAATTTAGTAACGTTCATGACACTCGATACTAAGGCAAACTATGCCAAAAGCTTATATATAAATTGAAATATCAATACACCCAACTATAAATACGATCATAAATTAACATATAAAAAACATTGCCGCTTCAAAGTTAATCCAGTTTATGATTATACAATTATTGAGGTTTGGAAGGCTTGCTGAGGTTATTATAGTACTTGGTGAGCAATTACTAAATGAAATTAAAAAAGGATGGAAACCTGGTATTGCAGGGGGAAGAATGTGATCTGAGTTTCGGTAGAGAGGAAGCATGTGATTTGTCTAGCACCTACCTTATGGTTCTTCCCATTTCAAATAAACAAGCTTTCTTCTGTAGTAGAATTAGGATATGTATTCACATCTGCATCCAACATTTTCATCCAACTATTGATATTTCTAGCCTGTCTCTATTGTTTTAAACCCTTGTGGTCAATGAAAGAAATTATTATTATTATTGTTCTTTGAGTCTCAGTCATTGATGTTATTTAACTGGAAAGTTTGTTGAAATGAACATCAAGCCACTACCTGCAGCCTCAGATATTCAGAACCTATCGGAAGGTTCTTGCTGTTCCCAGCAAGCATGCCTTTTGAAGTGTTCCAAAAAGCGGGGCTGGACTAATTTTCTTTAACCATCCTTGGAAACTCTTTGGGATAGTACCTAGTTCGCCTATGACAATCGGGACCACTTTGATTTCATGGCAGTTCAAAATCCTTTTTACCTCCACTTTAAGTCCTGGTATCGGTTAATTTTTCTCCCTCTCCTTCTCTTGCACTCTCGTGTCGAATGGGCAGGCCACATCCACAATCAGGCACGATCTTTTTTCCTTGTCCAAAACCACCTGGTCAGGTCTATTGTGTTCCAGTTTCTTGTCCGTCTGTATCCTAAAATCCCACAGCACCTTCACCTGATCGTTTTCTATCACCGACTCTGGCTTATTCTCATACCACTTCTCAGAATGTGGTAAATTGTTTACTTTGCATAGGTGCCAGTGGATCACCCTGCCCATCACATCATGTCTCCAGCCTTTATAATGAGTCTGGGCTAGGTGTTTACACTCGGGCACAATGTGAGCCACAGTCTCCTCTCTCTCTCCACAGATCCTGCACAATGGGCTAGCCTCCTCCTTGTAAATATGGTGTTTCACCCACTTCGTTTTGGGGGCCTGCTCTTGCGCAGCCATTAGCATTCCTTCTGTAGCCTTTTTAAGGTCTCCTCTTTTCAACCAGTTCCATGTCTGTGGATCTCAAAATTCAGTTTTCTCAAAGAAGGTACTAATAAGGGATTTTTCATGAAGGTTGCTCTTTCTCCTTGATGTTATTTCCTCCTTGGACATCCCCTGGTCTATTGTCCTCTCCTTCAGTACAATTCTGAGCATTGGCTCCTTACTATCAGTCACGTATTTGTGTAGGTTGTTTTTCTCCATCTGAACACAGTCTTCTATGCTGATAAGACCTCTTCCACCTTCAGATATCCTTAAGTAGAGTCTATCGACATCACTCCTCTTGTGGAACATGTTGTAGATAGTCAATAGCTTCCTAGTCTTCCTATCCATTTCTCTTTGTTCAGCAACATTCCATTTCAGAATTCCCGCACTGTACCTAATAATAGACACAGATCGGGAATTTACTGCACTTATGGCATTCCTACTGTTCAGATGTGACTTTAATACGCTCCTTACTCTCCGAATGTATTCAGATCTTATCAATTCCTTCATTTTTTTTGTTCTTGATGTCATCAGCCTCCAGAACACCCAAATACTTGTATCCTTCTTCAGTGTCAATTTCCTTTATTATTATTATTATTATTGTTATTATTATTATTGTTGTTATTCCTTGAATCTCAGTCATTGATGTTGGTTAACTGGAAAGTCCGTTGGAATGAATATCAAGCCACTACCTGCAGCCTCAGATATTCAGGACGTATTATTATTATTATTATTATTATTGTTATTCCTTGAATCTCAGTCATTGATGTTGGTTAACTGGAAAGTCCGTTGGATTGAATATCAAGCCACTACCTGCAACCTCAGATATTCAGGACGTATCGGAGGGTTCTTGCTGTTCCAAGCAAGCATGCCTTTTGAAGTGTTCCAAAAAGCGTGAAGGGGCCGATTTTCTTTAACCATCCCTGGAAACTTTTGGAGATAGTCCCCAGTGCGCCTATGACAATCGGGATCACTTTGACTTCATGGCAGTTCCAAATCCTTTTCACCTCCCACTTTAGGTCCTGGTATCGGTTAATTTTCTCCCTCTCCTTCTCTTGCACTCTCGTGTCGAACGGGCAGGCCACATCCACAATCAGGCACGATCTTTTTTCTTTGTCCACAACCACCAGGTCAGGTCTATTGTGTTCCAGTTTTTTGTCCGTCTGTATCCTAAAATCCCACAGCACCTTCACCTGATTGTTCTCCATCACCGCCTCTGGCCTATGCTCATACCATTTCTCAGAATGTGGTAGATTGTTTACTTTGCACAGGTGCCAGTGGATCACCCTGCCCATCATATCGTGTCTCCAGCCCTTATAGTGGGTCTGGGCTAGGTGTTTACACTCGGACACAATGTGAGCCACAGTCTCCTCTCTCTCTCCACAGATCCTGCACAGTGGGCTAGCCTCCTCCTTGTAGATATGGTGCTTCAACCACTTCGTTTTGAGGGCCTGCTCCTGCGCAGCCATTAGCATTCCTTCTGTCGCCTTTTTGAGGTCTCCTCTTCTCAACCAGTTCCATGTCTGTGGATCTCTAAATTCAGTTTTCTCAAAGAAGGTACTATGAAGGGGTTTTCCCTTAAGGCTGCTCTTCCTCCTTGATGTTATTTCCTCCCTGGACATCCCCTGGCCTACTGTCCCCTCCTTCAGTACAGTTCTGAGCATTGGCTCCTTACTATAGGTCACGTATTTGTATAGGTTGTTTTTCTCCATCTGAACACAGTCCTCTATGCTGATAAGACCTCTTCCACCCTCAGATCTCCTTAGGTAGAGTCTATCGACATCACTCCTCTTGTGGAACATGTTGTAGATAGTCAATAGCTTCCTAGTCTTCCTATCCATTTCTTTCTGTTCAGCAACATTCCATCTCAGAATTCCCGCATTGTACCTAATAATAGACACAGCTCGGGAATTTACTGCGCTTATGGCATTTCTGCTGTTCAGATGTGACTTCAATACGCTCCTTACTCTCCGAATGTATTCAGTTCTTAACAATTCCTTCATTTTTTTGTTCTTTATGCCATCAGCCTCCAGAACGCCCAAATACTTGTATCCTTCCTCAGAGTCAATTTCCTTTATCATCTCACCTGTTGGTATCTGGATCCCGTTACTTCTGCTCAACCTACCCCTCTTCATCACAATGACTCCACATTTACCAATACCAAACTGCATACATATATCACTGCTGAAAATACGGACAGTGTCAACAAGCACATCCAACTCCTTCTCACTTTTCCCGAAGAGCTTAAGATCGTCCATGAAGAGGAGGTGATTGATGGTAAGCTCTCCCCTTCCCAACTTGTATCCTGCTCTCACTTTTCGCAGCATAATGGTCAAGGGCATCAGGGCAAGGACAAACAACAGAGGGGACAGGCTATCTCCCTGGAAGATACCTCTCTTGATCTTCACGCTTCCCAAGGATACTCCAGTTGATGTCAACTCTGTCTCCCAGGACCCCATACTCCTGCCTAGCAACTGTCTGGTGTTATCTGCCACCCTGAAGATCTCCAGGCTTTTGGTGATCCTGGAATGAGGCACCATGTCAAATGCCTTTCTGTAGTCTATCCATCCCATGGCAAGATCAGTGTGTCTCCTCCTGCAATTCCCCATTACCATCTTATCAATAAGCAACTGGTCCTTTGTACCACGTGACTTCTTTCGGCATCCTTTCTATTATTATTATTATTATTATTATTATTATTATTATTATTATTATTATTATTATTATTACAGTTGTATTTATCTTGCTTTATGTTCATAGGAGTTATCACCAAGTCACAACCAGTGACCTCAAGAGACAACAAGGTCCGCCATGTTCAAGAAAGAACATACATACTCACACATGCATCTTTAGTGTTTAGACTTGTGATGTACTTATATTGACAGAATCTTCCTTAGTATATGGGCAGTTCCCATTAGTACTATCTTTTGTATTTCTCCTATACGCGGGTTTCCTGGGATTTGCGATAAGTAATCATTAGACCCCTTAGGTATCATTCCCAGAGCGCCTACAACCACTGGTATTGTTTTAGTTCTCAATTTCCACATTTTTCCAATTTCTATCTCCAGGTCCTTATACTTGCTCAATTTTTCAAATGTTTTTATAGATACATTCTTGTCTATTGGAACAGACATATCAATTAGCAGGCATACCCTCTTTTTAAAGTCCTTCAATATTATATCAGGTCTATTTGCATCTATTTTTCGGTCTGTTTGGATGCTAAAGTTCCACAAGATTGAGATGTGATCTTTTTCAAGTATGGGAGGTGGTTGATGCTCCCACCAATTCTTTTGATGGGGCAGGTCAAAATGCTTACACAGTATCCAATGTATGTATTGTGCAGCTCTGTCATACCTGTTTAGGTATTCGGTTGGAGCTATAGGACTGCACATTGAAATTATATGGTCAATGGTCTCTGGTTGTTTTTTGCATACACGGCATAATGGGCTGCATCCATTTTTTATTATGTTGGCTTGGTAATTTGTCGTTGGCAGACACTGATCTTGTGCTGATATAATCAGTCCTTCAGTCTCCGATTTCAGTCCAGAGGATGCCAACCACTGATGGGTTAAAGTTTTGTCAACATCAGGATTGTTAGCTCGCTCTGGGTATTTTCCATACAGAGGCTTTTCTTGCCATTTCTTAGCCAGTTTCTGTAGCAGTTCTTTCTTTGCAGTTACTTTTACCTGCTTTGCTTTTTCTGTGTTTTCCATTTCAGCAGTAAATGGAACTTCTGAAATTTGTAGTCCATTACTGTATCTTTGTGCATCTTTTGTAATGGAATATGATCTTTTGATGCTTTCGTGTTTCAAAACGAGTTTGATCATCCAATCATCTGATTCCCTTAGATATGTAGATAATCCAATTGTTGCAGTTTTCAACGCAATGTCTAACTGGATTAACCCACGTCCTCCTTCTTTTCTAGGGAGATATATTCTATCTATATCTGCCTTAGGGTGATGCATTCTGTGCGTGGTTAAGAATTTTCGAATTTTTGTATCGAGCCTACGGATCTCTGTGCTTGACCAGTTGATGACATTGTAACTGTAGGTTACTACTGGTATGGCAAGCGTGTTTATGGCATCGATCCTATTCCTTGCATTCAATTCCGTTCTTAAGATTGCTCTTACTCTGCGGTAACATTCCTTCCTTATCCTTTCCCTCATTGTCGAGTGCTTGATTCCGTCTCCTTCACAAACACCTAGATATTTGTAAGTTTTTTCTTGATCAAGTTCTCTTATCACGTTCCCCCGATCAAGATTAATGTCTGAACTCTTCAGCAGCTTTCCTCTGGTGAACGTTGCTTTGGCGCATTTATCTAGTCCAAACTCCATTTTAATGTCATCACTGAACTGCTCCACAGTGGATAATAGCCCTTGCAATTGTTCGTCATTTTTTGCAAATAGTTTCAGGTCATCCATGTAGAATAAGTGATTAATGGTTTTGTCATAGACTTTATATCCATGCTTTGTTTTATTGAGCATTTTACTTAATGGTATAAGTGCGATGCAGAATAAAAGCGGTGATAAAGAGTCACCCTGAAAAATTCCACAATTAATATTAACTTCTCCAGCTTCCAGTGATTTTGTTTCACTATTCAAAAGGAGTGTCGTTTTCCATGTCTTCATACTGAATGACAAAAACCTCCTGACAACGGGGGATATTTTGAAAATCTCTAAACATTTTTCAATCCAACTGTGTGGCAAACTATCGAATGCTTTTTTATAATCTATCCAAGCAATCGATAGATTTTTGTGTCTATTATGACAATCTTCCAGTATCATTTTGTTAACCAAAAGCTGATCCTTACAGCCATATGAGCCTCGTTTACACCCTTTCTGCTCAATGGGAAATAGGTCATTTGTTATCAGGTGGTCATATGTGTATTCAGCTAGGACTGATGTTAAAATTTTATACATTGTGGCCAAGCAAGTTATCGGTCTGTAATTTTGGGGATTGTTTGTCTCATCATTCTTCGGAAGCAGGAATGTAATGCCGTTAACTAGCCATGATGGTATCTTTTCTGGCTCCTTAACTATTTCATTGTAAAGTTGGGCTAACAGCTCATGAGACTCTTATTATTATTATTATTATTATTGGCGACCTACGTAGTAAATCGTATCATCGTGAGCTCCGCAAAGGTTTGTTATTTCCGTTTGTTAAAAATTGTCATTTATGGAAAATTTTATTGTTAACTGTTTATAAGCGCACATACATTGTTTTCCGAAAAGGACACCCAAAAAGATTGGGGCCTTGTGCCCAAAATTTAAACTTTCATTATTATCAAAAAAATTTCTTTGAAAAAAATGGCTAATTCACCTCTGCACGAAGCAGCTGAAAGCCTTCCTCACAAATTAACACCTCACGCCGACACCACCATTGTAAATGTTACTACGTTTGCCAACACAAAAAAAAATATAAGCAGTAGCAATATTTTAAATTTGTCTCAGGCAGACATTCATTTCCCGCCATTACCAATGACTGCAGGTGTTAAAGCCTCCACCACCACCACCGCGACAACCACCACCACCACCACCACCGCGACAACAGAAACAAAAGAAGAAAAAAATAAATTAACTCGTGATGTCGAAATGAAATCAAGCAAAATGGACTCTTCCCCACCAAAGACGACTGACGTCACCACCACCACACCACAACTGAAACTAAAATTAATATTAACACAAATAACGATAGCAACAACAACAACAATGACATTATAAAAACGCCCCTCAGTTTTGCAATAGTAGCAAAACAGTTCGAAGCATTTACGGTAACTCAGGAGGATTTAGAAAATGCCAAACAAATGGTAAAGAAAGATGGGTACAGGGTCAGCCGCACACCCACCTAATAAAATGGAGCATCGGCGCCTATGCACCGTGTCGTATAGAACAATAAATGTAAAATCGCGTCGAGTGGAACGGGCATCCGAGTCCCAAATCCAAAAAGCTTTGGGACATGTGTGGGCAAGAAAAACCCACATCAGATGTGGGCAAAAGTATGGAACCGTGGACGTGTTATTTGAAACACCAGAGGAGGCTAGAGAACACTCCATGGCCCCATTAAGAAGTGACGACTTCACACTCGTCCCAAGCTATTGTGGCCAGAGACTCGTAAAGATCAGGGTGACCCACGTTCCACCGGCCATCGAAATTCCCTGGCTAATAGCGGCTGTCCTCGCCGGCATCGAAGCCAACACGAAAATAATAGCAATAGCAAAAGAAAAGCAGGAGAACTGGTCCGGATCTGGGATGGAGCTCCTGATCCAAGCGGACCAAAAAAGCATTGAGGAGATCCCAGAGGTAATAGACCTCACTGACGGCAGCCACCTCACGGTAATTGTCGAGGGCAGAAGACCTAGGTGTGTCGTTTGTGGTGAAGGAACCCACCTAAGGGCTTTCTGCCCTCAGGCTAAAAGGTTGAGGCCACCTCTCCTACCCACCCCAGTGACACAACCATCAACACCACCAGTAGCAGAGATGGCAGCAACAACTGTAGCAGCAACAACAGAAGCAACTATAACAGCAACAACCTCAGCAACAATAGCAAAACCAACACCACCACCAGCAAAACCAACACCAACGCTTCAGAACTAGCACCAGCGCCTACACCATCCACCACGCCACAACCAAAACTAACGGCTGTGGAGGATTTTCCACTCCCCGGCCTATCACAACTGGAGACAGACTGTGACGACGAGGAGTGGGAAACGATATCCGGAGAAAAAAAAAGAAACCAAAAAAGAAAAAATTCTCTTCCTTCCCCCTCCAAAAACAAAATACAGAGGGAAACAAATAAATTAAGAAACAAAAAAGTTAGGACAGATATGCCACCATCCACACCAGCATCACCAACCCCATCAACCCAAACACCAACACCATCACCATCATTAACCCCAACACCACCATCACCTACACCACAAAAGTCACCAAAATGCGAAACAGAAACAAACCCACAACAAACGCAAACAAAACAAAACAACCAAAACGATACACACTACACAGCATTAAATTTGAACAACAAGCAATTATTACACTACATCCAACACAACACCAGCATCACAGAAAAAGACTACACAACAACCCCAAAATTCACACCACCTCCACACATACAAATCACTCGCATCACACAGAAAACGTACATGACACTAAAGCAAAAATTCCCCAAAGACATCGGAGACTTCCGACAAGCACTCTCCAGGAGGATTTATAAGGACATGCTTCCTGAGGAGGCCACAAGCAGTGAAAAGGATGGAAAAACCGTCCTTCCCCTACGAGAAGTAAGGTAAGTGGTCTTTCCCATCTTTTCCACTCCTTTTCAACATGACCTCACTCAGAATAGGCAGCATAAATGCGCGTGGCTTGGGGTCGTCATGGAAGCAGGGCCACCTGCTCAACGACCTCAGGTCACTAAACATAGATGTAGTGGCCATCAGCGAGACCAGAATCTCCGAAGCACAGGCTTTCGCACCGATCTTCGGCGGCTACGATGTGTACGCATCTCCCAGCCGTCCGGGATCGGGGGGAGGAGTTGCTGTGCTTTTTCGGAGAGGTTTGGATCTTGCCATACGGGCCATCTTCCTGGACCCAGAAGGTAAGTTGGTGGTGCTGGACGTGACCAGCGAAGACGGCCAAGCTTTCAGGTTAGTGGCCGTCTATGCCCCGACAGGAGCAGGGCGGCCTGATTTCTTCCGGCGTCTGGAGACCTTTCTTGGAACGTCCCGCTCTTTAGTGTTAGTGGGCGACTGGAACAGGATCTTAGATGCACGCTGGAATTGTGTGGGATTAGTGGATAGGGAAGGAGGGTGCAAGAGTCTCACCAACCTGCTCAGACGTTTTGAACTGTCTGACAGGTACCGAATGGATTTCCCGAATGTACCAATGTGGACTTGGACAAATCGCATAGGGTCATCCAGATCATATCTAGATAGAGTATTTTGTAGGGAAATAGATAGGTCTAGCATAGGCTGTCCACAATTCAAGATAGTCAGCTACACGGACCACAAATTCGTGATCTGTATGCTTGACTTAGATTGGCTTCATAGACGAGGACCCGGCTACTGGAAGCTAAACGCGTCCTTACCAGCGCGCAAGGCCTACAGAGACCGGATTAGCGAACTAGTTAAGCGGGCGTTGACGGGGGCAATCGTCAACAACAAGTGATGGTTTGCTCTGAAAAGAGCAATTAGAATAGAGTCCATTAGGTTTAGTAAGACTTTAGCAATAGAGAAAAATAGAGCAGAGGGAGAATTAGTTAGAAAATTAGATGAGGCGCTTAGCAAAGGCATCGCGACCGACGTACTTGCGGTGAAATTGGCCCTTGACCAATTCTTCAATGCAAAGCACGAAGGCTGCGTTGTCAGAGCTAGGGTGCGTGCTCTCAGACACGAGGGGACGAAAGCCGTTCAATGGGCCCGAGTGGCGGAGGCGCGTCGTGGTAACAAAGCCACGATCCGGTCTTTGGTGGACCACGACGGGCGCATGCTACTCGATCCCGGGCAAATGTGTGAAGCTTTTCAGCGACACTTCGCTCAACTGTTCGGGGGCAGTGGCGGGCCGGATCGAGGGATGGACTTTAGTGTCTACCTCGACGGACTGCCGCGGCTTTCGGCCACTGAGGCGGAGTGTTGCGAAAAGCCGATAACAACCGCTGAAGTACGGGATGCAATGACTAGTTGCACAAGGGGTAAATCGCCTGGTTTGGATGGTCTGCCCTATGAACTTTACGTACAAATGCCAAACTTGTTCGGAGGCCTCTTGGCGGACGTCTACTGCAACTGGCAACAGAACGGGAGAATTCCCAGCTCTGTGAGCCGAGGAGCGGTGGCGCTGCTGAGAAAGGATCCGAACAAGGGGGATAACATAGATAATTTTAGGCCCATAACTCTGCTAAACACAGAGTTCAAGATTTTGGCCAAGGTGCTAGCAAAGAGGTTGGCGCTTGTCGCTGGTGGTCTGGTGGGAGAGGCACAGACATGCGCCACTCCCGACAGATCCATTCACGACAACCTCCACCTCATGCGATACATCGTAGAGAGGGTAGCTAGGGAACCTGGCACGGGTGGGTCTTTGATCAATTTAGATCAGTTGAAAGCCTTCGATAGGGTCGACCATCGTTACCTAGCGGCAGTCCTGAGGGCGGCTGGCTTTGGGCCCGTCTTCAGAGGCTGGATCGCTGCCATGCACAGCGACATCTGCTCTGTAGTGAGAGTGAACGGTCACCTTTCGGAACCGTTCAACATCATGCGCTCGGTCCGCCAAGGATGTCCCCTCTCGTCCCTATTGTACGTATTGACTCTCGAGCCATTACTGCACAAACTGGAGACGTTGAGGGGGGTCCCGCGCGAACTAGGATGCGGAAGATCCGTGTCAGCATATGCCGACGATGTCACCGTAGTGGTGTCGAACGCCAAACACATCGAGGCGATCGGCACTACACTAAGAGAATACGAAGCGGTGACAGGAGCAATGATCAACCAGGAAAAGTCAGTGGGCCTGCAGCTCGGCACCTGGAGAGGCAGGTCCATGCCGTCCAACAGCGTCGTCGGGCGCTGGACGGACGGACCGGTTAAATTGCTAGGGGTCTGGTTCGGTCCAGACCTCCAGACGGACAAAAACTGGGACGAGGTGACGAGCAGGGTGGCTTCTCTCACCCAGAAATGGGCCGAGAGGAAGCTATCCCTGAAAGGTCGAGCGAATGTGGCTAACGCGTACATCACGTCCGTCATCTACTACCGCCTGACCGTCGTACCTTGTCCTAAGCCCCGCCTGACTGCGCTGGAGCGTTTGCTCTTTCGCTTCTTGTGGAAGGGACGCGCTCCGACGGTCAGGCGGTCCATCTGCTGTCAACACCAGCTACGTGGAGGGCTGGGCATGCCGTGGCTGATGATGCGCAGACACGCGCTCAGGCTACGACATCTCCACCTCTTCCTCGACGGTGATCAGGTGTGGTCGCCGTTTGCTAGACACGTTTTTCCCCAGCTCGTCTCCTTGACGGAGCTGCAGTCCTGGGTCAAGCGAAGACCGAGAGGGAGCGCTTGGAGACTGGAATGTCTTCAGGCGCTCACAGCCCTCGACCAATCGGGCAATGTGATCGGTGGAAACTCCACCTTGGCGTTCTATAGGGGATTAGTGGAGGGGAAGAGCGACGACGTACTTGGAGAAACTCTAGGCGTCGACGAAAATCAACTAGCCAATCTCTTCGGAAGGACTTTCGGGCCGGGGCCTATGGACAACTTCCAGAAATCCCTGGCCTGGCAGTGCTACCGTGGTGCTTTGCCAGTTCGGGATAAACTTTACAGGCATGGAGGTGCCGTCAGCCGGGCATGTACGAGATGCGCACAGGGCGACGAAACCGTCCTGCACGCACTCGTCCAGTGTCCGAGCATTGATGACTTGTGGGTTTATGTCGAACACCTGCTGTCACGTGTAGGACGGATCCAGCTATCAGCTGAGTCCATCGTGAGGATTGCCCCGCCCCCTTCCTTTAGCCTGGAAGGGCAGGCAGTTTTTATCTGTCTGGTGGCCATGGCGAAAGAGATAGTATGGTGGACACGTTTGAAAGGGCTGAAGACGAGCACTTACCTCTTCGGTGATGCCCTGATTAACTTTTTCAAATTTCATTTGAAAAGGAAAATCAGGGTAGAGAGGGAAGTGCTCTCTTCCCAGCATTTTGTTGAAAGATGGGTGAGAGAAGCAAGTATGGCCCGAATGAATGGGCCTTCTCTGAGTATGTGTCTGTAAATTAAAGGTGGAAAACTGGGAGAGGGCACTTGCCCTGGTGGTCAGGGCCACTGTGGTCTTTTAATGGGCTTTCTCCACAAATGTCCCTCGGAAGTCTCCCCCCTATTGGGGAATTTTTCTTTGTTATTTTATTTCAACCTCTGTTTTTTTACACGCAGAAATGCCCATTTGTACCGTCCTGTATTGTCCTGTACTGTCCTTAATGTCTACTTTATGTGAACCCTTGTGGTTAATAAAGAAAACATTATTATTATTATTATTATTATTATTATTATTATTAACCTGTGAGGTAAAAACCACATCGGCTCTGGAAAGTTTTTCTGAACTTTTAATTTATTGATGATCATCATCATCATCATAATCATGAGGAGGAGGACGATGGTGATAAGTATAACAATCAGATAGATCTGACCTAATATTTGGATGAGATGCAATACAAAAAGAAAAGTACGATAATTTGCAAAATTACCAAATGTCATCAATCGAATATTATCGATTTGTCCTTCTTAAACTGAAAATAAAACAAAAAATATTTAAATAAATTGTTTAGTATTTTATTTAGTTGCTTTTAATTTTAATGTTTTTAAGGTTCATTAATTTATTCCACGTTAAATTTCTCTAACAGTATTGAGATTTTCACTGCATATTTTATGATGTAAAAATTGTTTTATCATATGTGAAACTGCTAATAATGTGAAATTTTAATAAACAATCACCGATATATTAATAGAAACCTCCAAACTATATATATACACATACATACACGCATACACACACACACGCGCAAATACTACACTCGTATACACCCGCGCATATTCTCATACATTCACAGACACGCATACGTTCATACGCACACATACATACAAACAAAAATGCATATATATATATACATACATAAATATTTGTATGCATATATGTATAAAAATATGGATGGATTCATACATGCATGTACGTATGCATACATGCATTTTTACATATGTATGTATGCATGCATATATGCATGTACACATGTATGTATAATGCATACCAAATGTATGTATGGAAGGATGGATGGATGAATGGATAGGTGCATGGATGGTCGGATGACTGAATGCAAGTATGTATGTACCTATATACATGAGTAAACGGGACTGTCAAATGCTTAAATATGAAAGTGGATGTATCTAGAAAAGACGCTAAGTAATCACCGAATGTCCCAACACGTAAATAAAATACTCAAAACATAACGCCAACTATAAACACAAAATCAGACGATCGAATTCCAAAGTCGTTATTAATACATCCATTAAAAGAAAGTGAATATACACACATACATATAAACATATAGACATGTTACCGTCAAGCATAAAAATCTGTTAAAAATACTCCACTTTACTATTTTCTTCCGTGCTTATACTGCCCTCATTCATCCTAGATCCATAAATAGATTTTCTGTTTGATATATAAAATCTCCTACTCGGCATTTTAAATCTATCGTAACTTGATTATATAGCATACTTCCCTCCATGAGAAATGTCATGTGTGACACTGATAGCGACACTAACTTCTAAAATACTATTGTATGTATGAGAAATCAAGACACGTGACCTAATGGTTATGGTATTGAACTCACGATCATGAGATAGTTCGTTTGATTCTTGGACCGGCCGGCGAGTTGTGTTTTGCAGCAAAACGCTTCATTTTACATTACATTTCTTGATGTGATTAAAATACCCAAGAAACGTCCTGTGAGATACATCTTCAAAAGAAGCCAGTTAAACCTACATAGGTGCGATCTGTAAATTTTATATAATATTTCATTTCAAATATATGAGTTGACAAAGATGTAATTATTCCAATTCTTTCATTTGGTATTACCATTTTTAGAAAATAGGAAAAAGGCAGATCGTCAGAATGAACGAAATTAACAATGATTTCATTGGTTATTCGGTTACTGATAGATAAAGCTGTATTTGAACTCAAAATACATTTAGAATGCACAGAAACGGAGTAGAGAGCATAAATCATCCCGTCCGACTCTTTAACAACACATACTAACTACATCCTAAAGGAACAATTATAATATAGACTAATATGTGAGATGATTCCCCACTCTAAATTCTTAATATTAGAACATGAACTAAATATGCTGAGTGCGAAACTTCGTTACCAAGGACCACTGTATAAACTACAGCAACGTTCTGGCATTTCCTCTGGCCCATAAGCTCTATACTGGGAAATAGAAAATATTTATGTAGAAAGAAATCACTCTTTCACAAGATGATCTTAAATATAAATGATCTAAAATATGGAATGAACAGAGTCATTTCAACGTTGAATATAATCAAGTAGAAATACTGTATCAATTTCTACAGTAAAATATATACCATAAAATCAGAAATGCTGTGGGAAATCCGCATAATAGAAAAATACAACGAAACGGCTTAGTTGTTGAATACTAGGAAAGTTTGTTGACGTTCTACACAAACCTATACAATGTTTTATTGATATTCATATCATTGATATACCATTGACACAATGATATATTAACATATCGTTGATATAGCATTGACATATCATTGATATACCACTGACATATTGAGAAATTAATATATAATTGAGAGGCTTATCATTCATATAGCATTGACGTCATTGACGAAACTGGTACGGAGAACATACGAGACTGATACGGAGAAGTATTGTAACCAAAACCGAAACACCCCTTAAACAGAAGAGAATGTGAGGGTATGCCCTATAAGATCGCATTAATAAACGTGTGCAATCTGAAGTTAACAAAACTACAGACATTTTGTAATGGTCTGAGATTAGATAAATACGTTTTACTCTGTCCTTCATTTCTGGTTGCTACTAGTCCCAATTCAGCGAATTTAACAAAAGCACATGATGCCTTTGTTGCTTCAATTGAAAGCATTGGAAATATATGATCAAGCTACCTCACTCTTGTACTGAAAACATAATGGCTGTATCTGACGTTATAAAGGAATATAGCAAGGAGACATATTGTCTAAATCATTTAGTTTTGCACCAAGCCTCTTTGTTAATTTTTCTTTAACAAAAATTAAGTGGTTATACTCTAGGGACTACAACAGCAATATACACCTATAGAATCTGGAGATCTGCTCTAGAAATATGAGATGAGGAACAGATGAGGAACAACTGTATTTAACAATGTTCTTCAACTACTACAGTGATGGAATTTGGCCTAAAGAAATAGTCATACTTATTTGTGGGAAAATTGCTTTCCAAATGAAAACAATTCCAATGAATTTTCTCACTATCATCATATTTCTACACAATGAGTACTACTAGTCCCAAAGTATTGAACTTATATTGAATGTATTGATTGTGAAGAAAGATTATTACCAAACAATATGATATCAGACTTTCAATATAGCAGTCAGTGCTGCTGAATATACGAGATAATGAAGTCCTTAATTCTCCAAGATACGACTGAAGAGGTCGATAATATACTGTATCTAAGGAATTCTTTACACATGCCATTAGCTGCTACCCACATGATCTCATCAAGTTATGATGCTCTTATGCAGCATAAATTTGTTGATAAAGCATAGAGTCTAATCTGTAGGAAGGATTAATTTCGAATAAATATTAAACCCATTCCAGACATGAGAACAATACATTTCGACTAAGCGAATATTGATGAAATATTCCCATCAGCGTTTCTCATAAATGCAAATGCAGCATGCTTGACATGGCTGAATATAAATTTAGATGTGTCCCAGCAATAATTTCCATCAATAACAGTTAATAGAAGCAAGACTTGCGCATTCATGTCGCCAATTTATTTCCACCATCCCTTTTACCACGCCCAATGAACTGCATTTATGTAAATTGGGGCACAAAGTTTCGTTCTGGTTTCGTATAATCCGAGAGGACTATAGTCTTACTAATTAACTAAGTGACTTTACACACAACGTCTAGCAAATGTTGTACCTGTTAAACTAGTAAACTAACCCTCCACAACATGCGCCCTACCAGGAATGAACCCCTACTGCCTACGTGAAATTTGGAAATAACAAATTAAGATGTTTTGTGAGGAGGGATGTGAGGGACATAATTCAATCTCAACCATATCTATGTTGAAAGTCGGCCAATTGGCAGAGTATTTGTCTAGATCCTCTACACTGTAAGTTCAAATCCTGTCGAGGTCAACTTTGCCTTTCATTATTTTTGGGTCAATGAGGGCAGTATCGGTAGAGGGCTGGACGCCATGCTTTGCAGCATAGAGCATAGAGTTACGGCCCTTTATGATCTGAGTTCAAATCCCTCCGAGGTTAACTTTGCCTTTCATCCTTACGGAGTCGATAAAATAAAGTACCAGTCACGCACTGGGTTCGATTTAATCGACTCCCCCCCCCAAAAAAAATTGCTGGCCTTGAGCCAATTATTTTTGGGTCAATAAAGAAAGTACCAGCCCAGTACTGAGACCGATTCTCTCTCTCTCTCGCACACAAACTCTGTTTAGTAAAATAGTTAACAATAATTAAAACAAAAATACAACCAGTTTCTCTTCATATTTTAATCAGTTAATTTAATTATTTCTTGTAGACTTTTTAATTATCTATTTCATTTAGTTATATAATTATTCATTTTATTCATGTTACTCACAAATAGATAATTTATCAGAACTTAAGCAATAATACGTATTGTAGTATATACATAAGAATCGAATTAAAGTTAAAGAATAATCTTATTGAACTTTTTACCAGCTGTGAAGATTTGTAATAGAAGCAAGAAATTTCGTATTGAAAAGCATTTATCTTAAATGATAAATATCTCTCAATACAGAATTTGTTCTGAATATTTAATCATCACCAACTACCAGCATTTTATTGTCTTGTCCGTTTGTTTTTCTTTTCATTCAAATCTTTTTTTTTTTTTACAACCATTTCTACGATTCAATCATCTTAAGTTCTTTAGTTTATTTACCAAATTATCTATGTGGTGTTAGTGCTTATTTTATTGCTATATCCTGCTGATATTTTTTTATGTTATTCTTACCAGAGACAGAAACAGGCTTCTAATAAAGGTTTCTAATTTAGGCGCAAGGCCAGTAATTTATGTAGATGGGAAAGACGATTTTTGTCAAGCCTAATCTTGAGGGGTGCTTTATTTATCGCCCCCAGAAAGAAGGCAAAGTTGATCTCATCGGAATTTGAAATCAGAACGTTGAGAGTTATAACTAGTTGCCGCAAATCAATCTCTCCAACAATCTATTGTAGTAATTGTGGTTGTCATTGCTAAATTTTTTAACAATAAAATGATGTGAAATGAAAGAAAAAAAATATGAAGGAAACGAAGTAAAAGAAAACTTAAACGAAAAAAATGGAAAATAATTCGAAAACAAATTTTGACAATTGTAAAATGAAGTATGTATGTGTGTGCGTGTGTGTGTGTGCGTGTGTGTGTAAGATATGACTTCTGCCCTTCAAACATCTAATAATGGAATAACACTTTCTCTACAAATTAAAAAATATAAATTTATTGGCAATGATTACTTTAAAATGTATTTTGTCGTTCATCTACAAGCTGATACTCTATTGTATCACAAAACTAAAATAAAGTACGTATGAATGGCCATATTGAGCCCCTTGATAATATACGTAAAAAATATTACAATATCATCAATTCAAATCTTTATGAAAACAAGGTTTTCGACAAATATAGTTTTGTCTGTGTGTGAGTGTGAGTGCGTGTGTGTGTGTGAGTGTGAGTGCGTGTGTGTGTGTGTGTGTCTGTGTGTGAGTGTGAGTGCGTGTGTGTGTGTGTGTGAATATAGAACAGCTTGTCTTTCAAACACGTCTTATAGAAAACATGAGATGTGCTAGCAACTCATATCCTAAAGAGTCGGAACAAATATTTTTAATCATTTGTCGAATTCTCTAACGACACTGCCAATCCACCAGCCTCTGCTTACAGCACCTAGGTTTCCCCAACTCTTACCCATATAAGTACAAACAAGACTCGAATTTGTTTAACTATTGAGTTTCTGATTTAGACACAAGACCAGCAATTTTTTCGGGGGTGGGGCGGTAGATTATATAGACCTAGAAGTTGATAGGTATTTTATGTTTATCGACGTTGGAAGGATGAAAGGCAAATTTAACCTCGATAGGATTTGAACGCAGTGTAAAGATCTAGAAGGAATAATGCAAAGCGTCAGTTCCAACAAATTTGGTAAATATGTAATATTTACATTGGAAGACACATGCATCATTTCCTACATAAATACAACTTTTTATTAGATTGTCGGTAAATGCTGTAGGATAAATAGCAACAGTGCAGAATTATTAAATGTCATACGCTGTTTACTAACGATTTGAAATCCTTCCAAGGTTTAGTTTTCCGTTCATTTCTTCCCGGTGGATGATGAGCGAGTCTCTAAGCTGTCTGTCGATCTGCTAGAAATAGCAGTCAAATGTCTTTCCAATCACATTCAAGCATATCAATAAATCGGAGCGGTGTATGAGGTAATATAGTCATATATACCCTAAAAAACATGAGATGATCATGGCTGGCATGCTAGATCAGAGATGACTTGGGACTGAACAATAATAAAATCACGAGTGTATTATAGAATATTTCCGCTGTTTCTCAACATGATAAAAATAGCAATGAAATCACAAAATCCCACAGAACTGCATTCTAAAAACAGGACAAACATATTGGATAATGTAGTTCTAGATACATTATAGTCACAGTTGCTGAGGTCGCTTTGACATGATCAAAGTGAAATAGAAAGTGGGATAGAATGCTTTGCAGTATTCGTTTCGACTCTCTGCACTCTGAGTTCAAATCCCACCGAGGTCATCTTCGCCTTTCATCTATTTAAGGTCGATAAAAAATTAGTTATTGCGGGGTTCGATTCTTCCTCTATATCTATCTCATTTCCTTTCTCTTCTTCTCTATCCTTCTCTGGAAGAAATCTGCTATATTCAGACCTGGAGTAGAAATGGACTCTACCAGATTTTAAAATGCGCAAGAAACGCTGCATGTGAATAAGCCGCCCCTACGACTCCCTCGCGAGTTACGGATCTATAAAAACACCTAATAGTTAGTTCATTGGTTCCCGGAGGAAGGTTGAGCAACACATTATCTAAACGGGCCAAACGTTAATATATAAATCAGGTATTTAGTGTAGTACACTCTATCATAGCTATCAACGTACTACTGTATGGAGATCAAGTGGCTATAGTGATGATTCATGTTTGATGTGTCTTTTGATACTTCTGACACATCGAGTGCTAAAGTATCTATCTTGATAGGTTAGTAAAACTGATTTAATTCCAGAAAGCCGAGCAAGATTTCATTTCGATTTTCTGTCGTCAGTGAAATAAATGAGGATGGAAAAACATCTTAATAACCCACACTCTCACAGACAACCAAGCTTAACGTTGACAAGTCGATAAATTTTAAAATCTACACATGCGTGCATACAGGTGTGCCTGGATATATGTCTTTATCCCTATTGCTGTCACTATATGCTCGATCTTAATCTCTCTCTCTCTCTCTCTCTCTTAATAACCTTCTCTAACTCTCTCTCTCTCTCTATATATATATATATATATATATATATATATTAATAAAAGGAATTCCAACTTTGTCTGATTTACTCGTTTTATTTACAATCCTTTAAAATTTATAATGGTATTAGAATGAAATAGTATGGTAGAATATTAAATGTTAAGTGTTAATTGAACAAGTACTTTCATGCTTTCGCAATCTTCAGGTTCATAATGTGTGGTGACAGACAAAGTTGGAATTCCTCTTATTAATATATATATATATATATATATATATATATATATATATATATATATATATATATATATATATCATTGTGTACTATGAAATAGCTTTCGATATTTAGTTAATATTTTATATTTAATTCCCATCATAGATTACTTCTTATTTCCTCCTTGTGAAGATACTTACTAGGATTTAGTAAATCGATTACACACCTCCTCTGAAATATGTAGTCTTGTGTCAAAGGAAAACATACATCAATATTTTATATTTCACACGGTTTCCTAATTTCCCAGTTTGAGACTGATTCAGTCAACACTTATCTGTTATATTACTGGTACTTATTTTATGGGCCTTAGCGTGGAGAAGAGCAACGTCAATTATATGCATTTCACCTTTCACTTAATAACCACCGGAGATCGATATAAATACTTAGTTTCACTAAATATAAATACGACCCCAAACAAGCACGCGTGCATATATACACATAAATATATATATACACATAAATTATATATAAATATATGTGTATATATGTGTGTGCATGTACGTATATATATATATATATATATGTGTGTGTTTGTATATATATATATGTATATATATATATATATGTGAGCATATATAAATATGTATATATATATATATATGTATGTGTGTGACCATATATATCTATATATTTATATATATACATATATATATATATATATATATATATGTGTGAGCATATATATGTATGTGTGTGTGTGTGTATGTCTGTGTATGTATTTATATGTATGTGTGCGTGTCGACACTAGTTAGACAGGTTTTGAAGCTGGTTTTTCAGTAGACATGTTTGACATCACTTGTCTCCCCACCCCCCCACCCCACCACTAATATAGTCTGGGACTTCACCTTGCTTTGACTGAAGGTGAACGAATTCTGTACTTAAATATATATTTTGTTCTTGTTGGTGTTATTAACTCCGTTATTGTTGTTGTTATTGCTGGTGGTGATGTAATATTGGTGGCGTTGATGGGGTGTTGGTGATGTTGGTGGGTGTGGTGGTAGTGGTGTTGGAAATGGTGTTGGTGGTAGTGGCAGTGATGGTGGTGGTGATGGTGATGATGGTGGTGGTGATGATGATGGCTAGCGGTGGTAATAATGGTGGTGGTGATGTTGGTGGTGCTCGCGATGGTGATGGTTGTGTTGTGTTAGTGATGGTGGTGGTGGTGGTGGTTGTGGTGTATTCCGGACATTCACCGATCATATTTCTATTCAATACCTCCAACACCTACACATATTAAACAATACAGTATCTATATTGACCTGGTGGCTATTTTAATATTCTCGAATTAAGTTCTCTTTGCAATTATGAGGTCGTTAGTTCGATCACACTGCGTGGCATTTTGAACAAGTGTCTCTATCATAGACTTGTGTTTTAACCAAATTGGGTGAACGCCCATTGTCTTGAAACCAGGTGGAGAGATTGTACCCTATAATTCAAAAATACAGGCTTGTCGTTTTTTTGTGTGCTGATTCTGCTAGAGAATTACGCTATGGGTACCTGTGTCTATGGAATACTCAACCACTTGCAAGTTAATTCAAGAGTCGGCTATTCAGTTGATCAAACTGAAAGTTCGACTTCGAAATAAAAAGTTGGTCCATCATGTTGATCTTAGCTCACATACCCACACACATACACGCATACGCACATACACATATACAAATACACTCATATATATTGTATATAAACACAACACACTGGCTTACATGTTGAGCCAATGAGGGAGGCTCTCCGAGGTCGATTGAACTGTTAGAAATAGCAGTCAACTCTTCTTCGAAGCACCGTCTACAGCCTTAAAATGAATAATAAATACACAAATAAACGGGTTGGTAACGGTAGGAGCTCTTTTGAGCGATAGGATTGTTCAATCTCTCTCATTCACACATGCTCCTTCTCTCTCTCTCTCTTTCTGAGGTCTGAAACTCAAGCGTATGTGTGTGTATATTTGGGTGTATTTGGGTGTATGTGTACGTATGTATATGTGCTTGTGTTTGCGTAATTATTCCTGCTGTACAGGCTCAACATCAATCCAAAGACCATCATGAGTAGCAGTGTATCCATGGATCATGAAGAAAGCTGCAACAGAAAAATTCAATAGGAGCCTCTTATGAAGTACTCCTTGATTTAGGGGCAGGGATACACAACATGGGAGGTTGCACAGGTCAACCGTGGCATAACATCAGACGAGATGTCAGAAAACTTCACTCTGTCCGTAACATAGATAACCAGTATTGCTCTAATTTTGGTCAACCATTGGTATATTAGCTCTCACGTTGGAAGGTATGATTTTACAATTTAGGAATAGGAAACAACAACGGAAATACTTGATGCACAAATGGAATAGAGATGCAGGTAAAACACCTAGATTTGACAGCCGACACAGACTCTGTGGATTTGATACCAATAAGGTGATCCATATCATTAGAAGCTGTCGGAAAATGTCATTGCAGTATTATCGACCTATGAGTCGTGATGTTGTAGCCAAAATATTATACAATGTAATTCATAAAAAAGATGATGTCTGGCGGAGCCTATCTCCTCTCCAGGAGAATACATCAGATTTCTCCAGGAGCAGAATAGAAAGTTGGAAAGAGGAAGTGACAAATAGATATAGAAGATGAATTGACCCTATTCCTGCACCGTTAAAGGATGAAAGGCAAAGTTGACTTGGGTGAGATTTGAACACAGAGCATATTGCCGGAACGAATACCGCAAATCATTCTATTCGCCATATTATGTAGAGTATACTCACTCATAATATGAAAAACAAGAAGTGGAATGATCCTGTTAAAACCTCTGTAAAATGTAGGCACAATAGATCAAAACCTCTACCTCGAGTTAGAGCAGTGAAGGGTATATAACCCACATCATCAGCATCTACTTTAAAATGTCTGTAAGCTACTACTTTTATATGAGACGTGGCATTGAAACTACTTAAATTATATGTAATGGAGGGATGGTCCTGGCGGTCATATGACCACAATGCATCTCTACCTTTTAAAATAACGAACACTTGTACTGACCCAGGAAAAACAGCAAGCTGGTGCATAATTAACACATCTTGATTTTATTGTATAATATGAACAACAAACGTCATGCATTGTTGTACAATTACTTGAAGATGTCTCGTCGAAGCTTGTGAAAAAAGCGAACATCTATGGCGAACTAATGTAAAATTTACAGCGCTTGTATCCGGGGTATGGATTTACATTTGTACGTATTATCCTATATGCACTAGGCTATATACCAACAACATAAAAGCCTGGAAATGCTGGGGTTTCCCAAGAAAGAAAAAAAGCGCGCCTGATTCGCACCTTCAATCCAATCGATTAATGGTGCAGTGAAGATTTGTAAAACATTTCTGATATTCTCCATTTGAGTTTCCTGAAAGGAATATATGCAAACAACTAGATTTGTAGATACGACATATACACATATACACAAACACATACGCATACAAACATATATGCATACGTTAACTAAAGAAACAAATACATTCCTCATATAAACGCAAGTATATCCACACATGCGCCTAGAAATATGCACACATCAACTCACATCGTTCAGATACATCAATATTCCCCAAAAATAGAAATACTACGTGTAATAATGTGACAGCTTATAAAGGTGAGAGTGTTTCTGAGAACTGCCTATTGATTGAATGTCAGACACTTATTAATAGGGATTAATGAATTTGGAAATGTTAATTATGGCATTTCTCTGCTTCTGTGTGCTATAGTAAAGTGATATGTCTCGCGTTTTAATCATTTTTATGTAATTGTGAATATTATTTAGCTATGCTTTTGTAATCGATTCAGCGCTTGAATTTCGACATCAATAAATCTCTGGTGTAATATAATCTATTTACCTCAGGTATCATAATATATTACTTCGTTACGGTCTTTTATGAAGTTCCCGTCTTTTGTTGTGTAAGTGCTTTATAAAATGTTCAGAGTAAAATATAGACAATTGGCTTATATAATTCCACTGATGTAGAATCCGAAATATACATTTAATACTGAGAAGTTTATTGACTTTTAAAACTTGGGTTGTTGGCTTTTTTTTTATCTCATTTCTATTATGTATTCGTGGAAGAGAGAACAAACATGTATTATTACTTTTTATTCAATTACTTCGTTCTGTAATTCTCTACTAAAATATTTGTTATTGTTTATGTTAAGACATATATACCATCAGAAATGTTTGTTTATGGTGGGTTTTATTGTTGTCAGTCACGGTGTACACCTGTACTTTTGTCTGATTAGATTCCCTATCTCACAACCAAATGACGCTGTATTTTCAGTTTACACAAATATCAACGCATTTTACTAAAAACCAGAATTATTTCCCAAAAGTTATTTGAAACTTGTAATTCAATAAATTGACAAATTTATTATGTCTAAGATTCGATAGAATACGTTGGATCAAATGTGCGGGGTGAAATAATAACATTATTTATATTAACTGAATTAGTGAAGCAATGAGTTCTAATTTAACGCTTGCAATTCTATTGAATGATGAATTCAGACAAGAATAAACATTTCATCGTTATTGAAATTTGAAGTATCTGCACACATTTATTTAATGCTATATGTGTCGATTGCGTTGGCTTAAACAAAATCTCTTTCTGAATGCGATAATCTCGAGATTTTCTGGTCGATGGATACTTGAGAGAAGCCGGCTGTATACATCTGGAGTAAAGGCACAAAATGTCCATTATCATTGGACAAGTCAGGTTTGCATACATTGTGTGCTACGTATTCTATAAATGCATAACTTCAGGCAGATAAAAAGTACGTAAACATGCTTGATATGGTGGTTATAGCCATATGAAAGGTTAGTTTCATAAGGAAGTTATGTTTATATAGAGCAATGTGACTATAAAGCTATATGTTACCATGTTCACACGAATGGTATATTTATTTAATGACTAAGTCTATATAGTAGTTATATTATATGAAGTCTATTATATTCATATGAAAGTGATATATATGTGAACACTATATTTAAATGAAGTTATATTTATATGAAGGCAATGTTTATGGAGGCCGTTTTCTCTGAATCATTTAGAGATTAGTGTATGAAGAGCAGATTTTAGCGAGATCTTGCTATTCTAGGGGCAGTTTTAAAAGCGGCTTACAAGGAGCCAGGTAAAGTTTTCTTAAATAAACTCCCTTTTAAAAAATATCTTACCGAATCGTAATGTCATTTTGCTTGTATTTTTGTGGAAAGATCGAGTTTTTTTTGTTTAGAAACACACTTTGCAAATTAGAACTAATAAACTTTAGCACGAGATTCCTGAGTTTCTGTCTACCTAATTCTCTTCACAAAGCTTTGAATAACTCAGCGGCTATGATAATTGGTGTCGTAGACCAGAGTCGAAGCCAACTTCATGTGATATCAGAGCAAACGTCTTAATATTACAGCTATGGTGGAGATAAGATAAATATCTGGGGAATGATATCCGACGATTTTCACGAAGTTTCTGCAAACCTAATTTTACTCACAACTCGGAGCTATGAATGAAGGGGCTATACTAGAGTTGAACCCATGTCTATATGATTTCAAAGGGAATTTGTTGATAGTGCATCCATGGTGAAAGATAGATAAATGTATGTGAGGGATATTATGGTCGAGTTGTGCAGTCTGTTACGATGGCTCAGGTCAATGCCCCCTTCTCGGAAAAGATAATGGATGAAGCTGCCAATACATAGTGTACAATCAGATTTGTTTGACGAGTTGTATCTATTATAGGAGGCTGTGTGAAGGACGATGCTAATGATACAGTGATTTACACTTTAACTTCCTACCTTTCCTTGTTTGAACTACATTCGTATTCTATTAATACAAGTGCCATAAATATCTCCCCCTTTCCTTGCAAATCAATAGTGAGAATTGCTCCGACCATATATTTACCTCAAATTCAATCACCATGTTTCGTTTGTGTTTTTATGAAGGTTGCGAGTGATTTTATATATATTATAATGTTTATTGGGGTGTAAATTTAAGTTAGGGTTAGGGGTTTGATTTTTATCATGTAATCTCTTGATTCCTTCTTATTCTTTTCACCGTTATATTTGCTCCTTTATACTCGCTTTTTCTTCTTTTTCTCTTTTATTCCTTTTCTCTATTTTATTCTTCCCCCAACCAACCAATCAATCAAAACCAACAAACAATATGACACTTCAACTGAATTTACAACGAGTCTGATGAGCTATCGATTCCAGAGTCGGTCACGATCGATGCTGATTGTATCTTACGTTTATCGATCGCGAAACGCGCGTCACGCGTGATTAAACACAATGATGATATTTTGATACTTCCTTCCTAGCCCTTATTATATGTATATATATGCATATATTATGCTTATTACTTTTGAGTACATCATTAACGCTCGATAAAATGCCTTGCGGTATTTAGAAATGGCCCTTGAAATTCTGTGTTTAAATCCCACCGATATCAATTTTGTCCTATCATCCTTCCCACATCGATAAAGTATAATACCAATCATAAACTGGGGTCGATTTATTTTACTATCTCCTCTTAAAAAACTTTGGCTAAATTAGAAGCAATTCTTGTTATTCCTCTTATTATTATTGTTGATTGGGCGATGGATTAATAGTATCGATAGAGATTTGCAGCATAGTTATGGCCCTTTACGTTCTGAGTTCAAATTCGGCTGAGGATAGCTTTGCCTTTCATCCTTACGAGGTCCATAAAATAAAGCACCAGTAATGCACTGGGGACGATTTAATCGACTTTCCCCTTCCCCCAAATTACTGCTCTTGTGCCTATAGTAGCAATAATTATTATTGTTATTATTATAAATATGCTATTTACACACCAGTAGTATTGGTAATTCTGCTGGTTTTATGCTTTGAATATCCATCCCACATCTTCAGACGGCGTATTGGCAGGGTTGTTAAATCCTCGATTAAATGTCACGGTATTTGTTTTGGCTCACTGTGCTCTGGGTTGAAATCTTACTGATGTCAACTTTGCCTTTCATTCTTTGTGGCTCAGTGTATAAAGTACCAGATCAGGGTTGACAGTGGATTGACTGAATTCTTAAATTGTCGATCGGAATCTTCGCAGCATCTGATTTGGCGCTGTGTTCAAATTCTGCCTACTTCTGCAATAAGTTGTGGCCGACAGTATCAGCAATGAAAAAAACAACGGAAACATCGTTTCCTTTGTCCAGTCAGATGATCGGCTTCTTTCCTTCCCTTCCTTGCCATCAGTTCAGCAAAACATACTGTAACCTTATTGCCTGGGTATTATTCCAGTCTATGTTCTTTATTTATCTCTTGACAACCGGCCTCTATTTTATATAGGGTGAAGACAGGAAAATAAACGAATACAGACAGTTCCATCTCAACAGTCAACCGCTAGACATACTCCCAGTGGTTGACTAATGATATGGGACTGTCTGTATTCGTTCATTATCCTGTCTTCGCCCATATTCTTTTTTCATTCGTATGTTTTTAGCCACGCGGGACTCTTTTTTTCAAATGGATATGTTTTATATTCGTATTTTTGGCTTCCTTAAAATCAGAAAAACATTCGTATAATTTTCTATGTGTGCTTGTGTGTTTTCTAGCTGGTTGTTTTAGCCTTCCATTAGTCAACAGTAGATATATTATAATACATTTCTCGTTGCAGAAGAACATTCACACTTAGTAAGTATAATAGTTCTGTCAGAATTACGGGTGATGTATTCTAAATAATTGTTTCTACTTTTGGCACAAGGCCAGCAATTACCCAGTGTATTACTGGTACTTTATTTTATCGACCCCGTAAGGATGAAAGGCAAAGTTAACCTCGGTGGGATTTGAACTCAGAATGGAAAGGGGCGTAACTCTTTGCGTAAAAGCATGGCGTCCGGCCCTCTACCAATACTGCCAATCCAGATGTATTCTAAATAATGTCATTATTTTTCTTAATTGTTTTCTTTCTGTCTAGTCATACTAACTCATTTAGCGCCCAATTGAGAATATTATAACTGTAACTTATTACTACAGTGGCTAGAACATTTATGTTTATTACCGTATTATTATTTCTTTTTTCTATTATATTTAGTATTATTTTTATCTACAGTAGCCGCAAAAAACTAGCACCAGCATCAAAAGCGGCGAAAACAAAACCACTATCTCCACCACCAACTGCAACACCATTGCCTGTGGGAGACATACCCCTCCCCGACGTCACACAATTGGACACATATTGTGATGAGGAAGAAGACGAAACAGACAAAGAAAAAATGTCAAAATGTCAGCGCCACCACCATCATCATTTTCATCATCAGCCCCACCGCCATCACCAACATCATCACCATCATCAGCCCACCACCACCACTAGCAACACCGCAAAACAAACACCAAGAACAACGCAAACAAAAACAAACCCACATCCGCAACTTCAAACTCCATTCCAACAAAATGATACAAGTGTCATACACTGCACAGCAAAAATTTACTTAACTACATGCAGCACAACTCCAACAACACAGATACAAAACTGCACAACACCTCAACAATTCACACCACCCACACATAAAAATAACAGAAATAAACCAAAAAACTACACGCATTTAACACAAAATTCCACGATTCAAATGGAGACTTCCGAGAAAAGTCTCCAGAAGAATATACAGACATCCTTGTGCAGAAAGCCACATCTAGCCAGACAGACGAAGCAATCGTACCCCCACCAGAAAGCAAGGGGCAAGTTCTCCCTCTCTCTTATTTCCAACTTCATTCATCATGACCTCTCACAAAATAGGCAATATAATTGGCCTGGGGTCGCCTTGGAAGCAAGGTCACTTGCTCAACAACCTCGAGTCACTGAACATAAATGTGGTGGCCATCGGCGAGAGCAGAATCTCCGAGGCACGTACCTAAAACATGTCTATATAAGTAATATGCATCTTTATATAAACGTTAACACTGTTATGTATAATGCTGTTCTCTATATGGGGAGATATGTATTTACAATATACTGAAATATCCGTTTCGATGGAGATATCTATTAACAGAAACAGATGCACAATGGCCATACGGTCATTTGGGGAACGCCCCATGAAACCCTGTGCTGGATAAAGAGCAGAAAAGAAGGTTGAAAGAAAGGCAAACGAAAAACTGATGTCATAACCACTATACATAAAACTGAAACAAAACCGGAACGCTCCTTAGATGACAAGTACGAGGGTAGGCTGAAAAGTTTATATGCTGACTATGAAGGGGTGATGCTAGTGTTGTGAAATCTTGCATACATTGGTTTCAACTCTTCTTATTAATAACTGCATTGTTTGTTTGCAGAGACTATGTTGGAAAATAGACCTCATTTGGTCATTCCTTGGTGAGCCTATGAACTTTTCAGTTGACTCCCATATAATAGTATGTCTCTGACCCTCAGCATCAGCAGTCTGTTATTCAGTATCATTTTATGACACAGTCTGTTTCTGATTCTACTATTCTAGGTCGACTGATATCAACTTTCGACTTTTTCTTTTGAATATGATCAATGGCTGAAAAATGCTGCCTCGATTACATTATTTATCGATGAAAAAACAACAAAACAGAAAACAGCAGATAATGGAAATAATATTTATAATTACCATAACAGATAATGACTGATAGCTTGCAACGGGGGTCAAAAAAGTCCAGATGCCGTATACTTCACAAATGTATATTACAAGACGCACATAAATTATCTCGAAATAGATATTGATATATAATGGAATAGTGCTCAACGTCAGTATGCGTGTGTGTGTGTGTGTGTGTCTGTGTGCGTACATGCATACACATACCTACGTCTGACTTCTGCCTTTTTTCATTGTTATATGCACGAAAACACACACACACACACACACACACACACACACACACACACACACACACACACACACACACACACACACACACACACACACACACACACACACACACACACACACACACACACACACACACACACACACACACACACACACACACACACACACACACACACACACACACACACACACACACACACACACACACACACACACACACACACACCATCATTATCATTATCATTATCATTATCATCATCATCATTTTACGTCCGCTTTATATATATATATATATATATATTAATATAGAAGAGCTTCTACGGGACTAGAACTGTTTCATTCGTGAGAAATCACCAGGAAGCTGGCTGTCCATTTTACTACCACTTTAGTTGGACAGCCAGCTTCCTGATGATATCTCACGAATGGAACGGTTGTAGTCCTATAGAAGCTCTTCTATATTAAAACTTTTATACTCTGCAATGTATTGAGTACTTTACTTACTGTGGTTACCTCCGATTCAACCAGGAATAACTTATATATATATATATATATAGTAATAATAATAAAATTGAAGACTAAAATCCAAAGAGGGCTCGATATATAAGAACCGTAAGGGTGAAAGCAGCGATTCTTTGCTTAAACTTTAATCTGTTATTTTAATAAATATATATATATATATATATATATAACCAAAAGTTAAACAAGGTTCATTGATTAATCAATATAGTTTAGAAGCACTCAACAAAGAAGTTTTCTGGAGTTATTAATATTAATTTAAAATATTAATAAATATAGACATTCATGTGATCAAATATATAAGTTTAAGCAGAGAATAGCTGCTTTCACCCTTAACGGTTCTTATATATTTGATATATATTTATCCTTATCGAGCCCTCTTTGGATTTTAGTCTTCAAATTTATTATTATTACTATATATATATATATATATATATATATATATATATATATATATATATATATATGAGAGAAAAACCACAGACCCTCCATCTCAACTCACCTTTTGAAAAGCAGAAGAACTGCGAAACTGGTAAAGGAACCAAATAAATATATATATATTTTTTTTAAATAAGACTCCAGTTGCATTTTCGATTTCATCTCTTTTTCTTTATTTATATATATATATATATATATATATATATAAAACATGAGAAGAAAGAGGAATACTGCGTGGTTTGCACATGGGTTACATATGATAAAAATAGTCCTTCGTCAATGATTTGCCAACCATCATTGGTATTTCATCGCATATATATATATATATATATATATATCATGAATTTTGTATCTACATATGTATGAGAGATGAAGAAATCATTGTCATCATTATCATCATCATTGTCATCATCAATATTATAATAATTATCATTGTTTATATCATTAAGGCTTTTGTAGTATGAAAGAAATGGTAGAGAACGAGGATATAGTAAAGCCGTTTCGGGTTCTAAGTTCAAATCCCAGAGGATGTAAAATTACTTTTCTTCAAGCACCAACATTTGATTAAATCATTCTTCACCCCATCAAATGGAGGAGCAGTTTAGTAAGTCATCCTCACAATCGTTATGTATTACCATCGCCATCATCATCACCATCATTATCATCATCATTCTATCGTTATTTCGTTATAATCATAATTAACATATCACCATCATCATCATCATCATCATCACTATCTTCATCATCATCATCATCACTATCTTCATCATCATCATCATCACTATCATCACCATAGCCATCATCATCTTCACCACCACCATCACCATCATCATCATCATCATCACTATCTTCAAAATCATCATCATCATCATCATCATCAACACTATCTTCACCGCCACCATCATCATCATCACCATCATCACCATCATAACTACCTTTCCCATCATCACAATCATCATCACCACCATCACCATCACCATTAATCACTATCTTCACCATCATCATCTTCACCACCACCACCATCATCTTCACCACCATCATCATCACAATCATCATCATCACTATCTTCACCATCATAACCATCATCATCGTCACCACCACCACCATCATCACCACCACCACCACCACCACCATCATCATCACCATCATCACCATCATAACCATCATCATCTTCACCACCACCACCACCATCATCATCATCACCATCATCACCATCATAACCATCATCATCTTCACCACCACCCCCGCCATCATCATCACCATCATCATTATCTTCACCATCATCATCTTCACCACCACCACCATCATCATTACCATCTCCTTTATGTTCATCATCATCATCTTCACCACCACCACCACCACCACCATCATCATCACCATCATCACTATGTTCATCATCATCATCTTCACCACCACCACCACCACTACCATCATCACTATGTTCATCATCATCACAGCAGACAGGACATTTAGATGTGTTGGTGCTCTACTACCTGACAATAACCTCTGTAGAAAGACTCATTAGGAATGCCTAAAGTTGGGCAATAATGAGATACATCATAATTAACATTAGCATCATCACCATCATCATCGCCATAATGTTTTCTGAACGCTGTCCATTGCTAATAGTGATTATGCTACATGAGTTACTTCCCTTAGTCGTGAATATATTACTTGTGTGCTTAATCGATACGTCCAAGGTTATTTTCTCTTTTTCCCGTCCAACCGACTAAATCCATATTCATTGAGTGCGTGTTTAGCATAGCTTTAGAAGATATTCACTTGGGTAGCTTCACACTCATTCATCACACACACACGCACACGCACACACACGCACGTACACACACACATGTATGTGTGTATATATATATATATATATATATACATATATATATACGAGATGTATATATGTGTATGTATATATGTATATATATATATATATATATATATATAACGGCGATGAATTAGTTTTGCGAGGATATATTATTATATATATATATATATATATACATACACACACACATATATATATGTGTATGTATATATATATATATATATATATATATATATATATATATATATATACACACACACATGTGTATGTATATATATATATATATATATATACACATGTGTGTATATATATATGTATATATATATACACACACATGTGTGTGTATATATATATATATATATATATACATGTATATATACATGTATATATATATACATGTATATATATATATATATATACACACATACACACACAAACACTCTTATATTCACACCAACACACACAAATTCACTGATTCGGTGATAATAGTGTAACTAGTATGCATCTAGGCTAAATATTCTGTGAATCTAATATATGTGTATGTGTGTGTGTGTGTGAGAAGTGTATGGATGTGTGCGTGTCATGTATATATGCGTGTCTGTGCATACATGTATATATATACATACACACATAATGCATACTTTCATACATAATTACATACATACAAAAGCACACACATACATGCATACTTACATACGTACACCCATACATACATATGTACATACATGCTGACATCCACACATACATGTACATACATGCATACATACATACATACATACACACATAAATACATATATACTTACACATACATACATAAACAATGAGACGAAGTGTGATATAATGCATATCTAATATGTATCTGGTACGCCTTTTATTACAACATGCATGAATGCACATAAACTGGTATTCACTGAGACAAATATGTCAGCACCTATGCACCTATCTACATGCCATTCAAACACATACAGCACACATATAAACGAACATGTAATGCATATATGCGTGCATACATGCATACAAACGTGCATACATATATACGTGCATACATATGTGCATACATATATACGTGCATACGTGCATACATGCATACATACATACATTCGTGCATACATAGATTCGTGCATACATACATACAGACAGACAAACATACATACATGGAGACACTCCGTCGGTTCCGACGACGAGTGTTCCAGTTGATCCGATCAGCGGAACAGCCTGCTCGTGAAATTAACGTTCAAGTGGCTGAGCATTCTACAGACACGTGTACGCTTTACGTAGTTCTCAAGAAGATTCAGTGTCACACAGTGTGTGACAAGGCTGGTCCTTCGAACTACAGGTACAACTCATTTTTGCCAGTTGAGTTGACTGAAGTTGACTGGAGCAATGTAAAGTTTTTGCTCACGAACACATGCCGCCGGGAATCGAACTCACAACCTTACGATTGTGAGATGAATACCCTAACCCCAAAGCCACGCTTCTTCCCATACATGCATACATACACTATGCACGCATACATACTTTATACATATTTACGTACATTATGGATGTATACATAGATATTCAATTCAATTCAATAAAATATATTTGGCAGAAAATAAAACATAGATGCTTCAGATGCCATGTAAGGAGGGGAGAGGGGCAAAATTTACACAGTCGGAAACACAGTGAGCCAAAACCGGTCCAATTTCGCCTTGAATTGTTGCGTGGTTGGCGCGTTGACTACTTCTTCTGGAAGCCGATTCCAGGGTCCAGAGATGCGGATCGAGAAAGCAGCTTTCCATCTATTTAGGCGAAAGCGGCGGTGAAACACCTTTTTGTCATGTCCACGTAGACCCCTTTCAAGTGCCGGAGTGAAGAGGAGATCTTGAGGCAGATCGTAATGGCCATTGAAGAGATTGTAAGCCAAAATGAGATCGCCTCGTAGCCGTCAACGCTCCAAGGAGAGGAGGTTCAGCTACTGCAGCCGGCTTTCGTAGGGCTATTCAAGAAGACCCTGTACCATTCGAGTCGCTAGTCGTTGAACTCTCTCCAAGTGATGGATATCCCAGATGAGATATTCTAGGTGCGGTCTCACGAGGGCGACATAGAGAGGCTTGAAAATTTCTGGAGTGAGTTTGGCAAAGGAGCGTCGAATAAGAAAAAGAAAGCTCCTTGTCTTGTTTGCGGCTTGAATGCAATGTTTTGATGGTTTGAAGGACGAGTGGACCAGCAGACCAAGATCTTTAGTCTCCTCAACCTCCTTAAAAGGAACACTGCCCCTGTTGAAGGTAAGAGCTGAGTTATAAGGTGTACCCACTGCCATATGGCAACACTTATCGACATTGAGGTATAAATCCCAGTCAATGGACCAACTCCAGACGCGCTGGAGGCTGAACTTGAGATTGTCTATCTCGCTCCTACGCGCTACCATTTTTACATCATCTGCAAATAGGAGCACGTTTCCACCAATCACGTCCGGCATGTCGTTGATGTATAGAAGGAAGAGAAGTGGGCCCAACACAGAGCCCTTGGGAACGCCACTGCCTACATCCACCCCCGATGACAGACTGCCATTGATCCGAATTCTGCAAGTACGACCCTCAAGAAATGATCTAATCCGCTTTATAATCGAGTCATGGAGACCGTAGTTGCTGAGCTTATGCAGGAGCAGGTGGTGGTTGACAGTCAAAGGCTTTGGCGAAGTCGAGAAAGATAATATCGGCCGCATCTCCATCGTCCATTATCCTCGTCACCCATTCTTCCATCACGAGTAGGTTTGTGAGACAGGAAGGTTTCAGGATGAAACCGTGTTGAGATGGAGTGATGGCAGTGAAAGACGCAAGATGAGTCATAATTGCTCGCTTGATTAGAGATTCCAAGGCCTTACAGACAATTGAGGTGAGGCTCACGAGTCTGTAGTTCCCCGGGTCTTCTTTGTCACCTTTTTTAAAGATAAGGCAAATTGTAGCTACTTTCCAGTCGGGAGGAACAACTCCGGTAGCCAATGATAGGTTGAATAGTGTGGCTAGAGGTTTAGCAAGGTTGGATGCAACTACACCGAATATCGCTGGATGTAGACCGTCTGGACCGTGCCCCTTATTCACATCTAAGGACAAAAGTAACTTTTCCACTTCGTCAGTCTGACGGTGGTTGGCTGCATGGGTGGGGCGATAGTGTTTAGATTTGGAGGTTCTCTGCCATCGTCCTCTTTGAAGATATTTGCGAAAACATCGGCAAAAAGAGAAGCTTGTTGGTCAGCGTGCTCAATAACTGCACCTTCGGGGTTTCGGAGAGTGACAATTTGGTTATTCATTTTTTTAAATTTCTCTGCACGTGAGTATAAAAGCACTTTGGATTACGACTGGCATCATTTGCAAGTTTCCTTTCAAAACGTTGCCTTCCAATTCTGGAAATATGCTCGACATGATTTCGCTGCTTTCTGTAGACTTCAAATGCCGTCGCAGACATGGTCTCTTGATAGTGCCCCCAAGCAGCGTTTCTTAACTTCCGTTCGCGGATAATTGTCTTTGTTATCCAGGGTTTGTGTTTCTAGCGTTTTGGCGTTCACAGCGGCACTGCCATTTCTGTTAGCCCAAGTAGAATTTTCTTTATTTCTCGCCACAAAGTTTCAACAGACTGATTTTCAAATACATACATTCATACATACATTGATATATTCATATATATATATATATATATATATATATTTATGGAGAATAGAAATGGCTGTGTAGAAGAAGAAAGCAAGAATGAGGGGGGGGGGAGTTTTCCTCATCAGTTGTCTACTGGGGGTCTCGGATATTTCTACGTTTTAAAGACAAGATATCTACCGCCCAGGGCGTCAATAACTGGATAAGTTACTGGGAAAACGGAGGAGGGGGAGAAGGAAAATAAAAGAGAAGAAAAGAGAAAACAGTGAAAAAATATATATATATCGCCTACATACGTACTTTCGTATAAATATATATATATCGCCTACATACGTACTTTCGTATAAATATATATATATCGCCTACATATTAGCGTACTTTCACATCATTTCACACATTCCTGTGAAGTTAATAAAAAAAAACATACATATGTACAGACAGAAATACACATTCACACATGATTGTTTCGATGATATACGCACCTTTTGATAAAGACTCAACTAGGTCCGAAAATCGATTAAAGGTTTTCATAATAGTTTTCAGTTTACAGGGAAATTTGTATTTCTGGCATACTTACATATCTATGCATATTTATATGCGTATATTTATATAGAGATTGGCGCAATCTCTGTTACTCACTCTGTGTATATACATATATAATTTTATCATACTCTTTGGCTTCTTAGCGCACTTCTTAATATACACCTTAATTAACTACCGGCACGAGCGCTAATTAAATGCAAATTAGTATGTCCATTTCAGAAAATATTTTGAGCGAATGAATATATAAGCCCATCAAAGACGTGTTTCCACATGGCTACTTAGATGATATACCTACTTTCTAGTGAAGATCCAATTAGGTCCGAAAATAGATTAAATCAGTTATTTCACGGTATTGTTTTTCCGTATTGTTTTTCCTTGTTGACTTTTCGCATACAAAGATACATACATACATACATACATACATACTGATAGGAAAGCTACGCAATAATGGCGTACATACAAACGGACAGCATTTCGAACATTCAATATAACTATTTAAACTTACATGTGCTTCCTATGTATTTGTTTAAAACCAACTCGTTTTTTTAACTCACATTCCTTGACAATATTTATGAGCAGTCTTCTCTCACACACTTTCCCTCTCTCTCTATCTACCTCTCTCTATCTCTCTCTCTCTCTCTATCTATCTGTCTCTCTCCTCTCTCTCTCTCTTTCTCTCTCTCCATGTATATATATATGCAGATACGCCGATTTGTATGGTCTTTATTTGTCTTTGTGTCCGTAACACCAATCGTTCCCTCACTCTACATATGTATCTCCCATTATCCCCACTCTTAATGTATTCCTCATACTGCTCCTCACAAATACGTCACAGACAACATAATAAGTTTCCACCAATGTTTTCCTCACTGAAACCAAATCGATAACATGAAATAAATGATTCAGTTAAAAGTAACAATGCGGAAATGAATTAACAGAGCCAGATTTTTTTTATCACTTCATTAGTACTACTAGGATCATCTCACACGCACGCACACAAACACAGACACACACGCACACACACACACACACATATATATATATATATATATATATATATATATATATATATATATATTATACACATATGTATATAAATACACATATATTTATACATATATATATATGTATTATACACATATGTATATAAATACACATATATATCTATACACACACACATATATATATATATATATATATATATATATATATATATATATATATATATATATATATATACAAACAAAGGGACAAGGTGTTGTGTGGTTACTAATAAAAAAAAGTGTTTAGAAATGTAAGGGAAACATAAGACAATACTGCTGTGGGTCTCCGATGTTTCGACGTATTAATGACAATACATCTATCTACAGTGCGTTAATAACTTCGTCTTTTTTTGTCTTTTCCTTCCCTAATAAATTCCTGAAGTTATTAACGCACTGTGGTTAGATGTGTTGTCTTTAATGCGTCGAAACATCCGAAACCCACAGCGGACAACTGAAGAGGGGAATTGTCTTGTGTTTGGGTTTCCCTTACATTTCTATATATATATATATATATATATATACAAGTTAATATAAATTAATATATGATAAACACGTAAGTGTTTGTATTGTAAAAGACGAAGTTAGCTAGAATCTTTCTTTGAGCTAATTAATTGTAAATGACTGTTTGAGTTTAAAACTCTAAATATAATATAATATAATATATATATATATATATATAACTGGAAATCAGTAAAATCGAATCTCTGGCGGTTTGCAAGTGAATTCGGCCTACTTATATGAAATAATGAGTTAGCAAAGCACTCGATAAGATAGGACCTTAGAGTAATAACATACGTTTAAATGGCTTGACAAATCGAACATTGTGGTAGGCTAAACTAACACACAATATAAATACCAGAGCAACCTAATTTGTCCAGGTGTACTTTTTCTCAACCTGATTAGTTCTATCGTTGCTCTGGTATATATATTGTGTGTTAGCTTAGCCTACCACAATGTTCGATTTGTCAAGCTATTTAAACGTATATACATATATACATACGAGGGTTGACTGAAAGGTTCATAGGTAGACGAAGATACTCTCATGGACTTACCAAATGAGGTTTACTTTCCAACATAGTCCCTGGAAAGAAACTATGCAGTTATCAATAAAAAATATTTAGAATTAATGCATGCAATATTTCACAGCTCTAGCATCACTCCTTCTTAGTCAGTCAATGATATCCATCAAGAGAAGATCCCAAATATATAGGGGCATTTTACCCGGTTTTCTAAGCTATTATTTAAAGCAACCAATTGTATTTACAACTATTTTCTGCGACTATCCCTCACCACTTCAAAAGTTCGATTCTTTCAATGTAATGTTGTTTGCAAGATGTTCTATTTTACTTTTTAATTTAGACAGGGATTGTTGACAAGGACCGTTTAGCTTAGAGTATTCAACCGGCATTTGAAAGACACGAAATACGATTCCTTGTGGTGGCCGCTGGCAACTTTCTCGGTTTATTGGGGTATTTTATCATTGATGCTTGTTTACAGCAAGCAACTATGTTTAGAGATATTTTTTGCATCTGAGTTTCTCTGTGTGTATGTGCCACAGAGAGAAAGAGAGAGAGTGTGTGAGATAGAGAGAGAGGGAGAGAG
>OZ024745.1:33905439-33910439 GCA_964016885.1 Eledone cirrhosa | reverse complement strand
TAAAAAGCATATATACTCCATATATAATCATCCAAACACATTCCTATGAGATGCACATAAACACATACATGTATGCACAAATACACATACACACATATAGAGGCCCACATATGCATGCACCCGCACCCACACACATATATATATATATATATACACATATACATATATATATACACACTTACTCACCCACACACACCTACTCATACGTGGCTATACGTACATACGCACACATATATAGACATACATATATATATATATATATATATATATATATATATATATATATATATATATATATATATATATATATATATTCATATATACACACATATATATATACACACATACATCCACATTCCGACACATATGTACATACATGCACATGTCTGCACATACACGGGCATATAAGCTCATTCATACACGCACCCATGCCCATATACACACACCCGCACCCACCCACGTATATATATATATATATATACACATCTACACACACACACACGTACATATACCCACGCACAGGTCCACACATAAAAACACGCGAATATAAACACAATATGATAATAAAATAAAATAAATAAATTTACAATATTTTAGGGTACATTAGAATCTGTATGTAACTGCATAAATATGTACAAGAAAAAGGGGTAAAATAAAAAAAAAATAATAAAAAACGGGTAAAATTAAAAAACCGCGGGGTGTGTACAGGAGAAGGTGCGTGTGTCCATGTGATACACTACACACAGGTCGTATGAGGTGCAAACTTGTGTCCGTGTATAGAACAGGTAACAGTAACAGAACAATAACAGAACAATAATTGTTTCTACGTTAGACACAAGGCCAGCATTACTAGTACTTTATTTTATCGACCCCGTAAGGATTAAAGGCAAAGTCAACCTCGGCGGGATTTGAACTCAGACCGTAAAGGGACGTAACTATGCTGGAAAGCATGGCGTCTGACCCTCTACCGATACTGCCAATCCACCACCTAATAATAATAGAACAATAATGATAGTAATAATCACTGTTCCAAAGTGGAACAGGTGGAGAGTATATAGACACGATTGACGGGGTACACATTCAAGGGGATGCCCGTCCCGGTCGCCATTGAGCATGGCACCGTGGCTGGAGTGTGCTGTTCTATATGTTTAGGGCACCTGACCGGGCGGCACTGGGCCCCGTGTTAGCCGGCCCCAGCCCATGCGGTGTATCTTCCAATGTTGTGTGCTCGGTCAAGTGCGAACCTGGTTTACATATGTTTGCCTCACGGGTCGCACACCGTCATCATGGCGTGGCATCAGGTCCCCTAATCCCGTTGGGCCAATCGGGTCTGTGCGTACCCGTTCCCATGCCCCCTTCCTGCGTCACCCGGAGGATTCCATGCTGCAAATGTGCATCTTCTCTGGTGTCTGCATGTCATGATAATTTCAGACTACAAGTTGACGCCGTCATCCTTCAGTCTGACTATCTCCATGGCCTCGTGTAGGCATAATCGGCACTTTCTACTTCCGGCCGAATATGCCCTCGCGTGGCGAACGATACTCCATTCCAGGGCGTACGGAGTGCCTTGGTCTTTCAGGTCCCGCACCAGGTCCGCTAACCTAGTGGAGTGCCTTTTGCTACGGTCCCTGAAGGAATTCGTGTGATTATACATCCGCGATTTAAAGGTCGTGGATGTTGCGCCGATGTAGGTGCGATGCGCGTTTTGGGTTGTAACCACACACTTGTATATTAAGTCTTTCATCAAGCATTTTCCCTGTAGGGGGCACGGTTGCCCGCTCTACAGTTACAAGTTCTTCTGCCAGTTCTTGTGCATCCGATGTCCGGGCCCTGATCTGTTATAGCCCTCTCAAGGTTCACAGGGTGTTGTACCGCCGACACTGTTGTTTCCCCCATGCCACTATTTCCCTCTCGGTGTCGGACCATATCGCCATCCGCGGGCGCTCTGGTCGCCTCGGGGGCCGGGTTGTCATTTGAGGGCAGGTCCCTGGGTGGTTCTCCACGCTCCGAAAGACGGTAACTCTGTCGTCGCGGTTGACGGCCAGTGTGCGCCATCTTCACCGCGTTAGTTTTAGCCATGTAGTCGGCTATATTCGGCGCCGTGGTCAAGGAAAATTTCACCGTGTGGCTGTTGAAGATTTTGTGGTACTTGTTTGTCGGCGGAAAGCACTCATCCAGGGCTCGGAAGAAAAGTTCTGGCACGTTGGTGCATACATGTTTGGAGTAAGGCGCATTGAACCAGGTAACGGCCTTAGAGCTGTTCCTTCGTGTGCGTGGATTCTTGTTGGTGTGTCCAGGACTCGATGTCCGTCCAGTTCTCGGCCCAACCACAATTTCGTCCCGTGTGTTGTCCCTGTCTATTTGTTCGCAACGTGCGTCGTGGTTATGCTCTCCAGTTATAAAGTTACGTCGTTCTGTGTGGTCATCTATACGTCTATTCCCCTTAGGTCTATGTGATGTTATTGTCGGTGCTGTCGCACTACAACCAGGCTAGTCGTGCTCCGTGGCGTGTGCCCCGTTCTTATTTGTCGAAGTCCTGTCCAAGGTCCCAGTTGCCGCGGAGTATGCAGTGCGCGTGCCAAGTCCATGCCTCCGCGCACTGGGTGGCCTGGCTCCTATGGGCGCCTTAGTCGTACCTCGGGTCGGCCCTGTGTCATTAATGCTAGTTGTGTTGTTATTTGTGTTCCTGGCTACTGCTACCGGATCTATTCTTCTACCTAAGGAGGCGCCCTCGCTATTGGCATTACTGCACGCCTTATCATTAGGCTCTACTCTATCCGGCGTATATATTACGTTGTCTTTGTAACCGCCCCTGCGCAGTGCCTCACTATAATATTTGGCGTGCCGTTTAAACACTTCTGCGTTCGATAACAGGGTGGATACGCGTTTGGATACCCCTTTAACTATGGCTTCTATGACTGACTTAGGGTGATTCAATTGCTTGTTCACATATTGCAGGTTTTCGTTGGGCTTATGGTACGGTCTGTGGATGCCCGTATTCATTTCAAAGGTAACGTCCAGTGTCTGTGTCTGCATGTGTGTATATGTGTGTGTATATTAGTATGTGTGGATGCTTACTCTGAAGTGTGAACAGACGCGCGAGATACTGAACCGAGCATGACTCCATCGAAATGTGTCGGACGGAATATGGCTGATGACCCGTGAGGCAGTAAATACTGACCAGAACTTGTGATGACATGGAGTAAAAACAGCCAATGGCATGACAAGAGTGGAAGTAGGGTGTTTTTAGGGTTTTTTTTATGATAACACCCCAGTGATAAAATTTGCTCCAGACGAAACACCCGTGTCTGAAAGAACCTGCAGAAGTAGAATCAGCCAGATCCATACAAGGACCATGTCTCAAGCTACCTGCCGGCGAAACAATTGTAACACGCATTAAATTAAGTCCAGATGCATCACTGATTTTTTTGTTTTCTTTATACTATATATATATATATATATATATACTTAGGTTAATAGGAGTTAGGTATTGTATACCCGTGTCCCATTAAGGTATTGGCAGCATAATAATTAGCTCTATGCTTTGGAGCAGAGCCGTGTGATCCTTGTGATTTCCAGATATACAACCACTGACACTGTTACGAAGACCAGAAAACCATACTCCATAATATTGAACCAAGTGATTGATTTGTGCGACCAAAATAACACCACACACATATTGAACTAGGAATATTGGATCCTCCGTCAATGTCCGGGTGAGCAAAAATAGATTTCTATCTGCATTGGAATTTACGAACTTGTGCATCTGCTGTGGTGTCAAAAACAAACGCGCATGACCGCACAGATAAACAATGGACCACGCCACGTGGCTTGAACCCGTAAGTGAATTGAAGGTTCTGCAACTCTGATACACAGATTATTTATTATTAAGATGTATAAACTTGACATAACTATTATCATCTTATATTCTCTCAACTAATCACACTTGATCATATTTCTCTATCCCGTTTTCTCCTCCCATAATTATTATATTTTTATTATTATTTGAAAAAATCGGTTTTTTTACATTGTGTTTTCCCCTCCAAATATTCGCTTATATTTCTTTATATATTCTCTATATATTTTTTTATCTTTATTATTTCCACTTTTATCCTCCTTTATATTTTACCTTATTCTTACTTTTATACCTTATTATAGTGTAATCTTCCTCATGCCTTATTATACACTATTAATTATAGATTATTATTAAGGGTGTGGATTGGCAGTATCGGTAGAGGGTCGGACGCCATGCTTTCCAGCATAGTTACGTCCCTTTACGATCTGAGTTCAAATCCCGCCGAGGTTGACTTTGCCTTTCATCCTTACGGGGTCGATAAAATAAAGTACCAGTAATGCACTGGGTAATTTGCTGGCCTTGTGCCTAACGTAGAAACAATTAATTATAGATTATTATTATTACTCTTTTTCCATTTCTAATTACCTCATGTACTTTCTCCTCCGCTATATATATATATATATATATTGTATGCCCTTTGTGTTTGTGTAGCCTCTGCGCACCCTCTGCACCATACTATCGACGCCACCCCACCTATGGTTCAGCTAACCACCCGACTCCCGGGAATGAATATGACCGCAGCTAGTAAACAAGGACCCACACCCCACCCTCCCGCACCAAAATTAGACTTATCGTCTCCCTACTTTTGCTCTTTACTCTCTTTACTCTTTGTTCTTGAATGTTTGGTTGGTAGAGTCCATAACACCAATCAAACCCCTTTTATAGCTCTGACGAATCCTACGGTTACGTAAGGAAGAAACATTGTAAGCCAATAAAAAATCTTTTGATGTTGTAGACGCTCTTGTGTTCTTTTTCATATATATATATATATATATAATAAAATAATAATAATAATAATAATAATCGGAGACTGAAGGACTGATTATAAAAGTATATACTAAAACTATTTAGAAATTCTGACTATAAAAATTAAGATTATAAAACCCATAAAGAAGTGTTAAGAGATTTTTTAGAAAATTTTTAG
>OZ024745.1:33877939-33900439 GCA_964016885.1 Eledone cirrhosa | reverse complement strand
TTACCCTAAATGATCTATTATAACATATTTTATGCTTGATATTTGTTTCATCTTCTGCTAGTTCTATGCTGTTGTTTTGCTCTGCGTATATATATATATATATATATATATATATATATATATATATATATATATATATATATATATGCTGACTGCATCTTGCTTTCGATAATTGTCATCAATTTATCCTTTTCTTGCACATGGGTGGCACGAACGCAACCCCTTAACCGTTCCAAGGACACGTAGACCCTCAACATATGCTGCGGCGAAAGAAATTAAAAAGGCCTTTTCAGCTACGGCTGATCATGCTCATACAACACACGTGTAAGACGCTTAGATCAAGTGATGGCTGTGCTTGAAGCATTTCTAATTGAAGAAAGCCCTTACAGAGAACCAATCCCACATTCTAAACAACGGTGACAGAAATACAAAGAGAAGAACAGGTCAACATTATCGGCTGCAATCAAGTTCCAAGTTTTACTTCAGAGTTTTTCTTCTCCTGGAATGACATCCTAACACGTACAAGGGGGCTCTCACTCCCGGTGGGCTAACCACGTGCTCGGACACCAAACCCAGTATATGCATGACCCCATGCATATATATATGTATGTGTATATATATATATGTATATATATATATATATATATATATATGTATATATATATATATGTGTATATATATATATATATATATGTGTGTATATATATATATATATATACGTACATATGTACACATGACATAATTATGCACACACTCTTGTATAGCTGTTGGTTCTCCTGAGTTCCTCTACCGTTTAACGGGTTTTGTGTTTCAACCCGCAGTCTATGCAAAAATCACCCTCTTCACCAAGTGAGAGTGATAAGGTAGCCAATTACGTCATCAACGACCCAACCAAGTTGTACTGGGTGAGGCGTTACCAGTAGCGCTCAAGAGAGGCCTAATATACATATATGATATAGTTATGTGTGTGTGTGTGTGTGTGTGCGCGTGTGTGTGTGTGTGTGTGTGTGTACGCTAAAGCACTAATAATGACCTAGACATCGCGTGGTAAAAGTCCACTATTTCAAACTTAGCTTCGTCATAGTACTAATTCCTTTCAAATTAAACTGTCTCATGATATTAAAAAAATTAAAATCTTCTAGTAACGTTTTAGTTTTCTACGATAAGTCTAAGAACATGTATGAAGTAAATAATAGATAGATACATTCAACTAATCCTAAATAATATTGCAAATAAGTATTACACATTCAGCGTAGATTCCTTAATAATATGTGACAAATCAGAGTGCATCGCTAAGCAGTTAAAAATTGACTCGAAGGCTGAATGTCTGGACAAAGGTGAATCATTATCACGTTGGAAGACCACAAGACTAACTTCACCAACTGACCACCTGCTAATTGCTGAACTACACCAGAAATGAATTAGGATTAGTCAGTGAGAAAATATTAAGAGATATAACTATACAAATTAGGAAAAATACGAACCTCTTACAATCGAGGAATACCAATTCTGTCATATCCTTAGGTCAGTATTGTTTGTTTGGGTATGGTTATTGTTGTTGTTATTCCAACAAACAATACTGACCTAACGGAAATATAGATAAATAAATAAATAAATATATACACAAGTACAATAACAACAAACACACATAAAGACACACTAGTGAACAAAGGTAGAATACAAAAACACATACACTCAAACACGAACACACACCAAACAGGAAACACACACGCAAACGCATGCGCAAACAGAGACAGAGACAAGAATAAATAAATTAATTAATTAAATAAAAATGACGTAGGCATTACAATACAACGGGAGGAAACATAATAGCACTACTGATGATGTCACAGATGTGTGACGAAAGAACTTTGATAGACTATATATATATATTTATATCTGTATTTGATAGACTATATATATATGTTTATATCTGTATTTTTAATCGTTGGTCAATCAATGATAAACATTCATTGCCAGATAAATTAACTATGGAGATACAAAAGACACAGAAGCGAAAACCAACCCAAACCAAACAATGAATGCGTTCTATTACTATTTATGGCGATATTATAACAATATGACCCTCCCCAAATATAACAATATTTGTTTCAACACGCGATTTCATATCAAAAACCTTGCAAAACAAATGTATATATATACATGTGTGTGTGTCTGTGTGTGTGTGTGTGTGTGTGTGTGTGTGTGTGTGTGTGTGTGTGTGTGTGTGTGTGTGTGTGTGTGTGTGTGTGTGTGTGTGTGTGTGTAGTTGTATACTCAATACCCAAGTAGAGTTTTAAAATTCATGTTATAATGAGTTTCTTCGGTCTCAGCACCACAGATAAGAACAGTTCTTGTCTGATGACCCTGTGATAAGCAGGCGAAACTTCAGAGTAACAAGACTCACTATATATATATATATATATATATATATATATATATATATATATATTAAAATAACAGATTAAAGTTTAAGCAAAGAATCGCTGCTTTCACCTTTAACGGGATCTTCTGAAATAAGGGTTAAAGCACCGATTCTTTGCTTAAACTTTAATCTGTTATTTTAATAAATATTTGCTCTATGGTTTTATATTTTTATATATATATATATATATTATCATTATCGAACCCTCTTCGGATTTTAGTCTTCACATTCATTATTATTATTAGAAACAATTATTATTATTATTTCTATATATATTCCGGATCGTAATTTTTCGGTCGTATGGTTGATTTTAGACATAATCTATGTGTGTTGGTATTTTAACGATAGTTATAGCTCTGATTTATCTGAATTATTGAGCCCTCTGCCACTCATGTCGAATTTTGTTTATCGTGAACTCGTGCGCCGATTTTTCGATACTCGATTATTCTACTATATTTAGCTCTAGACTTAGCTATTGACCAGTTAATTTTATTGTTCATTTTTTGTCGATTCTATTAAATGATGAATAGCTCCTGTTTATTTTAACATGTCTATTGAGCACTCTTATTCGATATGTGATTTTCCACATTCCCGAATATTTTTCGCGGATATAGAGGTTATCTCCCTTGCTGGATTCCATGTGCGTTTTCAGCTAGGGTTGGCTTTTTTATTCGTTTGGACAAAGCTCGTTGATAAAGTATTTCCTGTCCGCCGCTCTCTAGAAGTCTTATATATTTTTATGTGGGCTGATAGTGGGCGATTTAAGGATTTACAGAAACCCAAGAAGCTAGATTTACCATCTTTCTAGTGGGTCCGGGTAAGCTTTTTACATTCATATGATTTATTGATTTATTGATATTTTATCTGAGTGACCCGAATCTTCCGGATCGTAATTTTTCGGTCGTATGGTTGATTTTAGACATAATCTATGTGTGTTGGTATTTTAACGATAGTTATAGCTCTGATTTATCTGAATTATTGAGCCCTCTGCCACTCATGTCGAATTTTGTTTATCGTGAACTCGTGCGCCGATTTTTCGATACTCGATTATTCTACTATATTTAGCTCTAGACTTAGCTATTGACCAGTTAATTTTATTGTTCATTTTTTGTCGATTCTATTAAATGATGAATAGCTCCTGTTTATTTTAACATGTCTATTGAGCACTCTTATTCGATATGTGATTTTCCACATTCCCGAATATTTTTCGCGGATATAGAGGTTATCTCCCTTGCTGGATTCCATGTGCGTTTTCAGCTAGGGTTGGCTTTTTTATTCGTTTGGACAAAGCTCGTTGATAAAGTATTTCCTGTCCGCCGCTCTCTAGAAGTCTTATATATTTTTATGTGGGCTGATAGTGGGCGATTTAAGGATTTACAGAAACCCAAGAAGCTAGATTTACCATCTTTCTAGTGGGTCCGGGTAAGCTTTTTACATTCATATGATTTATTGATTTATTGATATTTTATCTGAGTGACCCGAATCTTCCGGATCGTAATTTTTCGGTCGTATGGTTGATTTTAGACATAATCTATGTGTGTTGGTATTTTAACGATAGTTATAGCTCTGATTTATCTGAATTATTGAGCCCTCTGCCACTCATGTCGAATTTTGTTTATCGTGAACTCGTGCGCCGATTTTTCGATACTCGATTATTCTACTATATATATATATATATATATATACATAAATGGCAATTTCTGTCTGTTTTTGTGTTTGTGGATTTGTTTGTGAACCTAAAACTCAAAAACTACCAAACTGATTATGATGAAACTTGACACATGTGTGGGGGTCTCATGCTCATCTGATTTTTTACGTATATTTCATTTTAATCAAAGGGTTCCCCGCTAAAAACTTTTTCCCTTCGATTTATATGAAATTTAAACCATAGGTAAATGACAAAATATGATGTCTATTCACAAACTTTCAGCAAATTTCAATAATAATAAGACACCCTAATGGAGGTTAAACCTTCTATAGTGAAAATTTTGGCCAATAAATGGAACAAGATTTCACGAACTCCTCCTATGGTTTTGGAGATAACCATATATATTCTGAAACTACATTGCCCAGGGTACTTGGATAAGTATATTTTATTTTAATCAAAGGGTTGCCCGGGAGCACAAAACCCTCGCTGAAAATTGTTTCCCTTATTGTTTCATCAATGAATTTGTCTTCGCTTTTCATTATCTGTCCTATATTTTGATTTCATTTTTGGTCTGAGAGGCATTGGGCATTTTAATGGGAACTAAGAATACGCCCGCTCCCGGGTATTACCGGGTACCTCAGCTAGTATATATATATATATATATATATATATATATATATATATATATATATATGTGTGTGTGTGTGTGTGTGTGTGTGTGTGTGTGTGTGTGTGTGTGTTTAATGTTATATTGCATTCCAATTTCACGCTGAAATTAATCAAATTATATTTAGTTCTCAATTTTTTCTCTAATTTCTCTAATTACTAGGAACAATGTATAAGTTGGTGAAATCCCCACAAAAAAGACTAATAATCTAATTTTTCTTCTGTGCCACTTCATTCGTATAATTTGTAATTAAGCAATGTTAGACTGTTTTATAAACCTATTATTGCAAGACGAAATAGTTTGATTATAGTTTTTCGAGCTGCCTTAATTTTCAGGTTTCAGTTCGCTAACAATTTCAAAAGAAGGACGCTGTACAACCTAATCAATATTGGCAGGTTGTAAATTGGGACCTGCATTTAGATTAATTGAAGAATAATTAATTGCGTATAATGCATTCATGAATTAAAATGTAATTGTAATTGGAGTTTGAATAATTGAAAAATTGAATATTCTCGTGGAAGATAATATTGTGAAAAACTGTAAGACAGTTGTGTTGCTGGTGTTGTTATTGTTGTTGTTGTTGTTGTTGCTGCTGCTGCTGCTGCAGCCACCGCCTCCGTGGTGGTGGTGGTGGTGTGTGTGTGTATCCTATTTATAGCTATGATTTAAGTGGATCTTTTTAATAATATTTCTATCTGGAATTACAAATACGAATACAGGATGATATACCTCAATACAGGAACACACTTATGTATTGGAGCATGTAATCCTGTATACGCATTTGTAATTTTGGTTAGAAATATTATTAAAATGATCCACACTATATCATAGCCATAAATAAGACACACATACACACATAACAACAAAACTGAACTGTCTTTCAAAATATTGCCTACCCTTCGCGAATACAGAACTTTAGGCACAGAGTACCTCGGCAGGATGTCGCTGTATTTGGAGAAGTAAATTCAAGATGATGGTATGTCATGTAATGTATGACCTCAACATTACTTTCTCAAGCCCAATACAACCAACAGGTTGAGGTTAGTTCTGTTCTAGAAGTTGCTTTCTATTGTTATTTTTAACTATAGCGACTATTACAAGTATAATAATTGTTTCTACAAGTATAATAATATTGACCAGTCCATACTTTCTAACAAATGTTATCTCAGTGGATAATGTGTCACAAGTCAGTGTATAAAGTGTTTCCTACACAAATTGAAGAGAAAATATTAAATGGTCTGTCTCTGTCGGTCAACACATGCACACCCACTTAGTATTGAAATGTTAATTTAAAGCTAACCATTTCGTTACCTTATTTCTAATAAAAGACACTGCCTATGATTTCCAAATCATTTTGAAAATTATCAAGGAAGTGGAGTGATTTAGTAATATAACTAACTTTCCCATTTTAATCTAGTGTTTGGAGTATAATATAACAAAGATTTTTACATTGAACTAAGATGAAAGGCTTTTAGATAAATATAACGTTTTGTATAAGAAGGCGCTGCTTCAGGTAGTTTGGTAGCAAATGTTAATGTCACTTGTTAAACACACAAATGATTTCTTATTAGAAGTTGTTTTTTTATATACGAAGGGCGTATACAAGTAATAAATGTGAGTAATGGGTGGTTGTTGTTATATGATTGGTTGCTTTAATAAGGATTTATTAAATTCTAATTGGTTGGTAATTAATATCGAGATATGATTTGTTGTTGCATAGAAGACGTCATAATATTCATTTATTATTTATTTACCTTCTAAAATTGAAATTAATGATTTTGTTTTCCATGTGTATATTTGTTATTTGTTTTATATTAATTGGAATTTCTTTGGGGTTTTCTTTCTTTAATATGAGTAAATGGACATCTAGAATACTGTTTAATGTATTTTGTGTGTTGATTAATTCATAATTCGATTATTTCTCAAGGTGTCATATTAATGTCATATTAATGTCATATTAATGTCATATTAATTGAAAATGTCCTTTGTGTTTTTGTGCATGTATGTGTACTTTGCTCTTGCAACAGTTTAAACACCACTAATTCAAAAATGTCTATGGTTTTATTAATTATGAAATACTTACACATATAACTATCCAAAAAAAAGATCATGTTTCGGTCCAAGTGTTAAAATTAGTGTAAAATGTAGTATCAGGGGAAATATTTGTGGGTCTACCTCTTCGTTAATAAGCAATACACAGAAAATGTGGTAGCTAAAGTAAATGTAGTTTCCTTGAGAAAATGAAAAATACCGATATTTCCGGTTCAGGTTTGGAATGAAGGAATAGAAGACACATGCTGTTCATGTGATATGTGATAGTCCAGGTTGTAATAAGTATATGGTTAAGATATCAAAGAAAATATCGATTTAAAAAAATATATATATAACAATATATAAAAAATATATAACGTATATATGTCTGTTTGTGAAACTCTGTGTCGGTGTCGGTGTTTCCCTTTGTGCTGCAACTAACGCTTTGGCAAAGAGGGATTGATATAATAAGCCCTAGACTTACAAACTTTCTGGAGTTAATATGATCCATTTATCGTTTTCGGTGCCCATACGTACATATATATATATATGTGTGTGTGCATGTATATATATATATACATACTACTGTACGTCTGTATACATATATGTATGTACGTATACATACATACTTACATTTAAGTATCAGCCGTACTAAGAGTGAGAAATGAAATTTCGTTTCATTCTTTTCCATTTATATTATATATATTATATATATATTAAAATAACAGATTTTAATAAATATTTTCTCTAGGGTTCTTATATATTTGATATATATTTATCCTTATCGAGCCCTTTTGGGATTTTAGTCTTCACATTTATATTCATTTATATACATATAATATATGTGTATTTATTTGTGTTTGTGTGTATCACTGTATGCGTAGGTTTTATTCACAATCACATGAATCAAAGAAAACGACACCTCACTGCTTCACCACCACCCCCAGCTAGCGGAAAAGGATGAGTAAAGATAAATATCTTGAATTGTATTTATGGTTTTGTTATGAACTTAGTTCATCAGTAGAGCCACTAAAGTGTCTATAACCTTTACAGGCATCAGCGTTTGAATTATCCACTTCTTAGATACTTTCCACTTTGTCTTAAGAAATGTGGCTTCATAACAAGCTCTAATTTTCTTGCAAATATTACAAGTGCATAGAAATAATGCATACCTACAAATATATGCAATTATATGTGAAATATGAAATGTTGCCGTCACAACGTAAATGCCTACCACAATAGTTGAGCACTATGAATTTTTTTTTTTTTTTTTTTGAGAAAATCGGGTACAATACGCTTAGAGAGAGCAAAAGTAGGCATTTTTATTAATTTTCTGTTTCTTAGGTCAACTGGCGGCAATATCTATGTTACGTAATATCTTCAGGCGGCAATATCTATGTTACGTAAGTCTGTGGACTTATTACCAGCATTTATCTCGTTATATTCGATATGGAATTACATTAACATCTTAGAAGCAACGAATTGGCAGAATTGTCAGAGCATCGTAAGAAATCTGTTGTTGTATTTGTTTGGGTTCAAATCTAACCAAAGACAACTTTGCATTTCATCCTTCCGGTACCTATAAAATACCAGTACACTCCCTGAGTCAATTTAACCCACTCTTTACCTCAAATAAAAAATGTGTTAGCCTTGTGCCTAAATTGAAATTGGGGGAAGGGGTGATGGCGGTAGTGGTGATGAGGATGATGATTACTATGTAGGTTATACCATTGTTGCTGCTGCTGCTGATGATGATGATGATGAGGATGAGTAGAGGGAGGAGGGGGCGGGGGGAGGAAGAGGAGGATGGAAGTTTGTACGGTTGGCTGCTCCTTCTGCGGCCATAACACTTAGTCGCCTCTTACGAAAGGCAGGGGTACAGTTTACCTATTCTGAATCAGATACACACAACAGTTTCAACCCACCCAGGGGAAGGATTACATGTCACAGTGTAAATATGTGTTCTTAATTACTTTTATGAATTTCTAATTGAACGTAATTGTAAGACATCCTTACTTCTAATAATAGACATATATGTGCTAGAAAGACAGAGGAAATGTCAATGTATGTGTATTTGTGTGTTTATATCTGTATAAATGTGTATGTATGTCTTTTGTGTGTGCGTAATTGTGTTTATATGTGTGTAAATATACATGTGTGTGTGTGTATTTGTGCGTTTTTATATGAGTCTAAATGTGTATGAATGAGTGTGTTTGTGCGCTTTATATGTCTGTACATATATGTGCTTGTGTGTGTGTGGGGGGGGGGGGGCGTTTATGTGAGTGTGAGTATGTATTAGTAACGTAGGCGTTATTTGTCGTTATCTTCTACGCATAAAATTAAGCTAATTTTCTTTTCTCTTATCTTAGTATTTTATACAAACATACATGACCATTAAATTATTTTATTAAAATGTGAACAAGACAAAATCAATTTATCTTTTAGTTATTAAAATTGGTGTAAATTTATATAGGCTAGGTGAATGTTAATTATATAATATTATTGTTGCTATAGTCGTTTTTGTTGCTCCTGTTATTGTTGCGACTCTTCGCTGTACAAACAAAAGTCTCTCTTAAAAGTACATTTATATGAGTAGGTGTTATATACTGTTAGACTGTTTGGATTGTCTAAGCAGGGAATTCAAAACTGACTAAAGTGTTATTATTGAATTTTCTTGTGTGTGCAAGCTACAACCTGTTTACATTCCTAAAACATACAGGTTTTCCAAATATTCTAGATGAAAAATCGATGATCTATTTTAATTGTTATCGCCAGGAATAAAGTGGTATGCTTTAGGCACCTGGTTGTTGAAAAACTTCCTCGGCATTTAACTGAATAATATGCTTCAGCAAGCTATTTAACTTGTTAGTAAGTGGTTATGAATTATTTCCAGATGATAGAAGAACCCTTACTTTAAAGTAATTTAATTCCGTTTGAGTGGATTTCGTCCCAGCACTGCGAATCCCTGACCTATTCATGTGTTTCTTGACTTTCCAGAATTAGATAGGCATATTAGTAAATGCTTAGTATATAGGTGAAGACATCTATTCTATTTCTTTTACATTTACGTCAGTATATCGAGAGATCAACATATTACCACTCAATTAATTCTATTAAAACTACAAGAAGATTTAAAGAGTTGCGAGGCAAAATATGGCGCAATTTTAGTTGAAAATTCAAAGGAGAATTTATCTCTGAACATGAAAGTGAATTGTATTATTCATGTCGTCAAATCAATAGGTTTTACAATCCAAACCAAATCTATAAAGTTGAAACAAAGAGAAACAATTTGCTGTAGGTCGTAGGTTTCTAGTATGGATATGAAAGTTATTCTCAAAGATACTTATACTCAATAGAGTCGTTATTCCTTGACAATCTTTTGCAATCTGTGATCCGGGAAATTTTAGATAAATTGAATACTGGATATGGGTACATACCAGCATAGCGAACGTGAATAACGTGTATTATCATAAATTCAAAGTCTTGTGTTGTAAATATGAAATCATGTTGTTATTTAAGTTGCTGCTGCTGTTGTTGTTGTAGCTGTTGTTGTTGTTGGATCTCCATCATTTCCGAAGATAAGTGTTTCAGTTATTTGATAAATGGAACTGCCTTCTCATGAAATTAACGTGCAAGTAGTGCCTGAGTAATCCATAAACACGTGTACCCTTAACGTAGTTTTCAAGAAGATTCGACGTGACATAGCGTATGACAAGGCTGGCTATTTGAATTATAGCTGAGTCTACGTAAAATGATATGACTTAATCACAGACAGAACCCGCCGCCGGACATTCAGATCACGATCTTACGATCATGAGCTGAAATATACCTAATCACTATGCATCGCACATTCATAAATTATGTTCCTGCACGTTCAATATGAATTATATTCAGTTTATGAATAGAATTACTCAGAAGTAGTATTCCATTCACAATAACAGTGTCTTCACCTATCATTGTTGTCACCCGAGTACATACATTTTCCTCAGGCAGCTTTTAACCAAACCCAGCTTAGTAATCAGATTGCAAACATCTACTATCTCTATGAACACACAAGTCAAACATTGCATTCACTGAGTATGTGGCTAGTAATTTATATTATCGACTCTAGAAAGGCAACGTTCACGTCGGTGGGATTTGAACTCAAATGCTGCAAAAACGCTCTAACGTGTCTTTCAATCCATCGTCCTTATAGTTGCTGCAATAACAAGAGTAATTTTATAATGTAGCAAGACAAGTCTATATTTGAATGACAATTCTTTTCACACTGAGTTAAAACAAAGCATTATATACGCAGGAAGTGGAGGACTGGGTCTAAAGATATTGGTTGCTAGGAGATGAAGGTGAGGGGGGCCATCTACATATAGAATGGTATCATTTAATTTTTATAATGAATAAATAACATTTTCAAAAAATAAATAAGTGGAAATAAAACAGTGCAATCAAATTTTTGCAAAAAAAAAATAAATATATATATATATATATATATATATATATATATATATATATATATATATATAACGAAGGAAATGTGGTAAGGAACCAGGTGGACCATAACGCACCAAAGTACTCAATACTTGAGGTAGTAGAGTGGGTAATAGGAACAGCTGAGCTCAAGCCGTTTCGAATTAGCCGTCGAAACGGCTTGAGCTCAGCTGTCGGGGTCTTACTGATTCCTATATATATATATATATATATATATCGCTATTTCAGAGCAGCAATTCTAATTTTCAATATATATATATATATATATATATATATATATATATATATATATATATATATATATATATATAAAAGATTTTACAAGTCCGACCCTCTACCGATACTACCATAAGATTATAGCGTGAGGTCTTCAAAATCTTTTTGTAAAATCTTTTTTATATATATATATATATATATATATATATATATATATATATATATATATATATATATATATATATATATATATATATATATATATATATATATATATATATATATATATATATATATATATAAGATTTTACAAAAAGATTTTGAAGACCTCACGCTATAATCTTATGGTAGTATCGGTAGAGGGTCGGACTCCATGCTTTGAGTTCTGAGTTCAAATCCCGCCGAGGTTAACTTTACTTTTCATCCTTACGGGGTCGATAAAATAAAGTACCAGTAATGCACTGGGTAATTGCTGGCCTTGTGCCAAAAATAGAAACAATTATTTTAAAGTAGGGACTATGTCACTTACTTCTTTTTTCAAGAAACAAATGGAGATAATCTGACAGATCTGTTTCATACTGTTGGTAATCATCAGAGCTTAGCACTCTTTCTCTCTGTGATATTAGAATCTACTATGATTTTCGCTTACTTTATTCATATATACATGTTTTTGCATGTCTGTTAGATTAAAACTTACAATGATTGGCATTATATATACGCAGGTCAACGAGGGCACTATTACTTATTCATATGATCAGCCAGAAAATAGCAGGTAAATGTCCCTCAAACATCACACATAAATGGGCATGTATGTATGTTCGTACATGTTTATGTGCATGTGTGTGTGTGTGTGTGTGCCAGCTTAAATTCAGTGTGACACCTTGTGCAAGTGTTTTTAATCTTAATATTAATTTGCAAAGCAATATATATATATATATATATATATATATATATATATATATATATATATATATATATATATATATATATATATATATATATATATATATATAAAGAGAGGGGGGTAGAGAGGTAAAGAGAGAAATAGGAGGGAGAGGGGGAGAGAGAGACATTCGCTGGTTCAGTAGATTCGTGGCTTACAGAAGTAGGTGCCAAAATAAACACTCTATACTATGGCAGAGGTTATTTCCCTTGCTGGACTCCATGTGCGTCTAGCTATAGTTAACTTCTTCATTCGTCGGACATGACCCGTTGATAAAGTTGTTCCGGTCCCTCCTCTCCCTAGAAGTCTTATATATTTTTATGTGGGCTGATAGGGGGCGGATTAAGGAATAGCAGAAACCCAAGAAGCTATATTTACCACCTTTCTAGTGGGTCCGGGTAAGTTTTTACATTCATATAAATTATTGATTTATTGATATTTTATCTGAGTGACCCGAATCTTCCTGGTCGTTATTTTTCGGCTGCACGGGTGATTTTAGGCATAATCTTTGTGTGTTGGTATCTTAACGATAGTTATAGCTCTGATTTATCTGAATTATTGAGCCCTCTACCACTCATGTCGGATTTGTTTATCGTATATATATATATATATAAATATATATATATATATATATATATATATATATATATATATATATATATATATATATATATATATATATATCAAGTTTAATACACAAATGGCTTCTTCATGACTAGACCTGTTTCATATTTATATTAAACTTGATGTTTACAATCAACTAACATATTGAATAGCTTACTAACTGTGATTAACCCTGATTGAATCCGTGACTATATATATATACGTATATATCTATCTATATATATATATATATAATGTATAAAAATCAATACAATATAATTACCTCATTACCAGAGGTTTCCCGAATGAGGCGAATACGAAAGAAACGTCTACATTCGTTCGTCAGACGAGGCAATATAAAACATGGGTAAATACTTGGAAAGTCTCATCAAGAAAATCAAATGAATTAGAAATTGAAATATATAAAAATCTATCAAGAAATATAGTTAGGTGTGTGTATATGTATGTATATACGCTCACAGATGTGCATATATGTGTATGCACACACATATACGTATAGTGAAAAAGTGTGCGTAAATATAAAATTTAGGGCAAATGTATCTGTATGTCTGTAATCTACAGACAGAATAGATACATCATAAGAATATGAATATGAAGGCGTGCGCATAAACACACCTACACAGACGTACACTTAGATGCGGAAGTAAAAGAGGTAAGGGAGTGTAATAATTAAAGGAAAGTATCAATCTCGATATATTTATAAAAATGTAACAATAAATTAGAAAGAAAAAATTTTTAGAAAGAAAAAATTAAAGAAAAGAAGACAAAAAAGGGTACATACATACACAGACACGCATATCTCACAAAAGAAACGCAAAAATATACATGCTTATATACACACGCACACTTACACATCCATACGTTCGATACGTACATACACACACACATACACACATACTTACACTCACGCATATTGACCTGTATGCATGCACACGCATAAAAATGAGTAAGTAAAAAAAAATAAAAAAAATGGATGGACAATTTAACACAGATTCTACGGAATATTTTGACATAAAAACTCATAAATACCCGCAAAGAGTAAAAGATATGACCGCCTTTGAATTAGACCTAGTTAACCTAATCAACAATATCAATTTTCGTAAGTACTCTAACCCCTTTCAATCTAAATTATCTAATGATATTTCAACTTTTAAATCTTCTAATAATAAGTTCATCTTCTCCGATAAAACTAAAAACCTATATGAAGTTAATAATAATTTACACGACCAACTATTAATATATAATATCACCTCTAAATACCAAATAGCTAATATAAATACGTACCATAATATAAATAAGGAAGCTAAAGAATTAGCTGTTTCTTTAAAAATAAATAGGACAGAAAAACTTGCTAAACGTTCTGCGTATATCACCCGTAAAGATCATAAACCCGACTTTATTAATCGTCCTAGTTGTAGATTAATCAACCCTGCTAAGACTGATATTGGTCTTGCCAGTAAAAAAATTTTAAATAAATTAAATACACACATTAGAAGTAAGTCTAAATTACTCCAATGGATAAATAGCTCTTCCGTAGTACATTGGTTTAATAATATTAAAAACAAAATCAGTTCTAGATTCACCCAATTTGACATTGTAGATTTCTACCCATCTATTACTCAGACCCTTTTAGCGAAAGCTTTAAATTTCGCTAGAGGGTTTACTAATATCTCCGATATTGAAGAGAATGTCATCTTGCATGCTAGGAACACTCTACTTTTTAATGATAATGACACTTGGGTAAAAATATCTAACCCAGAGAACCCATTCGATGTCTCAATGGGCTCTTACGACAGTGCTGATGTTTGTGATCTGGTCGGCCTATTCCTCTTACATACACTTAAAGAAAAATTTCCTAACCATATTTTTGGGCTTTATCGCGACGATGGTCTAATACTTTCCCATACCACCATAGGCCATAACTTAGATAGATTAAGGAAAGACTTAATAAAAACCTTCGCTAGTTTTAATCTTAAAATTACTATTGACACTAACCTTTCCAACGTAGATTTCCTAGATATAAACCTAGATTTGCCTACTGCTTCTTATAAACCATACCATAAACCTAATGAAAACTTAAAATATATAAATAAAGGATCTTGCCATCCACCTATAGTTTTTAAAAACCTTATCCCTAATATTAGCCGTAGGATCTCCACCCTCTCTTCCTCAGAAGCTATTTTTAATAAGGCATCCCCCTACTATAATACAGCCCTCCAAAATAGCGGTTTTAGCGAACCAATTAAATACATACCTAACTATACTAACTCTATTAAACATAAAAATAGGAAAAGAAAAATAATCTGGTTCACACCCCCCTACTCTCTAGCAGTTAAAACTAATGTAGGCAAAAAATTCCTTGAGCTCCTAGATAAACATTTCCCTAGAACACATAGATACTATAAGATCTTTAACAGAAACTGTGTCAAAATTAGCTATTCCTGCGGTCCCCCTATTAAGTCCTATATCCTCAACAAAATATCACCTAGAGAAAATCAAACTTGCTCCTGTAGAATCAAAAGTGAATGCCCATTACAAGGTAAATGCAACACCAAAGCCATTGTATATGCGGCTAAAGTGACAACCATCAGCAACAACCATCCAGCCACCAGTGAACGATATGTGGGTATGACGCAAGACAAATTCAAAACGCGTTATTACTCACATGTCGCATCCTTTCGACATCCAGAAAAAAACGTACAACAGCTCTGGCTAGCAGAATTTGGGATTTGAAAGACCAAGGCATCGAATATAAATTAGATTGGTCAATTTTGAACCAATCTAAAGAATATGCTAGAGGAACAAGAAAATGCACGCTCTGCATAAATGAAAAATATTGGATATTGCAAAATCTAAAATCACCAAAGACCTGCCTGAACACAAAGACGGACATTTTCACCAGTTGCCCACACATGAAATCACACCTGCTTTCCAGCTCATATAAACTTAACACACTTTCAGATACTTATCCTCCATAAACTCTTATTATTCTCTTTTTAATTACCCTTTCTGACTTACTTTCATTTTTATCCTTGTCGATAATTTCATTTATTTTTATTCTTATTTTTTTATTTTTTTTTTTTTATTTTTTTTTTTACTTCACATCCACCAATAACCCCACCCCCTTTATTCTCCGATTCGCTTTCCATTTTTTAGATCCCCTTTTTTTACTTCCCTTTTTCCTTCACTAACTGATTACACTTGCCATTTGTGTTTTCCAATCCAGATATATTTTTCATTTTTATTTTTATTTTTTTATTTTTGCGCAGCAAATCTGACAATTTTATATTTGTACTTACTTATCCACAAGTTTTTTACACCCTGTATCAATATGGCTGAACGCCTTAATGTGTGTATACTTTCTATATATGTACATGAGCGACTACGTATGTGCGCGCGCGTGCGTGTATGTATATATATAAATATATATGTGTGTATATATATGTGTGTGTGTATGTATATATTATGCGTATGTGTCTTTATATCCATGTTTTGACATCTAGGTTTTATGTTTTGTTCCTTTTTTTCTCCCCCCCCCCTTTTTTTTTTTACTTACTCATTTTTATGCGTGTGCATGCATACAGGTCAATATGCGTGAGTGTAAGTATGTGTGTATGTGTGTGTGTATGTACGTATCGAACGTATGGAGGTGTAAGTGTGCGTGTGTATATAAGCATGTATATTTTTGCGTTTCTTTTGTGAGATATGCGTGTCTGTGTATGTATGTACCCTTTTTTGTCTTCTTTTCTTTAATTTTTTCTTTCTAAAAATTTTTTCTTTCTAATTTATTGTTACATTTTTATAAATATATCGAGATTGATACTTTCCTTTAATTATTACACTCCCTTACCTCTTTTACTTCCGCATCTAAGTGTACGTGTGTGTAGGTGTGTTTCGCGCGCGCCTTCATATTCATATCCTTATGATGTATCTATTCTGTCTGTAGATTACAGACATACAGATACATTTGCCCTAAATTTTATATTTACGCACACTTTTTAACTATACGTATATGTGTGTGCATACACATATATGCACATCTGTGAGCGTATATACATACATATACACACACCTAACTATATTTCTTGATAGATTTTTATATATTTCAATTTCTCATTCATTTGATTTTCTTGATGAGACTTTCCAAGTATTTACCCATGTTTTATATTGCCTCGTCTGACGAACGAATGAAGACGTTTCTTTCGTATTCGCCTCATTCGGGAAACCTTTGGTAATGAGGTAATTATATTGTATTGATTTTTATACATTAAATTTTGCTCTGATACTTACATAGAGTACTCTTCACTTCTATGACCTTTTCTGTTTCCAACGGAAATTTCAATACTTATATATATATATATATACATATATATGTATATATATATATATATATACATACACATATATATATACATACATATATATATATATATATATATATATATACATACACATATATATTTATATATATACATACACATATATATACATATATATTTATATATATATATTATATATATATATATATATATATATATATTCATATATATATATATATATGTTTGTATATATATATATATATATATACATACATAGTTTTGCTCGCACCAACCTGAGGTATCTGATTTTTAATGCGATGAAATACCAATGATGGTTGGAAAATCACTGACGAAGGACTATTTTTATCATATGTAACCCATGTGCAAACCACGCAGTATTCTTCTTTCTTCTCATGTTTTTTATATATATTTACCTCGGCTGCGTTTGTCTGTTTCTCTCTTACAGCTTCCCCGCTCTCTCTGTTTCTCTCACCTTCTTTCGCCCCCTCTGTCAGTTACACTTTCTCTCGACTGACCTCTTCCTCACACTTCTACTCACTCACTCTCTGTTTCTCCCCTTCTCACTTTCTCCCGTTTAGCTTGTAGTGGGTCTCTTCTTGCTTACATCTCACACACATCGGACGGTCTGTACCCCTCTCGCTCATGAAATCCACCCAGCTTATGCCGACCGGACAACCATGCTGCTTGTTTATTTTCCTGTCTTCGGTTTGCTTTTATCCTTCTAAGTTGTTTACTTGTCCCCCTCGCTTTACGCGAATTACTGGTCCCAATAACTTTTTTTAGTTATTGCTCGCACCAAACTGAGGTATCTGATTTTTAATGCGATGGAATACCAATGATGGTTGGAAAATCACTGACGAAGGACTATTTTTATCATATGTAACCCATGTGCAAACCACGCAGTATTCTTCTTTCTTCTCATGTTTTATATATATATATATATATATATATATATATATATATATATATATATATATATATATATATATATAGGAGTGCGTGCATATACAATGTCAATTAGATCCCTAGGGATTTTTGTACTTGTTGAAAACTTGTTAAATATATATATAAATATATATATACACATGTGCACGCACTACTATATATATATATATATATATATAGGAGTGCGTGCATATGTGTGCATGCACATGTGTATATATAGATTTATATATATATGTATAACTTATATATATATATATATATATATACGTAAAAATGTAACGAAATTTCATTTCCCACTCTTAGTACGGCTGTTACTTAAATATAAGTATGTACACGTACATACATATATGTATACAGACGTACAGTAGTATGTATATATATATATATACATACATGCACACATATATATATGTACGTATGGATTCACCGAACATTTATTATAATACTCGGTGTGTTTGTAACAAACATCCCGTATTAAGCCGTAGTGTCCAGCAACCATCGCTGCTCGTTTGTTCAACACTGACAAAGGAACGCTGTACTAGTTTCAAGCTTATTAGCTATCATCAGCAACGTATACCTGCCAGATTGTAATAATAATAAATTTGAAGATTAAAATCCAAAGAGGGCTCGATAAGGATAAATATATATCAAATATATAAGAACCGTAGAGCAAATATTTATTAAAATAACAGATTAAAGTTTAAGCAAAGAATCGGTGCTTTCAGCCTTAACGGGATTTACTGAAACTAACAAAGTCAATCTGTGAACGCAGAAGTGAATATTTCAAAAAACGTTGCAACCGGGGGAAGACTGGAAGATGTTATTTTGGTTCGTGGAAACGTTCCCTGGCAAAGAACGCGAAGTTTCAGAAGATCCCGTTAAGGGTGAAAGCAACGATTCTTTGCTTAAACTTTAATCTGTTATTTTAATAAATATATATATATATATATATTCACCAGGCTAAAAATTCTAATTTAGTCCAGAAATAGCCGTCGAAACGGCTTGAGCTCTGCCGTCGGGGTCATACTTTTATATATATATATATATATATATATCAGTTCAGAATTAGCCGTCGAAACGGCTTGAGCTCAGCCGTCGGGGTCCTACTCGTTCCTATATATGTATATATATATATATATATATATATATATATATATATATATATATATATATATATATATACATATAGATATATAGATATATATGCATATATATATATATATATATATATATATATATATATATATATATATATATATATATATATATATATATATATATATATAATTTCAAGTTATCAATAATGTAGTGATAATATATCGTCACGTTAGAGATGAACAGCGTACGTGTAGGTTTGCTCAACGAGTATAAATTATATTCCGGAGAAAATGTAGAAAAGATGAATATAAAATGAAAGTGCTTTTATAAAGGACTTTATTAGGTATTGACATATGTTTCTGTAACAGACGGAATACCTATGTATCGCTGCTTGCGTAATCATATAATGTTAGGAAGTATTCGATAGCAAACGTATAATCAGTTGTCACTTCTTCGGAGATATTGGATAAATTGGAAAAAATCAGAAAAATCAAAGTATTTATATTAGTTGTAAGAAAGGAAGAAGAGAAGGGATAGTATATGACAGATGGCAATTCAATTTGCTGGTAAACAAGTATATAGAAGGTTTTTAATGAGTATATGGCTGATTTTATCTAAATAAGAATTTAAATATGTTAAATAAGAACTTAAATATTTTATCTAAATAAGAATTCTATATATATATAGTAACGAAACATAAGTCAATTGCATTAACTCATAATCCTTTATTTACTGCTATATATATTTCGATGATGGTCATTGAATGGCTATGACCTCATCAGGCAGTTAGTCAGTTCTTTCATATGCAAGCTCTGTGTTTATGGTGTTGATGGTATCAGAGCCTTGGGACATATATATATATATATATTAAAATACAGTGTTCTAAATAGCTTGCCAAGTCATGCATGACTTGGAAATCTATTTAGAACACTGGTTTAACCGCTTTACTTCCCTCCGAAGAAGAGATATTATCTCGAAAATTAAGGACATTTAAATAAATCTAATTAAAAGACTAATTGTCAACAATATCTTTTGCATTTGCATTCTTTATTCTATGTCCATACGTGCATTGTTTTGGCTTTATTATACATATACAAACGTTTATATATATATATATATATATATATATATATATATATATATATATATATATATAACAGAGGAATTGTGGTAAGGAACCAAATGGACCATAACGCACCAGAGTACTCAATACTTAGATTTATCTCTCTATATATATATAGAGATAAATCTACCAAAATATACGGTAGTGTCCAATCCGTATTAAGAACTCAATGTAATCCAAATATGAATGGAGAAGATGCATTCAAAAATTTTGGATGAAAATCATAAGAAAACAGAGTCAAGATAAATTAATAAAACAATGAAATAAAAACAAAGAACAACTTCCTTATATTAAAAAATTCATCATTTTACGATCGTTTCTAGGATGTATATGTGTGTTGGTATGTATATCATATAGATCTATGTAAAAATATTACAAATTATCAGAGGAAATATACATACCTTCACATATACATGCTGTCTTCAGAAATGATGAGATTTGTTTATTGAAAAAAACAACAAAGATTTAATATAAACGGTCTGTTTGGGAACAGGTTTTGAATTGACCAATAGAAGAGTAGTTAGAGGTCAAGTTGATAGAATAGTGGTAGTAGAAATTTAATTTAAGGGTAGAGGAGTGCAGACTTATGTTTTGAATGAAAAGAATACTTTGAATGAAAAGAATACTTTGGGGATGAAAAGAGGTCAAGCCAGTGAAGGGTATACAAAAATTTGATGTTATTAAAGATTAATGTTAAAAATGAAGGAAAATAAAATTTCAGGGTACGGATATTAGTGAGAAATACCAATCATATTTAAACCACAAGGAATCTAGATCTATAACAAGAAATTAAATAAATTGATAGGTATACTTATTGATAGGTAAATTTATATTAATTCATATGAATGTGATAAATAAGAATTAGATGTTATTAAAGGGTGTTATTAAAATCGAAGGAAAGTAAAATTTTGGGATAAGAGTAGTAGTGAGAAATACAAATCTTATATAAACTACAAGGAATCTAGTCTCATAACAGGAAATTAAATTAATTTATAGGTATACTTTTAGGTATTAATTTTAGGAAAAGAGAGCTGTAAGAGGGAAATAAAATTATGAAGTTCTCTGTAGTAAAGTACTAATTATAGGTTAACTAAATTAAAAAAACTAATTATAGTAATATTATAGCAATATGTAAAATATAAGTGTAAGTATATTAATTAGGTTTATAATATTTGAAGGTTCTTCTAATCCTATGATTGCAAGATATAATTAATTCCTGTCGCTTATTTAATAGGATATCCTTAGAGTTCATGATTTCAAAAAGTTCCTGGGAGCATAACCTACACTCATATCTGTTATTTTGATAAGGGGTGGCCCTTTTGAGCACACTCCAGGTCAGGTTGTAATCGATATTCTTCTTTCTATAATTATTAATTGTTTCAGCCAAGGATGTTGTATTAGCTAATGCGGCATTTTTAAAACTAGGTTTGTGGGTATTAAATCTTACTTTAAATTGGTTAGACGTAGCTCCTATAAACATAGTTTATAAAAATTGGTTAGACGTAGCTCCTATAAACATAGTTTATAAAAATTGGTTAGACGTAGCTCCTATAAACATAGTTTTAAAAATGCCGCATTAGCCGCCGAAACAGCTACAAAAGTACAATAAAAATTAATAATTATAAACAACCTACTTTCAAATTCAAAGTATGTATATATATATATATATATATATTAAAATAACAGATTAAAGTTTAAGCAACGAATCGCTGCTTTCACCCTTAACGGGATCTTCTGAAACTAACAAAGTCCATCTGTAAACGCAGAAGTGGATATTTCAAAAAACGTTGCAATCGGAGGAAGACAGGAAGACGATACTTTGGTTCGTGGGAACGTCCCCTGGCAAAGAACGGAAAAATACGTCATTAATAGGAGCGGTGAAAAACAATTACGCGCAAAGACAGAACCACGTTTATGGTATAAAAGAAGTCGTAGACTAATGTTCTCTTAGGTGG
>OZ024745.1:33840439-33872939 GCA_964016885.1 Eledone cirrhosa | reverse complement strand
CTTTGCTCGACCCAAGGTTACAGTAAAAGACATTTGTCCAGTGTCGAAAGGAATAGGTTTGAAACTGAAACCTCCAAATTGCGAAGCTAATTCTTAACCACACAGCTATGCCTGTCTCAAATTACTTCAGATAGTTCAAATTGAATAATCCTCATTTTCTATGGATGATTTAATTCAACTAAATGATAAAGACGCAGGTAGGGGCTTTACTCAAAAAATAGCAACGTTTTTATAGCTTCAACCACATGCTACTCTTTCGTATTTCTACAGTATATTCTCCAAAGATATGTGTCACAGAATGCACTTTCCTGCAATGTTTTCTTGGTATTCCGATTCCATTCTAGTTATTCAAATAATATTTTCTTAACAAACAGACATATTTTTATTATTATTACTACTTTGATACCATAGCAAGTTTATTTACCAACATGATCTTAATCTATCCGTATGGGAGAGGGTGAAATAATTTGATGCAACAGATAGATTAAGATCTTTGAACTTGAGTTCTAGAATATCACCATGAAGCAACATAATCCATCGATGCTGTTTATAGAAAATCGATGATATAATAGTACATTGCAGAAATACTGAAAGAAACGAAGCAATAAATACTATCTGTGAATGAATATCATTGAAGTACATTTACAAACTGTACAATTGTTTACATATTAATAATTGTTTCTACTTTTGGCACAAGGCCAGCAATTATCCCAGCGTATTACTGGTACTTTATTTTCTCGACCCCGTAAGGATGAAAGGCAAAGTTAACCTCGGCGGGATTTGAACTCAGACCATAAAGGGCCGTAACTCTTTGTTGCAAAGCATGGCGTCAGACCCTCTACCGATACTACCAATCCACCGCCGTTGTTTATATATTAATACTATTAAACATTTAGACATCATTCTAAATCAGAATTCAATAATACAGTACGTAGACATTCATCACCATTTCTGACTATAAACTGCTTCTGGCTGTTGATCTCAGTACATGGTAGAATAATTCTATAGAAAACAGGTATTAGTTTCATCTTTACCACACAAAACTCCAGCAGTTTAAATTAATGTCTCTGTGGTAGAAAATATTTAAACAAATCACCAAATCAGGAGGAAGGTATCTTGTTCAAAGGTATAGTCCCTATGAGCTGAAATCGTTGATGCAGCGAGTACCACTGGTTATTCATCACAAGGCGCAAATGAAATGTACCGTCTACCCAAGGTGTCAGATATTACCCCACTCCATTTCTCCGATTCTTCTTTTACTTTCACTCCACACCCACTGTCTCTTCCTGTTTGTAAATATATACAATTGAACATAAATAAAATCTTATTAGATCTAGTGAAAAAAAAGTAATTTAAACATTTAAACATTGTAACACATCTAATCATTGAAAACATTTAAACATTTATGTATCGAGTTACAATAAATAAAGAAAAATCAATTTTGCTGTTTGAGTTATAGCCAAGAAATTCATTTCATTCGCAGAAGGTGGAGCTATATTTAGTTTCTTGACGTAACAACCATCTAATTCTACAGTAAAAATTGAATAGTATTTCTTAGTACAAACATGGGTCAATACGTATTATATTATTGAAGATGGAGTGATGAGATTTATCGAACAAGTAGTAATGTCCTGACATGGTAAAATCATGATACGACATCGTTTCTTAGTTGACATTTGTATCTAATGCTCTTGAAAAATATTAGAACTTTATAAAATTCCATGTTATTCTCTCCCTTTGTATTTGAAGAACATTCGTAGAGTCTTTAGAGCATCCTTATAAAATGTGATTTTTGATCTGGCTCTCTGCACTCCCAGATCAGATCTTGCCGAAGACAACTTTGCCTGTCAACCTTTCGTGATCGATATATGAGTGCCAGTCTGGAGCAGATGATTTGTGGAAATTTTAAAGCATCTGAAAAATTACCTTTCTGTCACTGGGAGAATGGTGACATGATCGGTGACATGATCGGGGCCTTCTATCATTGAAACAGGAAACCTCGTATGAGATGCAACCTTATAGGTGGACATTTAACAGAAGTGATAATAGTAAATAGTAAAGTCATAAAGTGCGATCAAGTGTGTTCAACGTTCATGAAGCTATTGCATGTTACATTTATTTGAAGACGACACCTTCTCCATACAAAATACTATCGAGAAGTAGAAGGTAGTATCATCTTCATAGGAGTGCGTCAGACTGATTACACCGTGTAACAAAAAAAAATGTTTTCTCTGTTCCTGGCTTGTAATCACTTTTTTGTGTTGCATAGGTCCCAAATAAATAAAAAAATAATGCTATTAAACAGTTAAAAGTTTGGGTTTGTAAAAGTTCTAAGCTATTCACTAGAATTATTTGTATGCTGGATTTTACGTTGTATGTAAGGTTAATTTGCTTATGTTAAATGATTTGTTTATATGTGTTTCAGGTTAAATTAAAATTATAAAATAAAGAGTAATACCTAAAGTGCAATAAAGTATAAAATTGTTAAAAAGTGGATTAAAGAGATTTATTGATACTGGATTTTCGCACCCTGAATAAAGGGTAAGTTGTGTTTTAAGCACGAATTTTCATTAGTATGATTAGTGTTCTTTTATATTATTTAAATATGTATTTCCCTTTCCAATATTTATTTTGTATTGCATATCAAATTTATTTTCCAAGACAAGTATTCCGATGAAGAAGATGAGATGGATGCTGAGGACTTGGATTACCTACCTGAGGTACCAGAAAACGTTCCTCACTTCCCAAACCAAAAAGACGTCAGTGACTTGGTCAGGAATATAAGTCTGATCAAGTACAATGCAGAGCTATTCGTCTCCAGGATGAAGCAGTGGAACTTGGTCAAGGAGGAAGTGCAGGTGACAAGTCAGAGAAGTCGACACGAACCTTTCTCAGGCTTTTACACTCTTAGGGATGGCCTCTGCTTCTGCCATGACGTGCCTGGACTGTTTGACGTTATTGGGGTGCCGTTTGTGCCCAAGGAGTGGCGGATACTTATAAACAGCTCCACCACAAGTTTGAAGGCTGTCCTCCTCCACAATGGAAACAAGTTCCTGACACTGCCCCTAGCTCCAGCAGTCTGCCTGGAGGAAGATTACTACAGTGTGAAAGTCCTCTTGGAAGCTCTGCAATACAACCAGTTCAATTGGGAAATCATTGGAGACTTAAAGATGGTGGCTTTCCTGCTTGGACTCCAAGGAGGCTTTATCAAATTCCAATCCTTCCTTTGCCTTTGGGACAGCAGAGCCACCTATGACCACTACAAAAGAAAGAACTGGGAGCAGCGAACAGAATTTGTAGTTGGGACCCGGAACGTCATGTGGGAGCCACTGGTTGATCCCAGGATTGTGCTCATGCCGCCACTGCACATTAAGTTGGGGTTGATGAAGCAGTTTGTGAAGGCTCTCAACCAAGAATCAGCCCCTTTTAAGTACCTTCTTGAGTTCTTCCCCAAGTTATCTAAGGCCAAAATCAAAGGTGGAATTTTTGTTGGACCTCAGATAAAGGTGTTTGAGTCTACCGAGTTCTCCAATAAGCTCAATAAGATTGAGAGAACAGCATGGAACTGTTTCAAGGCAGTTGTTAAGGGCTTCCTGGGCAACTACAGAGCTGAAAACTACCAGCAACTGGTGCAGGATCTGATAAAGGCTTTTGGCGCCATGGGATTCAGGATGTCGCTTAAACTCCATATGCTGGACGCTCACCTGGAAAAATTCAAGGATAATATGGGCGCCTACTCAGAAGAACAAGGCGAACAATTCCACCAAGATGTGAAAGAGATAGAGCAGAGGTACCAGGGCCACTACAATGAAAGAATGATGGGGGATTATATCTGGGGGGCTAGTGCAGGAATGCGACCTGGACTACAACCGCAAATCCAGGAAATCCAGTCATTTCGGACGTGTATAAGTTGCTTTATAAGTGTTATTTGTTTTTACTTGTTTGCTTTTAATAAGCATGTGTAATAAAATATACTCTCTTGATTTAATTATATGAACTGATAAATGTTTTTAAAATATGTTTTTCTTGAAAAATATGAAAATTTCGAAATATCAAACTCCTGACCACAAACCCAAACTTCTGATTAAATAATAGTGTTTTTTTTATAATAATGGGATATAACAAACCATGAAATGACACTTAGAACCGGGGAACAAAAAATATGTTACACAGTGCTCTCAATGTACTGGAGCGATAGTTAGATAAGCTGGTCGAAAGGAAGAAGAATGTAAAAGAATATACCAAACTTTGAACGCTCCTTTAAGGATCAAAGTAATTCCTTTAGCAAAGAATACCAAATACGGTCAGATCAAAAAGATAAGATACTCCTAACTCAAGAAATAAGAAGGAAGAGAAGATTTAGGCAACTTTGTTTGGAGGTTTTCGTGCTAGACATATTCAGATCCTTTGTTGACATAAAGAATATTGATTACACAATTGCTTTCGCAGAAATCGCAGGTAGTTGATGGAAATCGAACCTCCACATGAGAGTCGCTACACAGATCTAATGCTGATCCTTGGTAGGGGAATATATTCAGATTTATTATGAAGTAATCATTGTTTATGAAGTGATCATTGTCTCCAGAACTTTGAGATGCTGGAAGCTTGGGAGTCAGTGGATGTCAGATACATAAAATTTGAATTCTTGTAGTAAATGAGTGCAAGAAACATCATTAAAACTCCATATAAGTTGAACTGGATACTTCTAAATCCGAAGAGGTTGCCGTGGATTGAAAATAGCTTGGAATTTAGGAGTAGCAACACTGTTAGTGGTAGGTGCTTTATTACACTATAGTAATCAAAGAAATTACGGCATTCAACCACGTGTTGGCTGTGAGGCAGCGAATACTGTTAGGAAATTGCGTTGGGGCTGGTCGTTGTATGTGAGTTGTTTAAAAGAAGGCAGAGAGCCAGCATCAAATATGTCCGTTGCAATTACCAAGTACAATGGTTTGTGAGAATCTGATGATAATGATGAGAGAAGATTAAAGACAAATACAGGCTAGGAAAGAACTTATATGTTGGATAAGTTTCAGAGAAACTTCAAAGAGACTAAATGAAATCCGTCATTGTTTCATATATATATATATATATATATATATATATATATATATATATATATATATATATATATATATATATATATATATATATATATATATGCGTGTGGGTGTCTGCGTGTGCGTACATACACGCAAACACAGACACACACACGCATATATATATATATATATATATATATATATATATATATATTTATATATATATATATATATTTATATATGAAACAATAATTGTTTCTACTATTGGCACAAGACCAGCAATTACTCTAGTAAATTACTGGTACTTTATTTTATCGACCCCCGTAAGGATGAAAGGCAAAGTGAACCTATATATGAAACAATAATGGATTTCATTTAGTCTCTTTGAATATATATACACACAATCACTATAAATATATATATATATATATTGTTATACTTTGGGAGGGTCATGTTGCCAATAAGAAACACACGCACCAGTTGCTTTCACTTCAATTTATTATAATAAATTTATAAATTTAGGAATTTATAAATTTCCGGTTGGCTGGTTGGTTCCACAACCAGATGGCTGTTTATATAATAAACGAATATAAACACACACAGACACCCGGATGTGGCACATGCGCAGACTGAGCACACAAGACACACACAGAAACAAGATGGCGTAGGACAGAACAAAGGAGAGGCACAAAAACAAAGAAAAGAATCCCCAGTCACTGAAGAGGTCACAGAATGTGTGACGAAAGAACTTTGACAATATATAAACAACCATCTGGTTGTGGAACCAACCAACCAACCGGAAATTTATAAATTCCTAAATTTATAAATTTATTATAATAAATTGAAGTGAAAGCAACTGGTGCGTGTGTTTCTTATTGGCAACATGACCCTCCCAAAGTATAACAATATCGGTTTCAACACACGTTTTCAGATAAATAATCTTGCTAAACAAATTCACGGGATCTTCTGAAACTCAGAAGATCCCCTTAAGGGTGAAAGCAGCGATTCTTTGCTTAAACTTTAATCTGTTATTTTAATATATATATATATATACTTAGGTTAAAAGGAGTTAGGTATTGTATACCCGTGTCCCATTAAGGTATTGGCAGCATATATATATATATATATATATATATATATATATATATATATATATATATGCGTGTGCATGTATGTATAATTATATTGATATGTGCGCGTGTGTAGAATTATTTTTCTTCTATGCGTCATATAAGAACTAACTGCAACAGAGAAATAGTCAAAATATATTTTCATTGCTAGTACTTTTTATATTTTATATAGGATACAAATTTATGCGGTCATAAGTTCGTAGCCTATTGATCTCAGAAGATCTTCGGTGAACAATTAAACTTGCTAAGTAAAAAGAAAGAAAAATCAAAGTATGCCTGTTCGATAAAACAAAAAGATAGAAAATGCGGAAATAAATGTTCTCGTCAGAACAAAAGATAGTACAGTCATTTAAAAGTATGGTTCTTTATGCATTCACATTATTGTCAGTGCTTAGAGAAATGAACAAGAATTTGCTGATGCATAAATTCTGGAAGATCATAAAAATAGATTTCAACAAAATTTTCTATGTAAACAGAATGTTATCTATGTTCAGTTTAACCCTTTTGATGCTAAACAGTCTGAAACCGCCCCTGGTTCTATGATACAAGGCGTTTCTTTCTAAGTGTTTATAATTCAAGCCTCCCATCATAAGTTTATGTATGAGAATTTTTATGTTATGTTTAAAATACCAGATAGTTATTTATTTTACTAGTAATCTGGAGTTTTGAGTTTTGAGAATCGAACCTACGACCTTATAACCGTGTGTCAAACAAATATTGTTATCTAAAGCAACAAAGGTATTATTATTATTATTGCTTGAGTTGAAATCCCACTGAAGTTAGCTTTGCATTTCATATTTCGGGGTCGATAAAATAAAGTACCAGTCACGTTCTGGGGTCGATCTTTTGGACTTTCTCCTCCCCCTAAAATTGCTGTCCTTGTGCTTAAATCAGAAACCATTGGTGAATTGGCAGTATCGGTAGAGAGTCGGACGCCATGCTTTGACGCATAGAGTTACGGCCCTTGCCATTCTGAGTTCAAATCCCGCCGAGGTTAACTTTGCCTTTCATCCTTACGGGGTCGATAAAATAAAGTACCAGTAATACACTTGGCAATTGCTGGCCTTGTGCCAAAAGTAGAAACAATTATTATTATTATTGCTCTCTAAATCTAACAAAGATTTAAAGTAACAAAGGTACACAAGTAACAATCGGTTAAACTACATTTAGTGTTAAATGAAATTCTTTCAGGAGCCCTGCTACTTCAGTCTGGATTAAACGTTTGTCATGGTAAGTTGTCGGCTCTGATGTTGTTGGTATTATTGAGTGTTTTGTTTTATGTTCAAACTTCAGTAGCCCATGATGTATCCCCAATTTAGAGAAAGGTCACAAAAGGTTGATTGATAAGAACAAGAATTTTCAATACGCAAACATGCAAAAATGTTAGAACGTATAAATACGAGTTTCTCACCATCCGACATGGAATCAATCAGCAATGAATACAACTGTGGCGATGAATGAATATTGCCGGTTTATATAACATCAGATATGTTCTAGACAAGATCAACGTTCCTAAGGAAGAACACGCCTTAAACAAATTGTACCACAAGTAGTTGATTATTGATTGGTTAAAAATAGTGTTAAACATAGTCACTTGTTATACAGAACTAGACAGGCTGTATGAGCCGATATTCATGTCTGGTTTTGACAGCGAATTGGAAGTCCAGTGATTACGTGATGTGCTAAACGGATCAAGCTATGGGGAGACAAATTCTGTGTAAAATCTTTTGACAAAATGGAACTTCACTACAGATAGAAACACAGACACACACGTACACGAACACACATGCACACATACATAGGTATGTGCCTAGATACATACTCACACACGCACATACATCACCCCCATATATATATATAAGGTGGAGGTGCTCGGGCGTCTTATTAAAAATGCTTCGGTGTTTCATCCGACACATGCCGGTTTACCTTTCATCCTTTCGAAGTCCATAAATAAAGTACCAGTGCTGTGGTCAGTGTTCGTTCTCTCTCTCTCTCTCTCTCTATATATATATATATATATATATATATATATATATATATATATATATATATATATATATATATATATATATATATATATATATATATATATATATATATATATATATATATATTCATATGTATATGTGTATGAGTGAGTGGGATGTAAGTATGAGTGAACTTTGGTGCATACACAAACACGGGTAAAACATACTCAATGAGAGAAGATATAAATGAGAGAAGTCAAAAGTGGGGCCTCATTAGCAACAGTTGACCTTTGTCTTTGTATATGGCAGGTTCGAATGAAAAGATATAGAACTTCATACGAAAAAATGATTTCAAAAGAAAATTTTTGGAGTATGGTTATGCAAGGTTCCTTATGGTGTCTAATGTGCAGTTTGGTTAGTTGTAATTAGTCTCGATTGGAAAGGTTGATATGTTGTTGAAAGCTACTTGGTTGGTTTATACGGTGGGAGTGTGGGTGGTGTAAATAGTGAGAGAGACAAGAAATAAGTCATAAAACACTACCAACAGAAATACAAATGAATACATCATGTATGGATAAAAGGTAAAAACGACTAGAGTGAGATTTGAATCTTGTTAAACCCCACGAGACGTTTTTGTTTCCCGTATTCTCTATCGATGTTACCATTAATATTAATAAACGTTTTTCTTTTTTTTTTTTCTTTGACGATAGTTGTCGATAACATATTAATATTATTTAAGATAAACAAAACAAACTATTAAAGGGAACAGAAAAGGATGTGGTGGGTGAGCGATGTGTTTCATTATTTAAAATCTTCCTATTTTGCATCATTTCGACCGTTTTGGGGCCCTATTTTTCATGGTACTCCCCGTTTGGGTTTTTAGAGGCTGGCAGGTCGATAAAATAAAGTACCGGTCAAGTAGTGGATCGATATAATCAGCATTCCCATATCTCAAAATTGCTGATCTTTTGCCTAACGCAAAGGAAATAAAAATGTAATTTGTATAAGAACAGACTCTCGGTTAGTACGTACAGTCATTCTAGAAGAAATTTCGGAAGAGAGATAAACATTTAAAAAATATTTTGTCAATGATATTCAACATCTTATTACTATCAGTTCTTGATTATGTAAACTATTGCCCAATTTAACACTAACATCTAGCCTTTCAATACCAAGCCTGCTGCGCAGGTATTCGGACCAGAACACCAAGAACTCAATCTGTATATCTAAATACACTGCCTGTTTACTATAGCAACTCTTTAGCTGTAATGTATCCCTATATTTCTTCTCATCACATTCAGAGATGTTTTTAAATAGTCCATAGCGTCTTTGTCGCCCACTTCTGACTAAAGCATTAACAAGATTTATTGGATTACGTCTTGGTGAATATTCATTAAGTTTATCACGTTTAAATAATTACTTCGAGAGGTATCTTGAGAAACTAATCAACATAATGATTTCTAATTTGAGCACAAAGGCTACAATTTGGGAGAGAGAGTAATGTCGATTATATTGACTCCAGTACTTGACTGGTACTTTATTTTATAGATATCGAAATAAAAGAGCCGGAACAAAAACAGTTAAGCCTTTATCCGACTCGCTAACGTTTTCACTCATTCACCGCCCAAAACTAATTAACATAATATCAAGAATTTGTCTGTAGCAATGAATTTTCTAAGGCAGTGAATTGGCAGAGTCGTTAGGACGTCGGATAGATTGCTTTGCAGTATTCGTTTTGGCTACTACTCCCTGAGTTCAAATCCCACCGAAGTCAACTTTGACTTTCATCCATTCGAGGTCGATAAAGAAGTATCAGTTTAGTACTGGGGTCGATTTTTCCTCTATATCTCTTTCTCACTTCCATTCTTTCACTCTCTGTCTTTTTCTGCTGTATTCAGATCTGGAGAAGGGTGGGCTCCGCCAGGTTTTAAAATGCCTTAGAATTGACATATGTAAATACGATGCCCCTACGACTCCCTCGGAGTTACGGGACTATGCATGCAAAAAATTGTATTTTCTTTTATGAAACAAAGTGACGATTTGCGTATTGTAGAATATTAAGTTATTCTGTTGTTTGGCGTTTTCAAGTATATTTAAGTGATATGTTAAACACTCTTTACAATCAGTTTGCTTAGACATAGAAGCAAACATGGGTGTATAGTTAAGGAGTTCACTTCACAACCATATGGTTTCGTGTTCACTCCCATTGATTGACACCATGAGCAAGTGTCTTCCACTATAGCCTCGAGTTGACCAATATTTCGTAATGAAAATAGGTAGACGGGAATTGCAGAGATCCGTTGTATATGTATGTGTTTTTGTGTGCGAGAGAGAGTGTATGTGTGAAAGAGAGAGAGAGGGGCATGTGTGTGTGTATCATTGTCTGTTTCTGAATGTATGTCTCCTAACCAAGCAGTTCGACAAAAAGAGAGCGAAAAGATAAGTAACAGACATGAAGAAATAAATACTTGGGTCGATATGATCGACTGGATCCATTAAAAGCAGTGATACAGCATGGCCACAGTAAAATGACTAAAACCAGCAAACGAATCAATAGAATCAATAGCAATGCAGTCAGCATCTACCATAACGATTTTAGGAAGTTAGTTTATTACAGTGAAGAACCTATGTATTTTTACCGCGTTGAGAACTTGACAAGAAAGAGATATTTCGATGGTTATGACTATATAATGTTTTCTAAATTAAACACAAGGTCTGCAATATTTCGATTATATAGACCCAGTACATAACTGGTGCTTTATTTCATCGACCTCAGACGTATGAAAATTAATGCTAACCTCTGCAGAATTTAAACTCATAACATAAAGAGCCATAACTAAATACCACAAAGCATTTTATCCGATGCTGTAAGGATTCTGCCAATCCACCTCTCTCACTAATACTGTATACCGCATTACAAGTCTCTATTGTATCTGTATTTCCTGGATTACGCTTATTTATACTTCCAATATATGAAGTGTGTCAAAAAAGATAGAGGACTGGGGTCACAACAAATATTTCAAAATCCAAACTACAATCTACAAGTTTTTTCCCTTCAACATAATCCCCCTCAAGTCTAACGCACTTTCCCATCCTTCTCTGTCACGCTTCCATGGAAGGATTCTCCCGGGATTCTTCACATGATGGCTCTGGCACTTGGTCTCTGGGTCATGCTCGAAGATCCATGACTCATCACTGATAATGACTCTCCCCGGGAAGTCTGTTTCGGATTCAACTCGCTCCAGGATGTCCTGATACACCCACATGCGCTGCTCCTTTTAGTCATCGTTCAGCAGCTTTGGCACCATCTTCGAGTAGATATTCCGCATGCCTAAATCTTTGGTGGCAATCTTCCAAATGCTGTCGCGGTTCATACCCAGCTCACTAGCGAGAAGTTGATCATGCACCACGCGCCTTACGCACACAACGTTGGCCTCAGTCATGCTCGCTGAAGGCCTTCCGCTCCTGGGGTCATCTTTGAAACTTTTGTGCTACTCGAAAACCTGTGAGCGCGAAATCGTCTCATCTCTGTACACTTGCTGCAGTATTCCGAGTACTTCCGAAAGAAAAACAGGTTAGAACAGAAACAAATCCAGATAGTATGTATGGGATATGTATAAAAATGTTATTATAAAGGGTTCTGATTTAGGCACAAGGCAAACGACTTTTTTTAGGGGGGGGGTCTATGAAATCAACCGCCAATGCGTCGCTGGTACTTTAATTATCTAACCCGTAAGGATGAAAGGCAAAGTTAACCTCGACAGAAGGTAAAGGGACACAACTCTATGTTGTCCGACGTCCCACCGGTACTGCCAATCCACCGCCCTTAAAGTCATTATTATAATGAATAAGATATATAGGAGGTAACCTTGCCTATATATGTTGATGGCTGAGACTACATAAATTACATGTCACTGTCGTACAATGCATAATCTGTTTTGGGAAAAGGAAGACGGGTTAGAACCGAGAGAAATTCAGATAGTATGTGACTATACAAGAAACATTATTTTGGATAAGGGGCGGTGGATTGGCAGTATCGGTAGAGGGTCAGACGCCATGCTTTCCAGCATAGTTACGTCCCTTTACGATCTGAGTTCAAATCCCGCCGAGGTTGATTTTGCCTTTCATCCTTACAGGGTCGATAAAATAAAGTACCAGTAATGCACTGGGTAATTGCTGGCCTTGTGCCTAAAGTAGAAACAATTATTATTTTGGATAAGATTTATAGAAGATAATCCTCCCTAGATCTGTCGATGGCTTAGACGATAAATTACATGTTATCATAGTTGTATTGAGTGTATTATGCAGTCATACATTATACTATATATTTTCTGTTTAGAAAAAGAAATATACGATAGAACGGTGAGATATACATATAGTATATGATAATAAGAATAAAAAGAAATATTTTGTGTAGGTTTATAGCAACTAATCCTCCCTTGGAAACAGTTTGTTTAATGACAATTATGTAAATGCAAACATCATACATATGTATTTCTAAAAGAAAGAAAGATAATACATTTAATCTATGTGTCTTCTCTCATTGTATTAGAACTGGATTATTTAATGCTAGAATCAACTTTAGGTAGTGAGCTACGAGTGTTTGCTAGCGGAACAACTGATTAGACAGTGTAAGGTTCATAAGCTAAAGACATTCTTCAGTTGTCACCGTTGTCGGCGTCCTAGTCGTTATCGGTGTTTTCGTTTTTGTTTGTAGTTGTTCGTGGTGTTGTCATTGTTGATGTTGTGGTCATTTTTGTGGCTGTGTTCGTCGTTGATTTCTTCATCGTTTTTATTGTTGTCGTTGTGTTCTTCATTGAAACATTTCATTTCATTTTGATACCGCAAACTCATCTGAAAACGAATACCAGCAGTATCTGGAGGTTAACTCCAATGAAACTGAGATAAGCTCCGGCCAGATAACCTGTCGGGTTTGAAACAGACTTTAACCATTAACTTTTAGCATAGATCAAAATGTCGTTTCCTCTTCATTTTGTTCTCATAATATTTGAATTTGAATGAAGATTGCATGATTACGTAAAATTGTATATGATAAACAGTTCCAAAAGGTTGCATCTACAGGTATTTAAAGAGGACACTATCTCCAATTTCTTATTCTATATTCTGTCTCGGTATGACGGCTAAAAAAAATATCAACATAACATATCAAAATATCAACATATCAATATATCCAGTCGTGGGTGGCGCTTAGACGCTCTGAACTCTATTTTATTTTATTCTCTTTTAATTATCATTAATGTTGTAATAAGACAAAAGCTATGAAGCAATTTCAGTTAACAGGGGTGGTGGAAGTATTTCTGAACTGGCTGGGGGGGGGGCAAAATTAATCAATTTAGGTGTAGTGATTAGTTTAGCTCTCTGCACTGTAAAATGGTAAGAAAACTTCGTTATGCAATAAACATAACGTACATAATTTGGTAGTTTGAGGAGGAAAATATAAATATTGGGGGAGGGGGCATGACCCCCTGCACCACCATCCCCAGTTCCACCGCCCCTGTATATATATATATATATATATATATATATTGTGTCAGGTCACCAGTTGGTGCTACTGGTAACATGTATCCCAGTACAACCTGTCTCATGGTCGGGTCGTTGGCGACTAAACTGGCAACCCCACCAAGGTTTCTTGGTGAGGAGGGTGACTTTGGACATCCTGCAGGACTAAAAACAAAACCTGTCAAAGGGTAAAGGAGCTCTTAAGAGTCAATGGCCATCCAAAATCACCGGGAGAGATGACCCCTTAGCCTTTGTCAAGGCAGAATTCTAGGAGAAGGAAAACTCTGATATAACACCTGCAACCCTGATGGTATCCAATGATGTTGACTTGTTCTTCTTTTTGGTAAATATCATCTTGGTTAAGAGAGTGGGACTGGCTTTGTGCAGTGCCTTTCCTCACTATAAACGCTTCACAGCACAGGCATTGCTTTATATCTGGAGATCTCTCTGCACTTGTCGTCACATGGTATCATGGGCCCAGCACTATGTGTCAATAATTGTCACAAGTGTGGTGTTTGTACCAGAGTTTTCAAGTCGCTGGCTGGACTAGAAAGTCACAGTCGTTCAGCGCATCGATAGGAGTTCTCCTACATGGATATAAAGTAGTGGCCATACTCGAAAACGAGTTGGCAGCCACCATATATATATATATATATCCCAATCACCCTATATCTCTCCCAATCCCCCACTCTATATCAATCACCTCTAAACTCTCCCCCTCTATATCTAACATACAAATCACTCCTCCAATTCCCCTCTTTATATCTACCATCTCCAAACTCTCCCCCTCTATAAATATATGTGTTTTGGTATTTGGGGGAGAAAAATATGATTATTGGTGGGGCCAGCGGAGCCATTCCCTCCCAGTTCCACCGCCCTTGGTTAAGATCACATTGGGTAAAAACAAATGGAAAGCTAATTTCATGTTTTCTTGTATGAAAAATATGGAATTTGTGGCTCGCACCTATGCAGCTTTTTCTGACCTCCTACAAGTTTGCATCTCATAATAGGTTTCCCGTGTGTTTTAATGTTAGCATCCCCTAGTCCTCTTATGAAAAAGTAACATGAAATGAAAAATCTGACTAAAGAATGCAACGCACCGCTCAGCCCAAACATCATTCCAAGCGCCTTCACTACCGCTATATAATGATTGGTTATAAAGAAATCCTATCGTAAAAATATAAGATTTAGTGATCATAACCTAGATCAGATATTTATGAATGAATGTAATGCTGGAACATACAGTAGAAGTGTATACAATGACTTGAACATCTTTTCAGCTTTTTTTTTTTTTTATATTATAGTTTATATAACAGTTTATGTATATAGTATATATAACAGTTTATGTGTTTGTGTAAATGTATATAGATGCGTGTGTGGGTACATACAAATAAATTGTATATACGTATGATTGCACTGCGCGTGTGTTTTGAAAGTTCAAAGGAAGCTATATATTTTACAACTTAAAATGTTTGTTTTTTTCTTCATACCTTCAATTAAATTTAGATAAAAGGATTTCTCGGTCAATTTCCCGGAAATTCCAGATATATTTTGTGTAATTATGAAGGCTATTCAGAGATGAGTAAAATGTTTCAAACGAGGTTTTTTCTTTTCTTTTTAATAAGTCTTGCAGTCTTTTCTTAGTAAAATACTGGTCGAAATAACTTTCTTTGATGTAAAACAATAAATTACTAACAAGTAAAAGAAAAATGATTCTAGCTCCAAGCAAAACCATTGACATCATTGAAGTGTATTTTGTTTTTTAAGAAATTTTAAAACAAATTCAAAAGAACATCATGTCTATTTTGTTTTGTCTAATATTTTTATTTACTCCTATTTTGTCACATACGCATGTAAGCACACACAAACAAATATAAATACATAGTCACAAATACGCATAGACAAACATACATACACACAAATACACACATGCAAGTACGCATACATAGACACACATGTTCACACAAACAAACATGCGAAAATACGCATACACAAATACACACGTTCACACAAACACGCGCAAATAGGCATAGTGAACACACACACGCATACAATTTTACAGACAAGAAATGTCAAATCTAACGAATAGAGACGGCTCTTTGTACCTGGCGCCCTAGGCTAGCTCTATAATGTTCGCTCCCTTACCCCAATTATATGCCCCATTAAGCTAGTTTTTAGACTTCCTGCTCTAACAACAGTAAGAAAATTACTAAATCTGCATTTTCCACTACACAGTCCACACTCCCTCAATCCAAATCATATCAGAAGTCATAACACAATATAACTGGATATTACCACAGTACCAATATGCGACCAAGATAATTAGTGATTTATTTATCGCAGTAAATTTAATTCAATTATATAAACTTGTATAAAACTGTGATTCTTTAAGGTGGCTACTTAGTTGGCCTTAATGGAAGCACCGATTCAGTTAGTTAGTGATCATAACCCACTATAAACTGTTCAATGCGGATTGATCTTATAACATCTATTATCGAACAAACAAGAGATCTTTACATTCACTAAACCTGCAAGAAATAGCAACCAAATCTCCCTACAGTCACAGAAATAACAAAACGATATTCTACTATACTTACTCTGTGAGGTCAACTGCGACTTCAGAAAATTTCCTACAAAGACGTTATATGTTTTTGGTATTTTGGACGAAGAATGTAGATGTGATTTCCCGTTGGTTTCCTCAGTGGTTGTTTTAAAAGACACGCATTGACGACTAGGTAAAGGTACATATCTTAGTGGTTAGGGCATTGTAAGGTCGTGAGGTCGAACCTCGGCAGTGCGTTGTGTTCTTTAACGAGAATATATTTCACGTTGCTCCAGTCCACTCAGTTGACAATAATGGGTTGTAACATGCAGTTCAAAGGGCCAGTTAACGTTGTCATAGATGTGTCACGCTGAATCTTCCTGAGTACCAATTGTTATACATTTTAGCGTTACTTCCTTTTATTTCGTTAAACTTGCCTACACGCAAAACCTACACACCAACACACACAGACACTCAATGTTTTTGTCCTGTGCTAACATTAATGTTTTCTTAATGTAAACCCTTTGTGGTTAATAAAAAAAAAATCACTATTATTATTACTATATAAACTACTTAATAGGACGTCTGCAACATAATGACATCCTTTATCCACATACATGTAATTTGTCTAGGTTATTGTTTGTTTTGTCAGGAGTGTTAGAATATAGTCGGGAAAGAGTTGTATGATTTTTACTCTTCTTTGAGCGGTATGGGTCTGATGAAATATATATATTCATACACATATACATACACGCACGCACACACACGTACACACACAAACAGGCACACACACACACACTCACACACACACACACACACACACACACACACACACACACACACACACACACACACACACACACACACACACACACACACACACACACACACACACACACACACACACACACATATATATATATATATATATATATCAATGATATTAATAAATGGAAACTATATTTATAAAACCATATTTATTTTATTATATATATTTCACGGGTACCAAAAAACTTTGGTACGCTCTCATCAGATAAAATACTAAATTTGTTTTATAAACCAGACCTTATCGGTTTAGGTTCCGTTTGGATAGTAAAAGAAAAAGAGAAAAATTTGAATTCTTTAGGATGGATATGCAAATGAAGTAGAAGCGCAGACTGAAAGAATTGTTATATTTAGACGCTAGGTAAACTTAAGTAATTATTAGGATACTTTATAAAAGAAGATGAAGAAGAAGGAAGAAAGATAGGGCAATATTAGTATTAGGGTGCAAGTAGATTAAAAAATTAAAAATTAAAACTGTATGTTTAATTATATATATATATATATATATATATATATATATATATATATATATATATATATATATATATATATATATATATAGTAATAATAATAATATTTTATTTGAAACTTGCCACTGTTGTCGTCTGGAAATATTAACACAATATTCCATCGCAGTTAGTTACTTAATCGGCTGGCTTGCTCGCTTGCCAACCTAATTTAGCCATGTCTGTCAGAAAATGTCAACGATATCCATTACCACGGAAGACAATCAGAAAATTAGTTTATCCTATGTAGTGTGAGAATGCATTAAAATGTATAGATATGTCATCCGAATCTTCATTTACTTCGTATTGACCTTAGTTAGTCTTCCCTTATCAAGTCACATAATCTGCTTATCACATTACTTCTACACATTTCCTACATCACTTACATCGAAGACAGTTGGTGAATGAGATGTTCAATTATATTCCTGCCACCAACAATAGCGTCATTTAATCATTCCTTTTTACTAGTTCTAGTTCTAGTCATCGGACAGCGGCCAAGCTGGATACTGACATGAAGATCCTTAGTCGATTATATCGACCGTTGTACTTCATCTTCGAACTTGTTTAATCGACATATCATCATCATCATCATCATCATCATCATCATCATCATCATCATCATCATCATCATCATCGTGTCGAGTTTCCTCGGACAACGTTGATAATTATACTTCTCCACTTGTCTCTATCCAGCATGGCCTCTGTGATTTCTTTCTTACTAAAATTCGTGTCTTTATAAACACCACTCCAGAAACGTAGCCTGAGACTGACTCTTTTTCTTCTACCATGTGTGGGATGCTATAGCAGTAACTGGTGTAATGCCTCTGCCTGATCTCTTCACCATACCTGAGTTATGAGACCAAGTCTTCTAACCTTTATGACGTCTGTAATCTGTCTCAGGTCACTGTATAAAGACTCGTTTATTCTGTGCTCCCTCCAAGTTACATCTTGCACTTTCCTCAGTTGTCTAGTATATGTGCCATCATATATATATATATATATATATATATATATATATATATATATATATATATATTAGAAAATGAGGGGTTTTTTTCCAAAATGAAAAAAAACGAGATGTCCTACACGAGTGAAAGTATCGGGAAAAAAGATGAAATCGAAAATGCAGCTGAAGTCTTTTTAAGAATATTTATTTGGTTCCTTTACCGGTTTCGCAGTTCTTATGCTTTTCAAAAGTGGAATTGAGATGGAGGGTTCGTGGTTTTTCTCAGATATATATATAAATGTAATCTGAGTTTTTCGAATATTAATAACATTCGATTCGTTTGCAATTATGCAAACAATCCTCATTTTTAAAGCCATGTCAGTAGAATAAGCCCTCCATTCTTGCTCTTGTGTTATATATATATATATAATAACTAAGTACCGGCCTCCATGGTTTACCATTCGATTAATTGGTGAAATATATTTCTTTAATGGAATATATACAGGGAAGATTAATCATATTATAAGGTATCTATTTTTGAAGTTCAGGTTAACTTTATTTAGTTACCTACCTAGCTATGTGTGCTTACACACTTGTAAACATTATCTCCTGTGATTATTCATGTTTATTTATATGTTAATCAATTTCTAGTTATTATAAAATGCTCGGACCTATTCATTAGAATCTTAGAGCTTATTTTGCGGGTGATATGGCGCATGTCTTTCTGGCATGACACCCATAATTTTGATTATCTTAATTTTGGATATATATATATATATATATATGTATATATATATCGACACTCAATCGACTTTCATCAGATCTGACCGACGAAACAATGTTTCTGTTGGTCTTTCCAATTGCTAATACACTCTATCGGTCGCAACTCCAGATAGAAGGAGCGATATGAAATAAAGTGTCTTGCCCAAGGACACAACGCATATATTACATATATATATATTATATATATATTATATATATATAATAAATATATATATTTTTTATATATATATATATTTTATATATATATATATATATTTATTAAAATAACAGATTAAAGTTTAAGCAAAGAATCGGTACTTTCACCCTTAACTCAAATTTATTATTATTACTATATATATATATAGATATAGATATATTATATATAGGAGTAAGTAAGACCCCGACGGCTGAGCTCAAGCCGTATCGACGGCTAATTCTGAGTACAGAATTAGCCGTCGATACGGCTTGAGCTCAGCCGTAGGGGTCTTACTTACCCCTATTACCCACTCTACTACCCTAAGTATTGAGTACTTTGGTGCGTTATGGTCCACCTGGTTCCTTACCACTTTTCCCTCGCTATATTATATATATATATATATATATATATATATATATATATATAAATAAATGCCATTGTTAAATAATAAATAAATCAACTAATACCTTAACACTTCACACAAAGTAAAACATTTCGTTTTAATCATTTTCTAACCCAGAAAAAAGAGACAAACTAAAAAGGAAAAAAAAATATTTTTCTTCCCAATAATCGTCTCTTTCTCCCTGTTTTCATATATATATATATACACATATATACACATCTATATATATATAATACCTCTCATATATATGTTAGCTTGAATACATAAGTCAATCTTCGATCAATCCTTGGACATTGACATCTTCAGCAGATCTGACTGTTAATATAAGGAGACGTCAACTAGATGTAGGTCCAATGTGACGCTAGATTACATAGGGAATGCCTCCAGCCACTAACCTCTTGAGAAGACCCAGCAAGTGTGAGATAATCAGGTTTTATTCACTTCACAACACGGACGTTTTCATGAACATTGCCTAGAAAACCCTAGCTTTAGTAACTCGCCACTTTCCACTAACATATAAACACAATAAGCTTTTCAATGCACACAACTTTAAAATCAGCTTTTCTTGTCTGCAAGTCGTGCGTGTGTATGTGATTGTGTGTGTCCGTGTGTCTATCTGTGTGTATGCGATCTCAGGTCTCTGGTGTCTTAGTATATGTGAATATGTATACATGCATGCGTACGTGCTTATGTGTGCATGTGCGTAAATAAGGAGTACAAATCAAACGTTCACAACAGGTCTCCAAATATGATTTGTTATCCAATTTGAATGTTCTGCCACATTTGCCGGATCTTGAAGTAAATAATACATCCGCCTTGTCTTTAAAGAGATACTATAATATATACATGTGCGAATATAGGGAAATGCGGATGATGTCTGAGGTGGGAGTTATGGATGGTGTCTTGGATCTAGTATAGAGATTTAGTTTGTAATTGTCTTTGTTTTATTCAGTGTATTAGTTACGAGTTTGGCATTCGAGGGTCTTATTTACTGGGGCTTTTGTTTATTGTTGGCTTTGTTTTCGGAGTATATTGCCTGTGGGAACATTCACTGACTGCTTTTCGTTTGTTCTGGGTGTATCTACATTCAGATTTATTTATTTGACTGTTCTATTTGCTTATTTACATATATATATTTAACGTATATTTCGGCTGCTTAATGTATAATTTTGTATACGGAGATGCTGTAAATTAAATAGACATCCTATATCTGTTTTATTGATTGCAGCTAATATCGTAAACAATATTATGTAACCTTAGCAAAGATCCATACAAAGTGAGAATGCAATGCAGTGTCAATAGTCGTAGAGGCCACGTCATTCATTCTTCTAATATTCTTTCGAAAGAAATACATGAACGACACCCTTGCCATACTCTGACCGTAAAATACTAACCATCTCCTCGTAAAAATATTCAACGTCAATGCATAGACAAAACAGAAATCAATATTTTCAACATGAAAAGTAATCTTGTTTTACATGGAACAAATTCATGCTTTTGATGTACACTGTATCATCTTCTTTCCAATAAATTATCTATACATGACAGACTCGCAGCGAAATTGTTTGCATATATGTGTATGTGTGTTTGTGTGTGTGCGGTGTGTGCGTGTGTGTGTGCGTGTGTGAGTGAGGGAGAGAGTGTGTGTGTATGTATGTATATATATTTGGGTGGGTATGTGTGCGTGTGGGTATAAATTTGATCACACTACTACTTACATGTGGTATTCAGTTGAAACAAGCTTCAGACAAGATGAATATTCAACCTGGTTTCGTTAACTACTTATCACCATTTCACATCATTCTTCTAGTGAGTTCGCGAAATGTATGAATGCCATATAAATTGGATAATGTATGAACGTTATATAATTTGTGAAACATGAATTCTATAAAGATTTTAAATCTATCTATTCATTGGGGCAGATAATTAACTTAAAGAGAGGCATGAAGTAAAAACTGATACATATCTCTATCAAAGGCACATTGTAAAATCATACTTAATAGTACTACAAAATTATGGATAGGCCAGTTCACTGAGAAAGTTGTCTATGAGTAACTGATGTTTATCTAAGGATATTTGAAACCAAAATCCCAGACGATAGAAGTAGGAGAGAATAAATTACACTAAGGTCTAGAATCATTTTCGGTGCAAAGATGCAACTCTTCCAGACTCAAAAGATGTAAAAACATGGATTAAAAAGATGTTGTTGATTAATCAACAAACCTGTTTGTGGTAAAACCTACCATTGTTTTGTAACATGAAAAAATATTTCAAAATGTGTAAATAAAAGAAAGAATTACTTTGCATAATCTGCTTCTTTTACAGGCCATCATGGAAAGGCTGATAGTTTTTTTACTATAATCCTTCTCGGTGGCCTCCCTAGCCTAATTAGTGCATTCTGAATAATGAACCATTTCATTCCATTCCTAAGAACTTTTTATTCTATTCTTTGTAAATATTGTATCATAGATTTTTATTTTATTTTATGCACCTTTATATATTTCAAATTTATACACAGCAGGTGAAATAAATGATAAGAAAAATAATATAAAAATAGAAGCTTGGCATAGTGTACTGACATTTCGCTTGCATGAGCAAGAAATTGCCGTCAGATATCTATTATACAAAAGAAAGAAATCACCAGCTGACAATAAATGTTGGTCATGCAGAGCAAAACCGCAACCAGTAGCCGCCTCACTGCCAAATATAAGAGAATTTCTTCAATATATTACTCTCCAAGTGGTATAATTTGGTAACCAGAGGGATCTGGAACAGAGTGAGAGAGAAAATAATAAGTTAAGATGAACATATTGTGAACGATGGATCAAAAGGATTTGATTTACAACATAGGAATAAAAATCAAAACAAGTGAGAACATAATCAACCTGATATTATTGTTTAGGATAATAAATACGAACGTGATCTCTCTTGTAGAAGTTAGCCACCCCTCTGACATCAATGTGGTAAGGATATTACAAAAGAATGAAAATATTTACCAAACATTAAAAGAGAGCCGGTACCCAAACTACATTTTCAGCTTTTTACCTTTTGCCATTGAAGCAACATAAATTGTAACAACTGGCCTGCATCAAAATATGGCTAGATCAAATTATGAGATTTTAAAAGTTTTACTCGGCCTTCTAGAAATAACAGTAGTACTTTCCTCAAATCAAATCCTTTTGTTGTAGAAAAGGAATAACACATCGAAGGAAGTTTTTAACCCCCAAAAAGTCATTAAAATGCCACGGGTTACAGCGAAGGAAAAAGGACAAGACAAATATAACATAATTCAAGTTGAGAGAAGATTACGATTGATGTTGCTTTGGGAATTTTGAAAATTGTAGTGGTCATGAAATCAAGAAGCCGGAAAAGAATTCCATGGACAAGATGTGCGAGGGAAGAAACTATAAAAATACAATTCACAGATACATTTAGGAATTTCAACTGTAAAATGATCTGACCCACCCGCCAATCTTTTACCATGTTTAAACTCATGAGGACGAAATAACAAAGAGGAAAACTCATCATAACAATTTCTATGAAAATATTTATAGAAAAAGTATAGGGAGCAACAGTTCAAATCTCAAAGTATACAGCCGAAACACCAGACCAGATGAGGCAATAATTCTCAATACAAGGACGAATGGAAGATTAATAAAGATGTAAGATACTTTCAGGCGTGAAAGTCCTTCTGGTACGACCAAGCGAACCAACTTTCTAGTACATGCATTTGTTTATAATAGATTATGCGGCTCTGACAGTCTCAATTAATGTTATGTTTTTTTAAACATAAAAGTGGTTCTATAAAGATATTTCTTATATTATGTTATATACTACCATGCCTTAAAGTTCTAGATCTTATACAGCTACGTGGTAAACTGCCAGCTCACTATAGCGCCAAATAATTAAGTGCATTTTTGAACACAGTAACACAGATGTTACTTAAATATACAGACAGATATATACTGTATATATATATATATATATATATATATATATATATATATATATATATATATATATATATATATATATATATATATATATATATATATATATATATATATATATATATATATATATATATATATATATATATATATATATATATATATATATATATATATATATAGTACCTGTTTATGTCACTGTTGTAATTATTTATATATATATATACTAGCAGTGGTACCCGGCATTGCACGGGATAAGATATTTTGGAACGCGGCCGCCAACAGACCTAATCGTGGAAAAACTGCATGTCTGGACAATATGTAAAGAAAATAAACCGAATACTCTGATGGCTGGATAATCTTTAAGATTTTCCTCGATGAAGCAGGGAAAATGCAGGTTTTCACCTAATGCGGGCCCTAGGGGATCAAGAAAATAATTTTTTTTTATGTGCATAATATGCCTTGAAATTTCGGGAAAATCGGCTAGACGTAACGCCTCCAAAAAGCCCTAAAAGCTGAAAAAATGAAGTTTTTCACTAATGCGGGCCCTAGACCATAAAAAAGTTGAAGAAGAGACTGACTAATACATAGTTACAATTTCAAGGAAATCGGTCTAACGCAACGCCTCAAAAAACCACTAAAAAGCTTAAAAACGCAGTTTTTCACCTAATGCGGGCCCTAGGAGATCAAAAGGTTGAATCCCTGAAACATAAGTAATACACATGTAAAGTTTGAAAAAAATCGATTGGGTACTTCTCGAGTTTTAGGGATTCAAACTCACAGACACACACAGAGACACACACACACACACACACACATACATCCTCAGGGAAATGACGTAATGCAGACATACAGACATATTATAAGGGCGCGACGTTATATGTATGTATCTATCTAAAAAGAGAAACACTAAGAATTATAGAGAGAGATCGTTAAATCTCCTAATGCGGTCCCTGGGGCATTGAAAATTTGACATTTCTTTTGCTCACAACACTCCCTGAAACATAAATATTACATGTGTAAAGTTTGAAAATAGTCGGTTGGGTTGTTCTCGAGTTTTATGGATTCAAACTCACACACACACACACAGACAGACATCCTCAGTTTTATATATATGTGTGTGTGTCTGTGTGTGTTTTCGTGTGTGTGTGTGGGCCCCGGGTATATATTAAGGTATATATTAGTAGATTGTAAAAGTTTAACGTAGAAATCGCTTCTACTAGACTAGAACTGTTTCATTAAAAAAAAAATCATCAGAAAAATACATATATATATATATATATATATATATATATATATATATATATATATATATATATATATATATATATATATATATATATATATATATATATATATATATATATATATATATATATATATATATATATATATATATATATATATATATATATATATATATATATATAATATTATTTCAAAATATTAATAAATATAGACATTCAACGTAATCAAAATATATTTTATTATATATATTTCGGAGGTACTGTGGTGGTTTTTCAGTACGTCCTCATCAGATAAAATATATAATTGATGTATGACATACCTCAACTGTGCTGATGGTTCAATTCCAGTCTTGGCAGTTATATATATATATATGTATATATTTTTCTGATGATATGAAATTTAATGTAGAATTGGCTTCAGGAAAGTTTTCTGATGATTTTTTTTTTTAATGAAATAGTTCTAGTCCTGTAGAAGCGATTTCTACATTAAACTTGATGTTTACAATCTACTAATATATACCTTAATATATACCCGTGGCCCCCACACACACACAGCAGACACACACACACCGACACACACACACACACACACACACACACACACACACACACACACACACACACATATATATATATATATATATATATATATATATATATATATATATATATATATATATATATAATTACAACAGTGACCTAAACAGGCACTCAAGTTTCGTAGGGTTCTGGGCCCCAATTCATTCTGAATGAATTGAGGGGCAGAACCCTACGAAACTTAAGTACCTGTTTATGTCACTGTTGTAATTATTTATACTAAACTCGTCCTATGGACTGAGTGCTCTTACTCTTGGATATTTCCACTTTACTTTTACTTCAGTATATATATATATATAGGAACAAGTATGACCCCGACGGCAGAGCTCTGCCGTAGGGGTCATACTTGTTCCTATTACCCACTCTACTACCCTAAGTATTGAGTACTTTGGTGCGTTATGGTCCATCTGGTTCTTTACCACAATTCCTTCGTTATATATATATATAAATATATATATATATATGTGTGTATATATATATATATATGTGTGTGCGTGTGGGGTGGGGGGTAAGTATTTCCGTGGAAAAGGTAAAGCAAAGAAGAGTCCTCTATGCATAGTACAGAACTATTTAATTATGTAATAAACAACACAATATAATAAAGATTCCTTCTCTTGAGTGAGATCAGACGTTTCTGTTAGAAACGTCTAACTTCGTGAAACCTTGAGTAATGGAATAATCGGTCTGCCGTTCTAGCTAGGAACGTACAAATATAATTAATGTGGATATAAGTTGTAACGATGAAAGAATGGTATTTAACTAATGTATTGGTACGCGATGGGGCCCACTCACAGCCCCGGCGGACAGAATGGAGAAGGCGTTTCCCCGGAGGACGGCAAGGGAGACGCGCTGGAATAGCCACTCCAACTCGCGGGGCTCACACCTGCGGCTGGCCAGCTCATCGCCTATGGTGGTGAGTAAGGCGGTAGCCCTGGAGAACGACCGCAAACCTGTCGGAGAGCGACCGGTATTTGAGGAGTTTGGCCCCCTAAAGCCCGACGTGCAGCAGAACCTGGGTCAGTCGCAGACTGCACCAGGTTGCGGCTGCAGAAAGTGTCGGTGCAAGTGGCATCCCAGACGAGGGGTTTGCCACCGCGGAACGGGAAGATGGTCATGCCATCTAGCCTTTTGCCGTCCCCTCGATCCAGCCCCACCGGCTCGAGCTGGGAAGGGAAGCCTGCAGCGTCCAAGCCATGCTTAATCACCTCGTTGAGGGCAGTATGGCGTGGAATGCGGCCGGCACTGTGGCGACAGGAAAGCGGGTGGCGGCCGAAAGAGTCGACGGTGGAACCGCAGCGACATTGGTGTGGCTGGCAGATCCGGAGGCCGAGCCTCAAGGAAACGCCGATTCGCAGGCTATGGTTGTCTAGCAGAGTGCCAGTGGAGAAGGAGGGCAGAGCATGGAGCCAGGCACCACTGTGGGGTTTGGAGGCCACACGAAAACAAGCAAGGCGGTGCTGGTCGAGCTGGCGCGTGAGCCTGTCTGATGCCAGGCTGCACTGGATGGCATCCCAATATTGTATTCTTTATTACATAATATATATATATATCTATATTATCAAGTGAAATTACAAGAGGTCAAAAATGTTGAATTTCCTTAATTATTTATTTCTGCAAACACTATGCACATTTTAGTGGCCAGGTTGTGTAAGACCTGGTAACATCCTCAGGTGTAAATTGAACATGCTGCCTCAGAGACAAACGAGGCAGCATGTTCTTATTATACCTCGCCGTCTCTGAATGAGTTATCTTTCCTGTTAATTTGCTAAGCGGGTAAAGGAAAGTATATCCTACTGGGAAAATTACTACTACCTCTTAATTCTAGCAACCTTTGGACAGAAGGGGTGAAGAATGTCGTGTTACAGACAATGGTAAGCTGTGTGGGTCAAGCTAAGGTCTCTATGTTTATGGGAAGTATATGATAGACGGGGGGGGGGGGATTTAGGAACATATCAAGTAGAAAAATTCAGGTTATAATTGTTTAGAAGTTGAAGTTAGGGTTAATTCTAGAATTGAAAATTAAAATCAAAATTAAAATTGAAAATTAAACATTTTTGGCCTCCTGCAATTCACTTTATAATACATTTACTCCGTTCCCGCACCACCAATATGCTTCAACATCAGAGATGGATGAGTTGCATAATGTCGAATGATTTTCTCATATTACGTCATGGTTAACATTGTAGAATTACTAATTCTAATCAGTGACAAACCACCGATTTTAAACATATATATATATATGGGTATGGATGAGCGTGTATGTATCTATATTGCTATACTAGGGAGTGATTGGCTACATTATTTGAACGAATTAATTGAAAAACATTTAAAATTCATAACATTATTGACATTCTCGGTCACCCTTGATATTTCTTCTTGGTGTGGCCAAAACTGAACATAATTGGTATTTAAGAGAGAAATATATTTGGTAAATAAATAAAAATAAAAATTACAGCAATAATAAAATATCTCACCAACAACGATGATGATGACAGTAGTAGTAGTAATAGTAGTAGTAGTAGTAGTAGTAGTAGTAGTAGTAGTAGTAGTAGTAGTAGTAGTAGTAGTAGTAGCATAAAGTAGAACGCAAAAGATAGATTTAAAAGATAACATCGTCATTTATTTATTGTCATTACAAGAAACTAATATCTCTAACTCCACCTTAGTAAGCATCTAATGCCAAATGTTTACTTAAGAAACCTATTAAAGGAAATATTCCAGATTATGAGATGAAATATTCCACCAGGAATTATTTTTATTTTCATCTTCCTCTTTTCCATTTTGATTTATTATATTGCGTTGGATAGTTTTAGATAAAATAACAAAATTATTTATTTAAATTTAGGTGGAATGGAAATACTTCCCACTGTATTATTCTTGAGTCATGATGCCATCAAGATTGACACCTGGGTGGGTAGCGTCTTATGCTAATTTTAATTTCAACTTAGAATTTGGGAAGCTGACAAATCAGGTTTTTGACACTTCTCGTTCTGACCTCATTAAGAAAATCCCTAAGCCTGTATTTTCTACTACGCAGTCAACATTCACTCATACTAAACCATGTGACACGTCATAACACTATTCAGCTCTCTCCACTACTTTCGATATTTCTACAACGCTTCTATGCAGCAAATACCTTTACTAATTAATTTATTGATCGCATGAAATGATTTTATATTTGTATAACCTGTGGTCCTTTACGCTTTCGATATGTGCCTCTCTGAGCCTTTGGCGGTTACCTATGTGATCTAATGGAAGCGTCATTCCATGGTGCCATCTATCTTTGTGTGTGTAGTTTTCGCTCAGGAGTGTTGTGAAACTATACGACATAATAATCACGTGTAGGAATTTGTCCTTTCGTCTATTAGTTCTACACAATTCTTTATATTTCGCCCTTGTTTTTCCATATCCATGACATGGTTTAACGAACCAGCGAATCAATAAGAGAATTTCTATGTGTGTTGCCAGATCTGCTATATATGGCTCTCACATTTTTCTCAGGTCAAACGCTACCGGTTTTTTTTTCAAGAATAAAGAACAAACTGCATAACGTAACTATACATACACTATGCTTTATAAAATTAAAAATTCTAGATGATATCAGTTTGAATGCTCTAGATCATAGATCTGATCAGTTGCCATCAGACATGATGTTAAATAAAAAGAATAACAGGATTTGCTTTTCTTGTTTTCAGGAACAACATGAGTTTGCTTATTTAATGCAAATAATTTCTTCTGCATGATTTTTACTGACGTACAAAAGAAACCCAAAGCTCATTACCATTGTCAGAGCATCCAATACGTTAGGGATTCATGAGTCTATGAAATAATCATGTACATGTTAATTCACTGGTGGCATGTTCAGTGGATCAAACAACTGAATCCTCAACGTAACAACCGATGGAGAATCCATCATGATAAAGCTGAAAACGATGTTTTCTGAAGGAAATTTTCTTCCTACTACGGTCTCTCTTTGTCAGAAATTATCTTCAAGTAATCGGAACTTTTCGCATTGCAATAATGTTCGCTATATACCCCAACTTATTTCGCTATATACCCCAACTTATTTCGGTGTAGGTGATGGTAAGAGAATAGAATAAACATATTAGCTTAGAAATAAAACGCTCCTGAATGAAATAAAGGACGATCTATTCTATTCAAATTAGCTTAGAATTGATATTCTAATTTATCAAAACCACTTATCGCTCGATGACTATTTAACCTAACGCTAATCTATTGATTTTCTTATCAATAACTTGTTTCAAGAGTACAGAAGCACTACTGAACGAACAATTAATTTTTAATTGCCCCTTAAAAAGGTCTAAATGGAAGGCTTCACTTACATTATAAAATTATTTTCATTTGAAAAATATCTATTATACGATATTCATAGATTTACTAAAATATTTTTTTTTTATTTTATATAAAATTCTAAAGAAATTGTAAGTTTCTGCGGTATTTCTGTTAACGGATTATCCTATCTGAAGAATGGTGTTAAAGCTAATTACTTTAGGTTTATATACAATATTTACGTAACGTGCACTAAGTAATGAAATTCCCAATAGAAGCCCATACCTGATCAGAATTTAAATACGCACAGGGCTACACACACATACATATATACACAGATATATTTATATATATACGTATGCCTGTATATATATATGTATAGATATTGATTGATTGATAGATAGATAAATAGATAGATACATACAAACATACATATATACATGGATTGGCAGTATCGGTAGAGCATCGGACAACATGCTTTGTGACATAGAGCTACGGCCCTTTGCGTTCTGAGTTCAAATCCCGCCGAGGTTAGCTTTGCCTTTCATCCTTACGGGGTCGATAAAATAAAGCACCAGTAACGCACTGGAATCGATTTAATTGATTTGTCCCCTCACCCAAATTGCTGGATTTGTGCCTAAATTGGAAACAATTATTATAGAATAATTCGGTTGAATAACACAATGTGTGTTGTATTCTCTCTCTCTCTCTCTCTATCTCTCTCCTCTCTCTCACTCACACACGCACACACACACCACTCTCTCTCTCTCTCTCTCTCTCACTCTCTCTCTCTCTCTCTCCTCTCTCTCTCTCTCTCCCTCTCTCTCTCTCTCTCTCATATATATATATATACACACACACACATTGTGTGTTATTCACCCGAATTATTCCATTATTCCATAGTTAATTTGAAAACAGCAATCCAATATACTTTCAAATATATATGAATGTATGTATAGTATATTTGGCAATATACCGTATGTTTAATTAAAAACATTAGAAGACCATTCGCTATCAGTTTTAAAGTAGTGACTATGTCACTTTCCTATTTTCGGCAAAGGCTGGGAGAAAGGCTGACAGTCTGTTTCTCGCTGTTTGGCGTTTATCAAAAGCACAGCACCTCCCTGCCTTTGCCCGAAAATTATAGAAAACAGTAATAATCAGGAGCTCATGTATACATCGCTATTTCAGAGCACTAATCCAATCCTAATACCTAATTTTTGCTGGACCGGCAATCGCTCTGTGTAATCAGCTCCTGATTATTACTGGAATTCTATAAGAATCCAGCTTCTATAATTTTCGGCAAAGGCAGGGGGAATGCGCGGTTTTGATAAACGCCAAACAACGAGAAACAGACTGTCAGCGTCCTCTTCCAGCCTTTGCCGAAAATAAGTGACATAGTCACTACTTTAAAACTGATAGCGAAATGGTCTTCTAAATGTTTTTAATTAAACATACGGTATATTGCCAAATATACTATACATACATTCATGTATACATCGTTATTTCAGAGCACCAATACTAATATACATATATATATATATATATATATATATATATATATATATATATATATATATATATATATAATGCGTATGCATATATACTTACGGACACAGACACACAGCCACGAATACATACACACACATACACGCACACAAGCTCGGGCTTGGGGAATATTCTTGAAAGAAAATTAGAGAGACCATTACTCATTTGATATGACTCGCCCTCTCACCATATTATCCAGCATAAAACCAGCTTGTTGAAACAGAATAATAAATGAATATTACAGATAGAAAAATGAGATGGAAGGAGAAGAGAAGAAAGCCAAAAAGTATTATATTTGATAAAATCAATAGAACAAAAGTTAAAAATGTGGAAAATCACTCACATACAAAAGGACAACTTCCCATAAAAGAATTACTTTATATATCAAACTGACATTAACTAGTCCCATAAATGTCATTAAGGTAAGTGACAAACAGAAGAAATCCACCCGAGGCTAATAACATCTGTGTAGTAAATGATATTTCAACAAATGAAATGAAATTGGGTCAGTGCCCAGGTTGTAGAAGTGTGTCGAAACTTTATGACACGTCATAGTATATAATACTATCAAACAATGAAATAAAAATGAATCTACAGGGTTTTATGTTTTTTGTAGATGATTAAAATGATTCTGCCATATGTTCGTACGCACACACACACACACACACACACACACACACACACACACACACACACACACACACACACACACACACACACACACACACACACACACAGATAAATGTAATTTCGTTTGTGTAGGTTTCAATTATGTTTGAGGTGAATGCGCAAACAAAATAAATGTGGAAGGCTGGTTACCAAATATTTTCTCGACGTGCTCCTTAGGTATCCAGGTAAAATGGTTCTGGTACAATTGCTAAAATGAAGTTCACGGAGTATTTAATAGATATAAATATGGCACCAGGAAAACATCAGGAAACTATAAGTCTCCGAAATCAATAACTCTTTACTTGAGTGGGCCATGGTGCCCAAATCATGATTTGAAAGACTCGGCGAAGTGGTGCTATT
>OZ024745.1:33825313-33840239 GCA_964016885.1 Eledone cirrhosa | reverse complement strand
ACCACAGGGTCTCCTAAATCCTTTAAATGATTTTTGTTAAATAATTTTTGGTTTTTGTTTGCTTTTTGATTCTGATTGCTTCTAAAGAACTTGGCAATATATTGTCTGATAAATTGGAAGGGTAGATTTCTGTGGTAAATATAAGAAGCATACTGTGTTTTTGTGGCCTGAGATACTCTAGGGAGTGATGAAAATATTTTAACGGTTTGATATTTCTGTGCTGATATATTGATATCTGGTTGTCTCTGTACAAAGGCCATATGTATTAATATGCATATGGAGTGACTACAGAGTATATTTTATCTGTTCATGTACCTGTATGTGTGCATACATATATATCTATATGTATGTCGGGTATAGTTCTGTATATGTTACAGATATGCATAAGATTCTATACATGAACGATAATCATGTATGTGAGGGCATGATTATTAATCGTTTTTTTTTTTATGTATATATATATATATAGTGAAATCTTTTATAACACAAGGAAAAAAAATTTTTTGTAAAACAAGAAATTACAGAGTTGATCACGTAAAGTCATGGGTATGTCTATAATATCAACTAGACCTTGACATGACTTTCTCTTTCTCTTTTTCTTTCCTTTTCCAGAAAGTGCATATGCATGTGTATGAATATACTTATATATCTCCGTATTTTTATAAATAGGGTAATTTTTTGAAGATTTATCTCAGTTTTTGGTACATCGACCTCAGAGTTTTAAACTAAACATATGGTCATTATTGAGCAAAATTATTTTCACACATTATATATCTATGTCTCATTCATGAATATTGATATTTACATTATATTACCCAGTTCATATGAATTGATAATTCAAATTGATAGGACATGACGTAAAGATGTAACTCTATCATCCCTCTCTCTAGATATAGCTCTTTCTTCTCCTCTCTCTTTATTATATGATGCAGTTTATGTATCTGTGTTTTGACTTTGCCTCTCATGTTTATCTCTTATTTCTCTCTTGATTTCACCTCCCCCTATATAATTATTATTATTTTGTCTCCCTCTTTCTCCCCCCCCCCCCCCCCCCCACCACTATCTCTCTCTCTCTGTTTTCTCTTCATCTCCATTTTTTCTTTCTTTCCGTCTCCTCCATAACTGTCCTTAACACTATAACTAAATAAGTACCGTACTCCCTCCCTCTTAAACCTCTCAGTTTGTATGATGAATTATTATTATTCATCTGTTGCCTTCGGTTGCCTCTCTTTTTTCACCTCCTCCCTATTTCTCTCTCCCCTATCTCTCTCTATTTCTCTCTGTTTTTCTTTAAATACATTTCTTCTTTTTCTCCGTCTTTCTTTATAACTGTGCTTAACACTAAATATTTATAAACACTTCACTACCAAACCAACTTCCTACATAATGGTCGCTCATATTTATGGTACGTCAAAATTATTTATAAAACTGTTTATATATTGTATTTTATCTGACGAAGGCATGCCATATTTTTAATATGGTATCCCCGAAATATGTATAATGAAATAAATATATATATATATATTATATATATATATTATATATATATATATATATATATATATATATATATATATATATATATATATATATATATATATATATATATTATATATATATATATATTATATATATATATATATATATATATATATATATTATATATATATATATATATATATATATATATATATATATATATATATATATATATATATATATATATATATATATATATATATATATATATATATATTATATATATATAATATATATATATATATATATGCAAAAAGTTTGTCCCGGAGAAAGAGGCAAACAGACACAAAAATCTTATTCCCAGAGATAGGAAAATCCTTATGAGACGTAGAACTAAACTCTCAAACCAGTTGAATAGTCAATAAAACAAAAACAAGAAGGAATCCTATTTGAAACGTGCACTACTTGACACCGAGATTGCACTCAAACTTTCACATGAGAATGAGAGGGCAAAGAAAGAGAACAGGGCCATAGAAAACATTAAAACAAACCCTAAGGCCTTCTTTAAATTTGCAAAAGAAACTGCCTCAGTACACTGCAAGATTGGGCCACTCTTCCACACGGACGATTCATTAACCGAAAACCCCCAAGAGATATGTGAAATACTGAACGAACAGTACAAAAGTGTCTTCACATGTCCACTGAGGCACATGCAAATAACGAAGCCAGAGGAGTTCTTTGATGCCACAACACTACATCAAGAAATGGCAACCATCAACCACATAGACATAACGGAGGAGGATGTGGTGTACGCCATTGATGAAATTAGAACAGACTCGGCTGCTGGACCTGATGGATTCCCAGCAGTTCTCTTAAAAATATGTAAGCGGGCCTTAGCAACTCCACTGAAGATGCTCTTCAGAAGCTCCTTGGCTAGCGGTGTACTACCCAGGGAGCTGAAAGAAGGCACAATATGCCCTATCCATAAAGGAGGTAGTAGAGCGGAGGCCAAGAACTATAGGCCAGTCTCCCTGACGTCGCATATCAGTAAGGTCATGGAGCGAGTCGTCAGAAAGAAACTAATCACTTTCCTCGAAGAAAATGACCGCCTGACTAGCACGCAACATGGCTTCCGCCCAGGAAGAAGCTGCCTTACACAGCTGCTACATCACTACGACTGGGTACTGAGACAACTACTACACAGCTCACATGTGGACGTGATATATCTTGACTTTGCGAGGGCCTTTGACAAGGTCGACCACGGAATGATATGTCACAAACTACACGGACTCGGCATAACTGGAAAAGTAGGTGAGTGGCTGCATGGCTTCCTAAGGGACAGAAGCCAGGCAGTCGCAGCAAATGGGGCCCTCTCGAGGGAAACACCGATAACAATTGGGGTGCCCCAGGGGACAGTCCTGGGACCACTACTGTTTTTGGTGGCTCTCTCGGACATGCCCTCTGTGGTGCATGCAACAACATCCCTCACTAGCTATGCTGATGACACTAAGGTAGCACAGGCAATCAAAAACCCGGCTGACGCTGCCCTTTTACAGCAGGATCTGGATGCCATATACAGATGGGCGGAAGAAAACAACATGCAGTTTAATGCTGGTAAATTCCAAGCCCTACAATACAAACCTGCAAACACAAATATAGTGGAACACAGCTACACAGGACCAGGAGGGACCGATATCCCCGTGTCAAAATCGATACGAGACCTGGGCATAGACATGAGCGATGATGCATCTTTTTCTTCACACATCATGAAAGTGGCGACAACGTGCAGACGACTCGCTGGCTGGATCTTGAGGACTTTCCGGACAAGAGATCGAGACACCATGTTGACACTGTCCTAAGCCGCCTGGACTACTGCTCCCAGTTGTGGTCACCCCATAGTGTCAAATTAACCACGGAGCTTGAGGCAATCCAGCGAAGCTACACCAAGAGGATTGCCAAGATGAGGGAGACAAGCTACTGGGAGAGGCTAAAGGAACTGACCCTCTACTCCTTGGAGCGAAGACGGGAGAGATACGCAGTGATCTACATGTGGAAAATCCTGGAGGGACTAGCACCAAACTTTGGCATTGGGAGCTGGACCAACCGTCGAACAGGACGTCACTGTGTGGTGCCAAAGGTCCCGTCTTCCACATCTAGAATAAGGAGCAGGTATTGCAATAGCCTGGGATTCAAGGGCCCTCAACTCTTCAACAGGCTGCCGAGGCATCTGAGAGACTTGCATGACGTGGAGGTGGATGTCTTTAAGAAACATCTCGACACCTTGTTATCCAGGATCCCGGATGAACCCACAGCAAGACACGAGGGAAACCTAAGGGTAGCAGCAACAAACTCCCTCTTACACCAGTGGCCAACCTATACAGGCTGGATGGAAATAAAATGTGTAGCAACAAGGGCGGTGCCCCAGCATGGCCTCAGCCAGATGGCGGAAACAGGTAAAAGAGTAAAAGAGTAAAAGATATATATATATATATATATATATATATATATATATATATATATATATATATATATATATATATATATATATATATATATATTATATATATATATATATATATATATATATATATATATATATATATATATATATATATATATATATATATATATATATATATATTATATATATATATATATATATATAATATATATATATATATAATATATATATATAATATATATATATATATCAGAGCAAACATCACGGACGCTCTATCTCAAAATAATTTTTGAAAAGCATTAGAAATTCGCAACCGGTAAAACTTAAAACCAAAACTGATTACAAACCAATACAATTACTAATTCTCACTTATTCCTAATTAAACTATTTTTCACTGTGAACAATTTGTCAGCATTTTCTATTCCGTTTACCAATATATATGTATATACATATATATATTATAGGTGATTTGGCAGTATCGGTAGAGGGTTGGACGCCATGCTTTCTAGCATAGTTACGTCTCTTTACGGTCTGAGTTCAAATCCCGTCGAGGTTAACTTTGCCTTTCATCCATACGGGGTCGATAAAATAAAGTACCAGTAATGTACTGGGTAATTGATGGCCTTGTGCCAAAAGTAGAAACAATTATATTATATTAAGTATAAATCGAAGTTATAGCTGCAATCGAATTGTTTGAGGCAGTCACAAAACACTGAATGGTATGAAAAGTTAATAAATGTCTTGTCCAGAGTCAACACATAAAGTGTGACATGAATAAATCGACAAGGTATGCACGGCCATAGTATGTAGTCACAACAATGACAAATACGAACAGGTAGAAAATTAACCTGGACCGTTTCGAATCGGTGAACGGTTCGACCCGGTTTCTTGGACTTTCATAAAATATATATATATATATGTGTGTGTGTGTGTGTGTGTGTGTGTGTGTGCGTGTGTGTGTGTGTTATTCACCAAATCTGAACTGCCCCTCCAAGATCTAAATCTAGTCCTGTGCTGGACTAGGGCTTTATTTTATCGACCGCGATAGAATGAATAGCAAAGTTTTCCCCGGCTGGATTCGAACTAATACACAGAGTGACGCAAATCATTTTGTCCTACGTTCTAACCACTCTGCCAGTTCACCTTGTTGTTTGAATAGCATTTTTTTTTTTTTTTCTGGTCAAGTGAAAAATCCCGCCGCGGTCAACTTTGCCTTTCATCTATTCGAGGTCAATAAAAAAAGTACCAGTCTACTAGTACTGGAGTCGATTCTTCCTCTATTTCTCTTTCCAACCTCTTTTCTCTCACCCGCTATCCTTCTCTAGAAGAAATATGCTGTATTCAGACCTGAAGAGGTGATGGGCTCCACCAGGTTTTTAAAATGCCCAAGAAACGCTGTATGTCAATGCGACGCTCCTACAGGTTAAAAAGAAAAAGAAAACAACTTGTGCTTCGTTTAACAACTCAGTATTAAGGTTTGGAATATGCTTCGTGGATTTCTTACCTGTTTACATAGATTCGCTGCCATGATTAATTCGAAACAAAGAAATACGTGTTCAAACGACTCTGTAGTAGTTGTTTGAAATATTGTATAGAATTAATTCTTGTTGTTTTGTTCTAAATAGAACTTAATTATGGCATCGATTGAACCGATTCCATGAAAATGTGAGGCCTACTGCCAATATTAGACAAGCTATGTTTATGTTTTTCTCATTAACATTCTCATCATGATCATCATGCTCATCAACATCATCACCATCACCACCAAAACACCATCCCCACCAACACAACCACCGCCACTAATATTATCTCTACTAGTATCATCATCATCATCTAAGTGATGTAATTAGATAAACAACACTAGAGTGCTCGGTGGGGCAGGTATTTATATGTTTATACTGGAATAATGTAAATATATATATATATGTGTGTGTGCGTGTGTCTGCGTGTGTATGTGTATCTATTCGTGTGTATGTGTGCGTGTGTACTGAATTGCAATAAATATGTGTGTGTGTACACTAGACTAAATGTAAACCACAATTGACTGCTGGGGGTAGGTAGCTAAAACACAGGTAACTCGTGGGGGTAGGTAGCTAAAACACAGGTGACTCCTGGGGGTAGGTAGCTAACTTAGCTGGGTAGATAAACTACAGGTGACTCCTGGGGGTAGGTAGATATATTGGGGCAGGTAGAGATACCGCAATGACTATAGGGGGTAGATAGATATGCCACAGGTGATTGCTGGGGTAGGTAGATATACCAGAGTTGACTAATGGGGGTGGGGTAAGCAGATATACTACGGGTGACTGCTGGGGGGAGGTAGATATACCACAGGGGACTGCCTGGGTGTAGGTAGATATATCCCAGATGACTATAGGGTGTAGGTAGATATACCAGAGTTGACTATATGGGGTAGGTAGATATACCGCAGATGACAGCTGGGGGTAGGCAGATATACCAGAGTGGATTACTAGGGGGTAGGTAGATATACCACAGCGGACTACTGGGGGTAGGTAGATATACTGGGTATAGTTAGAGATACCGCAGATGACAGCTGGGGTAGGGAGATATACAAGAGTTGACTACATGGGTTTGCAGACATGCCACAATTGACTACAGGGGGTTGGCAGATATGCCACAGGTGACTGCTGGGGGTAGGTAAATATACCACAGGTGACAGCTGGGGGTAGGTAGATATACCACAGTTGACTATGGGTGTAGGTAGATATACCACAGGTGACAGCTGGGGGTAGGTAGATATACCACAGGTGACTGCTAGGGGTAGGTAGATATACCACAGTTGACTATAGGTGTAGGTAGATATACCACAGATGACTTTCATGAAAAGACTTCTCTTCCCTCGTGGACCAAACGCCAATCCGTTGCAGGAAGTACTTACCTTGTTGCTGCTGGCTATCTTTATTTTTTTTTTTTCAGCAAAGTAAACTGGAGCAACTTGAAATGAAGCATCTTGCTCAACACCACAACTTACCGCTCATTCTAGGAAATGAACCACGATCTTGTGATCATGACTCCAACACTAAGCCATGCAGCCTCAGATTTGTCTAATTTAAACACAATTATTGTGTTTATACTATACGAGTATAACCCTACATAGAAAGGTCTACCAGAACATATTAAAATATATATTTGTTTACTTAAAAACAACATTGCTCAGTTTCCGATGAACGAATTATTTTTTCAACTATAAGATATGATATTGAATTAAGGTTGTGGCATCTGTGCAGTCATTTTTGTTATAGTAAACAGACTAAATAACCTATCTTTTACATCAATCTAGACTATTCACAATATTGAAATGAAATAAACCTTACGGCTGGAATAATAAGAGAAATTTTGTGACAATTTCTGAATGTAATCATGTTGAAACACCGATATACTGAAACGCCTATGTCTGTATATATACAGGGAGCGGACGGTATTTGAGGACAGATTTATGGTTAAAAAAAACGCTTATATAATAACAGAAAAAAAACTGTATTCTTATAAAAATAACATAAACATAAAACTAAATTATCAATTTAATAATTTCATTCAATAAAACCACCATAAGCATCAATAACTGCCTCTACACGGGGTCGAAATCGTTGCAAGCTCGGATTAAGTGGTCCTTGTTCATATCGGACATGACACGAATTATGGCGGCTTTCAAAGAATCTTTGGTGCTATGGGAGCGTTCATTGACATTTTTTTCAACGATGCTCCATACATAGTAGTCCAGTGGATTGAGATCTGGCCAAATGTTGGGGGTGATGTGATCATGCAATTTTACGGCCATCCATTCTTGTGTCATTTGAGTCTTGTGTGATTGTGCAGAATCTTGTTGAAAGACATAAGGCCTTCCATTACATACACTTTGATCCAAGGCTTAACAACTTTATCCAGAACCTCAATATATGCAGCAGCATTCACCCTAAGGCCTTCTGGAAAAAAGTGAGGAGGCAGCACACGTCCTTCATTGCTAACAACACCCAAAACCATGACACTTGCAGGAAATTTTGTGTGCATTACTCATGGAACCTTAGAAGGGTCTGTACATAGCCACCTGTCATTTCTTCTGTTAGTTTTGTGGTCCTGGTCAAAGCTTTTCTCATCTCAGAAAAACCAAATCACACCATCTTCTGATGGATTTTTAAGTTTGTTTAAAAGTCTTTCGGATCTGATTAAACGTTTTTCTTTTGTTTTTTCTGACATGAATCGACCTCTCTTTATCACGTACGATTTGTGTCTGATGTCTTCATGCACAACATTTCTGATAGTTTTTTCTGACACACCAAACTCTGTTGCAATTGACCTCATTGATTTTCCTGGATTGTCATAAATGTTTTGCTTAACTTCCTGAATAAATTCAGGTGTCCTGATAGAATCAGAGTGTTTGGAATGTTTTTTACATTTTGATACATCTTCTTTCTCTAACTCACACCGAATCTTGTGGACAAAAGATCTTGCAACTTTCAGAAAACGAGAAATTTTTAAATCCCCATGCTTAGCCTTCAAAGCCACAATCACAGCATGCCTTTTCATTTCATTAGTAAGCATAGTTATTTTCATTGTTATTTTCTGAAATGGAAGTTCAATAAAAATTAGTCAAATAAAAAATGGTTTCTTAGTCAAATAAAATAATGACTAAAAATACATGTATCCTCAAATACTGTCCTGTGTGTGTCTGTGTGTGTGTGTGTGTGTGTGTGTGTGTGTGTGTGTGTGTGTGTGTGTGTGTGTTATTATAAAGGCGCTAATACTAGAAATCAAAATATATACTAGAAATCATTATTACAAAGACACTGGGTTGGCAATACCGGTAGAGCGTCGGGCAACATGATTTGTGACATAGTTATGTCCCTTCACGTCCTGAGTTCAAATCCCACCAAGGTTAGTTTACCTTTCAACCTTACGGAGCCGATAAAATAAAGTACTAGTAACGCACTGGGGTCGATTTAATCTACTTTTCCCATACCAAAAAGGAGAAAAGAACTAAGGAGGGTGAGATAATATTCTCAAAATGCAGAATGGTAGTAAAAATAAAGCAAAGTTGGGAGTGATTATAGGTGGGAGAGATGCCATTCAATTAACGATAAAGCAACTTGGTAAGATGACAGGGAATGGCCGCTGAAACTGCTATGTGTGGAATTCTGAGAAGAAAGGTGGAAAGAATTTTTTTTTACTAAATAAACCAGCTGGAATTCTTAAAAAATCTAGAAGGTCTCAAATGCAGAAAATAACTGTAAACACAGTCGATTGCTATAAATAATAGCTTAAAAAATCGGATAAAATACCATTATAGATAGTCGAACTCTGTATCGTTCAAATTCCCTTCTGAGTGCTCTGTGCCATTGAACTAATCGACCCCTGACGTTCGTCTAAATAGAAATTAATGATAAGATTTAACTATAACACCATTTGTTTAAAAAATCATTGGAGGGTTGAGTGGATTAAAATTCTTTGAAAATTAAGAAAATTTCAAATGCAGATTATAACTGTAAACACAGTCGATTGCTATAAATAGTTATTTTCTGTATTTAACTTGAGGTTAACTTGATATGATGAGAATTTATAACACCACCATTTTTTTCTCCCAATAACGAAAAAGGATTAAGATACATATATTCTATGCGTTATGCGGGTGACTACGGTAAACAGTTCCTCTGAACATAGTCTCGTATTTTTCCAAGTTTTAATACTTCCAGATTTAGTTGAATTTATAGATTTATTACTATCCGATAAATGTATAAATAGGCTGTTACTGTATTTTGAAAATAGATGGAAAGAAGTTTTAATTCTGCAGATAATATAAGCTTCTAATTTTGACAAAAGGCTACACAGTTGAAATCGATCTCAACACTTGACTAGTATTTAATTTATTGACCCGGGGACGATAAAAGACGGAGTCTCGATGTGAGAACGTAATAGAAACTTGTCAATAAGTACTACGAGATGAGGCATTTAGGTTGGTGTGCTAATAATTTCTTTTGTCTTCGCCACCATAATTTCGACAGGTTTAATACTAATGACGGATGAACGAGCCAATGAAGGATTACCTAGCGGCCGAATCTTGCATTTTCTTTTTAAAATGATACGTTCGATAATGTACTCTGGAATACACTGTCCTTGAAAAATATGAAATGACATTGTCTGGAATGATTTTTATCATAAGTCTAGTCGTACAGAAAGCATCTTAGTCTATCATATTGAACCCTAGACATATTTCAATCTGGTACTTGTTTTATTGAGCTGTATTTTTGAACTGCTAAGTTATATGCCGGATATGGAAACAGCAGCATACACACAGATGCGATTCAAATGCTTACATTTTGGTCACATTTCGAATCTCTTATTTAGATGGGTAGCCGATGTCTTTGGATTATATAAATTGGGAAATTTGTCCATAGTGTATAGGTTGCTAATTTTTGAAAGTTAATATATGATCCATAATTTCCCAATTTATTTTTGAAGTTGTAAATACAACTGTCTTTCAACATATGTATATAACTGGAAAGATCTGTGGCAATTTTTTTCTACATAACGAAACGATTGTGTATGATTAAGGTATCGTTTATTAAATGTGCTTTCTCTCTCTCTCTCTCTCTCTCTCTCTCTCTCTCTCTCTCTCCTCTCTCTCTCTCTCTCTCTCTCTCCTCTCTCTCTCTCTCTCTCTCTCTCCTCTCTCTCTCTCTCTCTCTCTCCTCTCTCTCTCTCTCTCTCTCTCTCCAATGTAGTGTCTATTTATAATCTTGTTATTGGAATTTGTAATCACAATTGCTTCATAGATCAGTAAATCATCCTTTTAACTGCCATTAAGTTAGCACAAATCTCTATTACGACAGTTGCAGATAATGTTATCTAACCTAGTATTATAAGATTTTTTCAAATTGTGTTTTTAATGGTGAGGTAAAACTGAAACTAATTTTAATATAATTCCTGTAAATGAATTGCTATGCCGAGAAATATTTATCTATACATGATTTTTCAATTTAGAGAGATAATGATTCGGTAGTTTTTTTTATTATTATTATTAGATTCTGGGGGTATTGGCATAAATTAAACTTTATCTATAAATTCGTTTTTTTTTTTAAGGGGTTGTCGAACGCAAAAAGCTTTAACGCATTGAGTGATGGCCCTTTACATTCTGAGTTCAAATCCCACCGAGGTCAACTTTGCTTTTCAACTTTACGAGGACAATCAAAGTATCTGTAAAGTACAGCGGCCAGTTTAATAGATTTTCCCCTCCCCCAAATTGTTGGCCTTGTACTTGAATTAGAAATCATTACTATAAGTAAAATTTACTATATCTGATCATAAAACAAACATACATCAAATGAGCTTCTGCATACTTTACGTTTACTAAATTTCACTGACGAAGTGTTGGTTGATTGGAAGATATAGTGATAAACACATCCGAAATAAGGTACTATTGTCTAGCGGTATCGAATACGGAGGCAGCGAATTGGCAGAGTCGTTAGAATGTCAAGTAGAGTGCTTTGGGGTATTTGTTTCGACTCTCTATTCTCTGTGTTCAAATTCCACCGAAGTCAAATTTACCTTTCATCCATTCGAGATCGATAAAAAAAGAACCAATCTAGTACTGGGGTCGATTTTTCCCCTATATCTGTTCCTCACTTCCATTCTCTCCCTCTCTCTATCTTTCTCTGGAAGAAATCTGCAGTGTTCAGACCTGGAGAGGATTGGGCTCCGCCAGGTGTAAAATTGCCCTAGAAACGCCGCATGTCAATACGACGTCCCTACGACTCCCTCGGGAGTTACATGCGTACATCGAATACGGACCTACGTGATGTGATAAGTAATGTTCTAAACCAGTGTTTCTCAACCATTTCTTCCTCACAGTTCATTTTTTTATGTCAAAAATGTTTCAGGACCACATAAGCACAAACAGAATTTCCATGTAACAGGAAATACATTCCAGCTTGGTAATGACCGAAAGAATACGATCGCGAATACTAACAGCCGAAATTGGGTTCTTCCGAAGGGTCTTTAGAGTAACGTTACTCGATAGAGTGTGTAACTCGGAGATCAGAGATTCATTCCAGGTAGAGACGCTACCTCTCCGAATTGAGAGATCACATCTCCGATACTATGGGCAGGTGGTTAGCATGTCTCAGGAAAGAATCGCTGGAGAGATTTTATAGGCAAAACCAACCGGCAGAAGACCCAGGGGTAGACCCCGACCAAGATGGTAGATAACATCCATGAGCTTGGCTGGTCTCGCTTGGGGATCCAGCTGGATCAGTTGGAGATGGTTGCTTTTGACAGGACCCGCTGGAAGGAGTGTTTGAGGACTCTGCCTCCACGACCCTCTCAGGAATAAGTGGGCGAAGAAGAGGAAGGAGATACATTTTATTTACAAAAGCAAAATTTTATTTAAATAATTTCTAAATCATTTGCCTTTAAAGTAAAGCAGTTTGTGTTTTCAAAATTCAACCAGTGAGGAAAAAATGGAATTTCAAAGCCCAGCTATTTTCCTTGAGCCAACTCCATCCCGATAAAAAAATGTCTGAGGCCCACGTTGAGATCACTTTTCTAAACCACATAGCTGCACATATTAATAGCGAGGAAATGATAAGGTGGTTAATATTTTTGAGTAAAAGATATCTGTATGAGATTAAACATTTCAGTGAAAGACAACCGAATAGGTAGCTTAATATCCAATATACAGGTGGTAGCACTGAGTAAGAAATGATCGTTTACATATGTTCTAGTAGTAGTAGTAGTAGTAGTAGTAGTAGTAGTAGTAGTAGTAGCAGCATTAGTAGTAGCAGCATTAGTAGTAGTAGCAGCAGCAGGAGCAGCAGTAGTAGTAGTAGTAGTAGTAGCAGCAGCAGTAGCAGTAGCAACAGTAGCAGTAGTAGTGGTAGTAGCAGCAGCAGCAGCAGCAGCAGCAGTAGTAGTAGTAGTAGTAGTAGTAGTAGTAGTAGTAGTAGTAGTAGTAGTAGTGATAGTAGTAGTAGTAGTAGTAGTAGTAGTAGTAGTAGTAGTAGTAGTAGTAGTAGTAGCAGCAGTAGTAGTAGTAGTAAAAGTAATAGTAGTAGTAGTAGCAGTAGTAGTGGTGGTGGTGGTGGTGGTGGTGGTGGTGGTGGTTGCAGCATGGCGAATGCAACTGGCTTTAATTTTAAAGAAAAGAAAAGAAAGCAAGAAAGAAATAAAATGATAGGTGGGGAAATGAGTAGTGGAGGGGAAGGGGTAGCAGTAAATGTAAGCGTAGCTATAGCAACTGAATCTGCACACATGTGCTAGACCGGTAGTGTGGAACGAGCCTGATCACAATGGAACATCGGGAGATGGAGAGAGGGGGAGGGTGGGGAGAAAGAGAAGCTGGTGTGTGAAAGAGGAGAGGGGGGGAGAAGGTAAGGGAGAGTGAAGAGAGAGAAAGAGAGTGAGAAAGGGGAGAGAGAGAAGGTGTATGAGAGAGGGTGACAGAGAGAAGGTAAGTGAGAAAGGGTGAGAGAGAGAAGGAGAGTGAGAAAGGTGAGAGAGAGGAGTGTGAGAGAGGGTGAGAGAGAGAAGCTGAGAGAGGGGAGAGAGAGAAGGTGAGTGAAAGAGGGGAGAGAGAGAAGGTGAGAGAGAGAGAGAGAGAGAGAGAAACCTAAGAAAATTATGTGAATGAGAGTGAAGGAAGTGAGATTGTGAGTAGTGAAAGTGGAGAGAAAAACGGAGAGAGAGAGAATACAGACACAGAGACAGGGTGAAGCGAATGAGTGACAGATATATATATATACTGAGAGAGAGAGAGAGAGAGAGAGAGAGAGAGAGAGAGAGAGAGAGAGAGGGGGGGGGGAAGAGAGCATATGTGAGTGAGAGAGAGTGGGAGAGTGTGACATAAGAGCGTCAGTAAAAGAGTGATGAGACAGAGTGAGAAAAAAAGTGAGTGAGAAGACATAGATACAGAAATAGAGAGGGGGGTGACAGTGAGAGAAACAGTGAGAGGGGGTGGTAGCGGTTTGGTAGTGGTGGTGGTGGTAGTGGTGGTGGTAGTGGTGGTGGTAGTGGTGGTGGTGGATGCAGGTGGTGGTGGTGGTAGTGGTGGTAGTGGTGTTGTGGTGGTGGTGGTGGTGGTGGTGGTGGTGGTGGCGGTGTGGTGGTAGTGGTGTGGTGGTGGTGGTGGTAGTGGTTGTGGTAGTGGTGGTGGTGATGGTAGTGGTGGTGGTAGTGGTGTTGGTAGTGGTGGTGGTGGTGGTGGTGATGGTGGTGGTAGTGGTGTTGGTAGTGGTCGTGGTGGTGGTGAAGGTGGTGGTGGTCGTGGTGGTCATGGTGCGGGGGGGAGTGGTGGTGGTGAGGTGGTGGTGTGGTGCTGTGGTGGTGTTGGTGGTGGTGGTGTGGTGGTAGTGGTGTTGGTGGTGGTGTGGTGGTGGTGGTGGTGGTGGTGGTGGTGTGGTGGTAGTGGTGTTGTGGTGGTGTGGTGGTAGTGGTGGTAGTGGTGTTGTGGTGGTGGTGTGGTGGTAGTGGTGTGGTGGTGGTGTTGTGGTGGTGGTGTGGTGGTGGTGGTGTGGTGGTGTGTTGAATGAAGTACCTGGGTATGTCAAACAGTACAGCTTATTGACTGACAGTTGAAACTGGTGGGCGTTGAAGGTCTAATACATACATACATACATACATACATACATACATACATACATACATACATACATACATACATACATACATACAAATAAAAACATAGATATATACATACGTATATATCTATGCATGTATGTAAATATATACCTACGTATATACATACATATATACATACATATATGCATATATAAATACATACGTATATACATCCATATATACAAACACATATATACACATGTATACATATATACATACATTTATATACACATATATATACACATATATATATATATATACATACGTACATACATATATACATATATACATACATACATACATACCTGCATACACACATACATACAAACATACATACACATATATATACATGGTGGCTGC
>OZ024745.1:33815313-33820313 GCA_964016885.1 Eledone cirrhosa | reverse complement strand
ATGTAGTGGTGGTGGTGGTATTGGTAGTGGTGGTGGTAGTGGTGGTGGTTGTGGTGGTGGTAGTAGTGGATGTAGTGGTGGTGGTAGTAGTGGTGGCTGTGGTGGTGGTAGTGGTGCTAGTAGTGGTGGTGGTAGTGGTAATGGTATTGATAGTGGTGGTGTTAGTGGTGGTGGTAGTGGTAGTGTAAATGGTATTGGTAGTGTTGGTGGTAGTGGTAGTGGTGCTGATAGTGGTAGTTGTGGTAGAAATGGTGGTGGTAGTGGTGGTGGTTGTGGTGGTGGTAGTAGTGCATGTAATGGTGATGGTAGTGGTGGTGATAGTAGTGGTGGTAGTGGTGCTGGTAGTGGTGCTGGTCGTGGTAATGGTATTGGTAGTGTTGGTGGTAGTGGTAGTGGTGGTAGTAATGGTGGTGGTACTGTTAGTGTTAGTGGTAATGGTAATGGTGGTAGTAGTGATAATGGTGGTGGTAGTGGTAGTAGTAGTGGTGGTGGTGATAGTGGTAGTGGTAGTGGTGGTAGTAGTGGTGGTGGTGATAGTGGTGGTGATGGTAGTGGTAGTGGTAGTGGTTCTGATAGTGGTAGTTGTAGTGGTAGTGATGGTAGTAATGGTGGTGGTAGTGGTGGTGGTTGTGGTGGTGGTAGTAGTGGATGTAGTGGTGGTGGTAGTACTGGTGGCTGTGGTGGTGATAGTGGTGCTGGTAGTGGTGGTGGTAGTGGTAGTGTAAATGGTATTCGTAGTGTTGGTGGTAGTGGTAGTGGTGCTGATAGTGGTAGTGGGGGTAGAAATGGTGGTGGTAGTGGTGGTGGTTGTGGTGGTGGTAGTAGTGGTGGTAATGGTAGTGGTTGTGGTGGTGCTGGTAGTGGTGCTGGTAGTGGTGCTGGTCGTGGTAATGGTATTGGTAGTGTTGGTGGTAGTGGTAGTTGTAGTGGTAGTGGTGGTAGTAATGGTGGTGGTACTGTTAGTGTTAGTGGTAATGGTAATGGTGGTAGTAATGATAATGGTGGTGGTAATGGTGGTAGTAGTGGTGGTGGTCATAGTGGTGGTGGTAGTGGTGGTAGTAGTGGTGGTGGTGATAGTGGTGGTGATGGTAGTGGTAGTGGTAGTGGTAGTGGTGGTTGTAGTGGTGGTGGTAGTGGTGGTGGTAATTGTATTGGTGGTGGTGGTGATAGTGGTAGCGGTGCGTTGCTCTTAATAGTAGTGATAGTGGTGGTAGTGGTAGTGGTGATGGTAGTGGTGGTTACAGTGGTAGTGTTGGTAGTGGTAGTGGTAGTGGTAGTGGTGGTGGTAATGGTAGCTGTAGTGGTGGTGATAGTGGTAGTGGTGGTGGTAATGTTAGTGGTAGTGGCTGTTGTAGCAGTATTGTTGGTAGAAATAGCTGTTGTAGTAGTAACAGCTACAACAGTTGTAGTATTGCCGTCATTGCAGTGATTCATCGAGTTCACTAAAGGTCATTGGCGGTCACTGGTGATTTAGACATTGAGGGGCCGGGGCACTTCAGGTATGGGGAGGGTACTTATACACAAAATATTAGTATGCACAGGAACCCTCCTACACACAATTTTACATATTAGCTTGACGCAAGTAATTGGAATTGAAAAGTTACATACAGGTATTAAATTAAAAAATTCTAACCATCATAAAACTAAAAAGCCCAGCTGAGAGCATAAATAAATTGCTACGGCCGCTGCAGGAGGCCCGGGGAAATGCCCCCTTGCCAACCCCACCCTTATTAAATCCAGCCGTTGAACCCATAACGGTGGGAACACTTGGCGTCCTGTATCCTTGAACCAACTCCCTACTTACTGCGATCGTCGATAGAGATGGCCATCCGTAAAAACGAGCTCCATAATCTTGAACTGATTCTTTCAGCGCATCTCTCTTCCTATCCTCTCAGGTAACGTATTTACCATTTCGTAGTCGTGTTTCATTCTTCCTTTGGAAAGTTGAAGCCGTGACAAAACATTAACTTCTATTGTAAGTTATTATATCAAATCCCGCCGCTATCTACCAGAAAGCGGCGGGTTTTGAACTCAGATCAAACAGGGCCGAATCAAAAACTGCAAAAAATCTCCACCTAAACGTTTAACAATTCAATTCAGTCTAGCCCCCGCCATATAGAACATTCCACTGGAGCATTATTTATAGACCCCCAAAAGGATGAAAGGTAAAGTTGGCCTCCGCAGGGGTTGAATTCAAAATACAGTAAGAGGGAACAATTACGAAGGCATTTATGTCGATGCTCTAACGACTCTGCCAATTCACCGCCATGAAGCAACATCTGTCTAATATAGAAATATTGTAAATACTAGTATGCCCGTGTTGTTAATAATGATTTCTATTATAGGCACAAGGCCAGCAATTTGGGAGAGGGGGGAAGTCCCCCAAATCGACCCAGTGCATTACTGGTGCTTTATTTTATCGACATCGTAAGGATGAAAGATAAAGCTAACCTCGGCGGGATTTCAGCTCTGAACGTAAAGGGCCATAACTCTATGCTGTAAAGCATGGTGTCTGACGCTCTACCGATACTGCCAATCCACTGCCCTAATAATTACAGCAATGGCCTTGAATGTATTTAGTTTCAGGAGTCCAGGATTGGTTTACCATACCTGGGTCATTGAATATATGAACAATCATACAAACTGGAAAATTTGTGTTTTGATAAATTAATGGTTTACGTAAGAGAAACCGTAGAGTTTATGTTAATTACTGACACGTGGATATGATTAAATATAAGAATATTTTCGTAATATGTTTCTAGGATATAATTACATAAATGTTTAGCATGTATTCTCAGGTCTTGAATAATTGTCTCCCCCTCCCACCGCTTGTTAATTTTTCAGATTTTTTTCAAAATTCTCCTATGTTTAACAGTATGTTTCTAATTTAGCAGTTTTCGTGATAGGTTAATCAATTATATCTACCACAGTCCTTGACTGGTACTTTATTTTATCGGTGAGATTTGAACTAATGGCCGCCAAGCATCTTTGTCTGGTGCTTTAATGATTCTGCCAATCCGTCACCTTCCTTAATATAACAATAAGATTGATTAGATACATTTTTGAAAGTTAGTTTCGAACGCATTGTAACGTATTTAAATGTCAAGAAAATAACGGTTTCTATAGTTTACTTGGCGAGTGAAAATTGTGCGCTGCATGGCACCAGACACTTGACATGTTTATGAAATTTTATGCATGACCTTTCAAAGATTTAACCCTAAATTCATATTCTTCCCTGCATCAGTTCCATTTATACATATATCAATTAGTAACCACTAACACGCCAGGAGGCTCAATATATATAAACATGTATACATACATACACATACATATATATGTATATATATATGTGTATATATATTTATATATATATATATATATATATATATATATATATATATATTCATACACAGAGAAAACGAGAGAGAGAATGTGGGAATCTTTCTCCTAGTTATTTTAATCTATTCCTTAACTGTTCATGTTGAGGAGAGTCTTGCCACTCTAATAGTTCATAACTACTGTAATTATTATTCAGTGCTGAAATGTTACCTTTAAACAAGATATCACAGTGTGCGTTTTGGCGCTACGAAGTATAAATTCATAAATATACAAAATAATAAATATTTATGCTAAAACTCGGCGTACATTAGCAAATTTAAGGTAAATGTAAATATAACTAATTTTTTATTAGAACCCCTCACTGAGGAAACAGTGATGTATCAACACTTTCAACTATCTATTTCTTTACAGAAGAAACATAAGAGATTATCTTTTTGCATTTTGGAGATTGTTATCTCTTCATCCACCATTTTTCCAACTTCTTTACCCGTGTCATCTATTCCGTTGTAGACAGTACTATCTAATGCTTGAATATCTCTGACATCCATTTGCAGGATCGTTTTGGGAGAAATTGAAATTGCTGAATAAACTAGTTCCTCACCAATCGTATTACTTTTCCTATGTTTTGCAATCAGCAGAGTAATGTCATAGCTAGCTTCAACGGTGCGATTTATTACTACAGTTTGAGCAGCGAATAATCAAGCGAACTTCGTCGATTTTCAGATTTCTCATTGCATGGACAAAATGTCTGAAAAAAAGGAGAATCGCTGGACAGCTTTTACGGACAGAGCCAAATGACAGGAAACCCAGAGGTTAAATAACATCTACGATTCGTTTGAACTTGCTTGGGGATCCAGTTACATCAATTGGAGACGGTTCCTTCTAATATGACCCTGGAGAAGGTGTGTCTGAAGACTCTGCACCAATGACCATCTCAGGAATAAGTGAGTGAAGAAGAACAAGAAGATGTTAGTGTGAGTTATATGATATAGCAACGCTGTCAGTATAATACAATTGTGGTTACTTCCAAGTAAAAGCAGTTAGTTTTTTTTTGTTTTGTTTTTTTGTTTTTGCTCTCTAACAAATTTGATAGATTCATACATCCTGTACATTATGTCTAGTACATTGCTAATAAAAAAAATTCGTCAATATTCAGTAAAGTTCTTGAAGCCTGGTTTGATACTTTGAGTACACGAGGAAAATGCACTTTACCTTTTAACCCTTTCATTATCATATTTCTAATGAAAAAACATTGACTGTGATTTTCAAATAATTTTGAAAATGATGAAGAATTTGAAGGCATTTAGTAATATAACTAACTTTCTCATTATTAAGCTGTTGTTTGAAACATAGTCTAACAAATGTTCTTGCATAAAATTATGATGGAGGGTTTTAGATAAAAATAAACACTTTGAAATAAACAGTTCTGGATGCAGCATGACAAAATGGTTAAAAAGTTCGTTTTTCAGTCATTAGATCTCGGGTTCGATCCCACAGCGTGGCATCTTGAGCAACTGTCATTTACTATAACCCCGAGTTGACCGATGTATTTTGGGTGATATTAGTCAGACAGATGTTCTACCTGGAGCAACTCTCTAATCTCCAGGCTACGCACCTTATTGAAGTAACGTTACACTAAAGACCTTTCGGGAAATACCATT
>OZ024745.1:33797813-33802813 GCA_964016885.1 Eledone cirrhosa | reverse complement strand
CTATAGACTACCCAAGTAGACACCCCAACCATCGATTACCTGTACTAGACACAGAGCTCTGGTTAGATACCATTAACAACCAAAAACAAATCCTCCATTCCCATTATGCCAAACCCATGACTTCCAAACATCTGATCCACCGAAACTCGGCCATTTCGCACCATACAAAATCAACATACTGATTGCAGATTTGGTACGGGTGATGAGAAATGTGTCCCGCATGTGCAACCCCGGAGAACTAGAGAGACACATACAACACTTCATCCACCGTATGCAGTTCTCTGGCTACAATCAGAGAGATAGAATCAGAGTGTATAAAGGAGCCAGAACCAAATGGGAAAAAATGGTAAATAATGACATAAATGGGACCTGCCCCTTGTATAGGAGCAAATTTTGGAATAGAATAGAAAGAACTAGGAACAAGGCCAATAGAATAAACTCATGGTATGATAGCAATAAATACCAGAGTGTAATGTTCATCAATACAACCCCTAGAGGCGAACTAGCCTACAAATTTAGAAGGGCCCTAAATAAACATAAACTCAATATTAAGATAGTAGAAAGACCAGGTACCTCCGTAAAAACACTTATTAGCAAGACATATCCGTTCCAAAGACCCTCATGTATAGATAAGAAATGTATAATCTGTAAAATAAGCCCCCATATTAACTGTAAAACTAGAAATGTAGTGTATAGCATAAGATGTACTGAAGGACAATGTAGAAACAAAAATATAGTGTACATAGGTGAGACAGCTCGTAGTATAGGGGGACGAATAAATGAACACTGGTGAGACCTCCAAGATAATAAAGAATCATCTGTGCTCTACCAACATGCTAAGATAGAACACAGGAGTAGATTAGAGAACATAGAAATAAAAATAGAATCCACACACAGAAAAGATGCAATGTTTAGGCAAATTACAGAGGCAGTAAGCATAAAAGAATTACAACCAAAATTAAATAGAAAATATGAGTGGAACAGCAACATCACAACTTACAATTAAGGACAAAATGAAAACACACACACACATAGAACAAACTTACAATTAAGGACAAAATGAAAACACACACAGGACAAAATGAAAACACACACACACATAGAACAAACAACCAACCAACAATAAATAAATAAATAAATAAACAAATAGATAAATGAACACAAACACACACAGACACCCGGATGTGGCGCATGCGCAAACTGAGCACACAACACACACACAGAAACAAAATGGCGCAGGATAGAAGAAAGGAAAGGCACAGAAACAAAGAAAGGAATCCCCAGTCACTGAAGAGGTCACAGAGTGTGTGACGAAAGGACTATGACTATATATAAACAACTATCTGGTTGTGGAACCAACCAACCAACCAGAAATTTATAAGTTTGTAAATTTGTAAATTTATAAATTTATAAATATACAATAAATTGAAGTGAAAGCAACTGGTGCGTGTGTTTCTTATTGGCAACATGACCCTCCCAAAGTATAACAATATCGGTTTCAACACACGATTTCAGATAAAGAATCTTGCTAAACAAATTCAGAAACGAAATATCGTAAGCCTTAGCCAGGCTAACAAGATACTGAAAACCACCATGTTCTGTTGTCTACGAAAAACCATAACATCTCGACAACTACACTTCATAAAACTGTGCGCCACCTCTAGATTCTACACCAACACCATCAATACCGACGTTAGAAGATTACAACTCACCAAAAAACAAGCAGATAGGCTAAAACGAACTTTAATTCTAAACATAAAAAAGAAGATCTATAGAGAATTAAGTCATCAAGAAAAACAAAAGCGTAACCTAATACAAGAAATAGCTAAAATCACCACACCAACAGAAAAACTAATATTTATAAGCCTTATACGCCCCGAAGAACAGTACATTACTCAAGAATGTGATAAGCACTTTAACAGGAAACTAACGTGGCTTAAACAGGCAAAGCTAAATCGGGATACTATAGAGTATACCAATAGATATCCCGACAAAATTGACGGTATCAACATGGCCGACACCTCATTATCAGAAGAGTTCAACAACGAAAATACCAACATTTATGGAAACACGGAAATAGATAATAATGAAATGTCTGTGTTATGTCTGCCGCCCAAATTTGCGACATTCAAGAAGGTAAATATGATTAGTTGTCTGTCAGAAATAGAAAAATCATTTACAAAACTACGCTGGAGCATCAAAAACAAAAGCAACAATATACGCACACACATATACAACACACATCCCAACAACAACAGACACACAGACACAAACAACAATAACAACAACACACACATCAACAACAACAACAATAGCAACATACCCAGATACAACAACAACAGACACAAACAACAATAACAACACACACAACAACGATAACACACACGGAGACAACAATAACAACAACACACACATCAACAACAACAATAGCAACATACCCAGATACAACAACAACAGACACGCAGACACAAACAACAATAACAACACACACAACAACGATAACACACACGGAGACAACAACAACACACATCAACAACAACACACATCAACAACAACAACACACACGCATTCAATGCCTCTCACCACCACCACAATCTTAACAAACACACAGACACAGAAAACAAGTAATGACAGTAGCACAGAAATTAGAGAAATAAGGGAAGGTAATAGGATTAAAAGGAAAAGGAGATGGGAGACTAAGGACAAAGAGAATAACCAAGACGAACACATAGACACACAAAATAGGGTAGATAACAACATTGAGCCAGTGGAAAGAGACAGGAGTAATTATGAGAGACATAGAAATAACCATGAGGCTGTTGGTAGAAATAGAAATAGAAACAACACAACTAACAATAATAATAGCACTAGTACACATAAAGCAGCAGCCTGGAACTCTCCGTTTTATAACCCCCTCCGATAAATCATTCGACCTACGACGAGTCCACGCCACGACTTTGCCATTTAACAAACGCACGCAGTTGCCGTCGCAGGTCGATGAACAAACAGAAGCACAATTTAGTATAGCTAAATCCGAACTTAGAAATATTATAGAACAGTATAGCAAGAAGCATAATAGAATAGAGGCCCAGCAACTGGGAGAAAAATCTGCGTATTCGAGCGCTGCATGAGCTTGCGTAAGCTCATGCAGCGCTCGCGTAATGGAGAGATAGCATGTTTTACAACAGACAAGTCTGGCAGAATGTCGGTTGACAGCCTGCCAAACTACATCCAGGCAATGCAACCCCACATCACTAACACAAGAGAGGTAACACCACAGGAGCATGAGGATAGAGAAAAAGCCCTCAATGCCCATATGGTGATGTGGACGAATATAATGCAGCCCAACAAAAGGACTGCCAACAACTTCCAGGCCTGGAACAATGACGTGCCGGCGTTGTATGGGCTTCGAAAAGACCATAAAACGGGCTGGGACCCTGTCGCGGGACCACCAACACGGCCAGTCTGGGGGGCTAACATTGCTAGTAACTACAGACTGTCCTACTTCCTCTCCCTGATCATACGCCCCATCATTGAGATGTCCCCAGATGTTTGTGACAGTACGGAGGACCTCCTCAGCAGAATCGGCGCGGGTAACCGATCTGGGGACCTAACAAACTGCATAATAGGCAGTATGGATGTTGTGTCCCTGTATCCATCTATTGACGTGGATTTTGCTGTGGAGAAATGCGTAGAAATGATCAGCGAGAGCAAGGTTGAGTTCCGTGGGATTGATACCAGTGAGTTGGCACTTCTACTTAAGCTTACCCATAGTAATAGTTACCTAGACACTTATGACCTTAGCAACCTGTGCCCTACAAGACCAGCAAGAGGCAGACCACCTACCATTACCTCAATGGCCAAGAAAACCCACACAGATAGATGGAACGGGTGGACCAGAGCCATACGGACACCCGAAAACCACGATGAACTGAAGAAAATGATTGCACATGCGGTAGGGGCCAGCATAAAATTAACCCTTAAGGAACATATGTTCAAATTTAATGGTAAAACATATGCCCAAGAGAAAGGAGCAGCCATTGGTGTTAGCATTGCAGGCGACATAGCTAACTTATTCATGGTATGGTGGGACAGTAGACTTAAACAAAAACTTAATGAACAATTAGAAGACAGCTTAACCCTGATAACGTACTCCCGCTACGTAGATGATATAAACATCGTAGTTAAGACACCCCCACTAAAGAACAGCCAGGAACTAGAGAAAAATACAATGGAAAGCATCCAGCCAGCAAATAGCAAACTCCATCCACCAGAGCATTAGAGTTACTATAGACTACCCAAGTAGACACCCCAACCATCGATTACCTGTACTAGACACAGAGCTCTGGTTAGATACCATTAACAACCAAAAACAAATCCTCCATTCCCATTATGCCAAACCCATGACTTCCAAACATCTGATCCACCGAAACTCGGCCATTCCGCACCATACAAAATCAACATACTGATTGCAGATTTGGTACGGGTGATGAGAAATGTGTCCCGCATGTGCAACCCCGAAGAATTAGAGAGACACATACAACACTTCATCCACCGTATGCAGTTCTCTGGCTACAATCAGAGAGATAGAATCAGAGTGTATAAAGGAGCCAGAACCAAATGGGAAAAAATGGTAAATAATGACATAAATGGGACCTGCCCCTTGTATAGGAGCAAATTTTGGAATAGAATAGAAAGAACTAGGAACAAGGCCAATAGAATAAACTCATGGTATGATAGCAATAAATACCAGAGTGTAATGTTCATCAATACAACCCCTAGAGGCGAACTAGCCTACAAATTTAGAAGGGCCCTAAATAAACATAAACTCAATATTAAGATAGTAGAAAGACCAGGTACCTCCGTAAAAACACTTATTAGCAAGACATACCCGTTCCAAAGACCCTCATGTATAGATAAGAAATGTATAACCTGTAAAATAAGCCCCCATATTAACTGTAAAACTAGAAATGTAGTGTATAGCATAAGATGTACTGAAG
>OZ024745.1:33772813-33795313 GCA_964016885.1 Eledone cirrhosa | reverse complement strand
GTGTGTGTGCGTGCGTGTGTGTGTGTGCGTGTGTGTGTGTGGCTGTCTGTTTGTCTGTTCAACTAAATGGATAGTAGTTTTGCGTGTATATGTAACTGAGTAGAGATGTATAGCATATATGTGTATAGATGCCGCTTTGTATTCATGCATATATGTGAGTATGCATATATACGTGTCGTTCTTTACACACACACATGTATGTATATATATGTATATATATATATATATATATATATAGAGAGAGAGAGAGAGAGAGAGAGAGATGTATATACATATATATATGTATATATATATGTATATAGATATGTGTATATATATATATATATATATATATATATACACATGTATATATATGTATATTTGTGTGTGTGTGTGTGTGTAGATATATATGTAGATATATATACATATATAAATATATAAATATATATATATATATATATATTTTTATATATACATGTATATATATACATATATTTGTGTGTGTAGATATATATGTATATATATATATATATACACATAAATATATATATATATATATATATATATATATATATATATATATATATACAGTATATATATATATATATATAGTGTATATATAATATGGGTTTGCCATCACCCTTATAACATCGACAACCGGCACCACCTCCACTAAAACTACAGGAGCAACCCCCACCCCCCACTGGCGCCACACAATCAACTCAATCATAACTACAACTAGCATCATCGTTACCATCATCATCACCACCATGACAACACCCAGTATTTTTACCACCAACGTCACCACTACAACCAGCACCATCACCAACACCAATGTTTTTATTACTAACTCACCCCCTTCTTCAGCAGTATCGATAGCTTCCTCATCATAATTATGAAATGTAGCACTAGCTACTGCGTCACTAGTAGTAGTAGTAGTAGTAGTAGTAGTAGTAGTAGTAGTAGTAGTAGTAGTAGTAGTAGTTGTAGGCACTCACGTTATATGTGCTATTGTTGGTCTCGGACCAGGTCCAGGCTCGCTCAAATCCCGCAGATGTCAACTTCGACTTTCATCCTTTCAAGGTCGATAAATAAAGTTCATTTCAGGCATTAGTACTTCCTCTATATTTTTTTATCATTTCCCCCCTTCTCTCTCTCTCTCTCTCTCTCTCTCTCTCTCTCTCTCTCCATCTTTCTTATATATATATATATCGACAGTCGATCGACTTTCGTCAAATCGAACCGAGGAAACAATGTTTCCATTGGTCTTTCCAATTGCTAATACTATCTATCGGTCGCAACTCCAGGTAGAAGGAGCAGCGTGGAATAAAGTGTCTTGCTCAAGGACATAACGCATCGCCTGGTTCGGGAGTGAAACTCACAACCTCACGATTTTGAATCCAATTCTCCAACCACTCAGCCACGCGCCTCCATATATATATATACTGTTTATATATATATATAAATATATATATATATATATATATATATATATATATATATATATATATATATATATATATATATATATATATATATATATATATATATATATATATATATATATATATATATATATATATATATATATATTGCGACTGAAGGGTTTTAGAAGTGTCTTAGCCTTTAGTGCGGCACTAAATGTTTTGAATTATTACACTTGCAACTGCCTTATTTTTTGGAGGGTTGACTTATCCAGCGAATATATGCCTAAAACTGAATTACACCTCAGAATTTTAGGGGTCGACTTATGTACCGGATCAACTTGTATGCCGACATATACGGTATATATATATATATATATATATATCTATGTATATATATATATACATTATATATATACAGTATATATATATATATATATATACAGTATATATATATATATATATATATATATATATATATATATATACATATATATATGAAAAATATGGGGAGAAGAATACTGCATGGTTGCACATGGATTACATATTATAAAATTAGTTCCTCATCAGTGATTTGCCAACGATCATTGGTATTTCATCGCATTAAAAATCATATACCTCACGTTGGTGCGAGCAATAAGTAAAATAAGCTATTGGGACAAGTGAAACGCGTAAAGCGAGTGAGACAAGTAAACAACATCGAAGAAAGGCTAACCGAAGATGGGAAGAAAACAAGCAATATGGTTATTCGATCAGCGTAAGCTGGGTGAATTCATGAGCGCTTAGCAAACAGACCTTTCGCTGTGAATGGGATGTGAGAAAGAAAGATCCGACTCCTAGCGAACGGGAGGAAATGAGAAGGGGAGAAACAGAGAGTGAGTGAGTGGAAGTGCGAGGAAGAGGTCAGTCGAGAGAAAGTGTTAACTGATAGAGGGGACGAAAGAAGGTAAGAGAAACAGAGAGAACGAGGGAGCAGTAAGAGAGAAAGAGAGAAACAGAAAATCGCAGTTGAGGTAAATATATGAAAAATATGGGGAGAAGAATACTGCATGGTTGCACATGGATTACATATTATAAAATTAGTCCCTCATCAGTGATTTGCCAATATATATATATATACTGTATATATATATATATATACTGTATATATGTACTGTATATATACTGTATATGTCGGCATACAAGTTGATCCGGTACATAAATCGACCCCTAAAATTCTGAGGTGTAATTCAGTTTTAGGCATATATTCGCCGGATAAGTCAACCCTCCAAAAAATAAGGCAGTTGCAAGTGTAATAATTCAAAACATTTAGTGCCGCACTAAAGGCTAAGACACTTCTAAAACCCTTCAGTCGCAAGTGAGTTCTAACATACTGAGTAAGCCTGCCTAGCCAAAAATTAACGAAACTATGGTAACCTACCCTATGAGCTATGGCAAGTCATTGATATTATCATAATCTCTACGTTAAATAGACTTAACAAATATGAGATTCAGTAGGAAATAATTGTGGTGGGCTGCTAGAGTTATGGTAAGTGGTGCACACCGAGTGTTAGGCGGGCAGGTTTCACTGTTTACCCCTTAGTGGTAAAGGTTCACATATTCGTCGGGCAAATCGACCCCTGGTTTTGGAGAGATATTTTAGGCTCCAAATGTCGACTTGTACGTCGGCATATACGGTAGGTGGATTTCCGATATATATCGTGAAGTGACTACAGTTAAAAAAAGTACTCAATATGTTAGTAGAGTATAGGCATGTTTATTTTATTATAGAAATTACGTCTACAAGACTAGAAGAATTCGTAAGAAAGTGACGTGTAAATGGTAAAATATTCCACAGGTATTTAATTCCTTAGTCGAATCAGAGTGACACAGAGTATGACAAAGAAGGGCCTTTGAATTACTGATACAATTCATCCGACAGTGGTGGATTGGGGAGAGCTTCCACATAGTTTCCGTTTGACCAATTGCACTCACAATGCTTCAGTCGATTTCAGGCTATGGTAAAGCCGCTTGCCCTTGATGCCATGCAATAAGAACGAACGCGAGTCCTCATGCTTGCGAAGTGGACGCCATAACCAGTCAGCCTCTCTTACTATACAAGATTATGAAGGAGGTAGTTTCTGCATCAAGTGGGGTGGAGTGCAGAGGAGACGTGTACAGAGATATTTCATTATGGCCGTCCTCTCGACGACTTATGAACTAGGAACAGAATTTAATAAGTCGTTTCAACACGTGTTTTGACGTCTTTCCAAAAAAAAAAATGATACGGAAATAGAAAATAGCTGCACTTGAGCAAGGTTTATGGACAGACAAGAGAGTAAAGGAAAAAATATTTAGAATTATAACAATCAATATATATATATATAGTAAGAGACATGGCAGATAGGATATATAATTGACTGGACAGTTAAGAGACTAAAACATGTTCAGACAGTTACATTACACATTGTACGATAAATCACTGCTTGTTGGTAATGTCGTAATGAGCGGTGGATTGGCAGAATCGTTAGAACTTCAAATAATAATACTCTCTGGTATTTAGTTACTATGCATTATATTATGAGTTCAAATCCCGCTTCGGTCAACTTTAACTGTAACCTTTGGTTTTTGTTTTTGTTTTTGTTTTTTTGTTTTTCTTCTTTCTTTTTTGGCGAAAGTCGATAAAATAAAGTACCAGGCAAGTACTGGGTCGAGTTAATCGACTTTCCCTTCCACATTCTGCCTTATGTGATTAGAAAGTGCAGGTGTTCTTGTTGTTTAACCTCAGACCATCCTTGATCGAGAAAACCAATAATCAAAAGTATGTCAATCTTGGGCATTTGTCTTTTTAAGACTTTGTTATGTCATGAGTCCTTTTTTATGTTTAAGGCGGATGCCAATTTAGTTATGAATTTAGAGAGATGTGACTGCTATTTTCATTTAGTCGAGTAACTACATTAGAAGCTTCCTCATTAGCACATCTGTGTGCTTTACTTTTTAATGATACGTCGAAAGGGGATAATATGGACTAGAGACAGCCTGACAGTTGTTGAACGTCTACACTTTTCATCCCAGCTCATTCCTCAAACGAGAAAACATGTGCTGGATATAATTAAAAAGTATTCGTTGATCCTACACTGGAGATATTTGTTTCGATATATGAAATAATAGAATGAGTTTTAATATACAAGGAATGAGCCATCAAAAGGCTATGGTAAATGACACATGTCCAAGACGCCACGCAGTGGAATCGACCCTGGGGTCTTAACCACACGACTATCCTGCGCCCACACAAAATACTCCGAACTGATAAAATAGACACCTCGGTACGTTCAATAAAATTATTGTAAGAGATAAACCATTTGATTCAAAAGTAAACTAAACATTTTTGTGAAGTTTAAATAGATAGTATATTACGGATTTCTTCCCAAAAGGGAACTAGCAGAAATGTTACAGCGGAAAGCAAAATGTCTTGCGATCTCTTAGTTTAAATCCTACCAACGTCAAATTTGCTTTTCATCCTTTCGAAATCACTAAATGAAGTACAAATCCAGGCCAGTGCATTGATAAGATTGCAAAAGTATCAGATAAGATGATTTGCGACATTTGATACGGTCCGATGTGGTCTGTGCTCGAATCTAGCTGCGGCTTATTTGGGTGGTAGATAACGTCCATTTAAGGTCCAGATATTATGTCGAGCTGCTTTTTAGAGAGTGTTACTTTGTGTGTGTTAAATTTATTTACAATATTACTATGATAAAAAGAAAGATAAAACCCCAAAAAGTAAACATATAAAAGAAAAAAAAACAGAAAAGAGGCGGGAAATAGGAGGCACGTCCATACAATACATGTATGGACGTGCCTGCTGCTGGATTCGTGAGATACGGCGTGTCTTGGGCAATTTAAACCTGACAAAACCCATCTCTGCTCCAGGTCTGAACACAGCCGATTTCTTTCAGAGAAAAAGAGAGAGAGTAAGAAAGAGATATAGAGAAAAAATCAATTGGTACTTTTTATCGACCGTGGAAGAATCAAAGTCAATGTTCGGCAGGAATTGCCCTCAGGAAGCAAAGCATTGTCTGACGTTCTAACGACTCTGCTAATTCACGCACCATGCGATTTTTACCAGTATTAAACAATGTAAACTGTCTAAAACTATGTATGTTAAACAATAGTGTGGTGTTTGTGAGAAATGTCAATGTGAAAAACTTGATGTTAGAGTGGATGTATGTCATAGAATTCATAGTACTGATAGAAAATGTAGTTGCTACGTATTTGGCATGGAACCAAATGACACAACTACTACTTGGAAATGGTAATAGATTCTCTGGTGTTCCTGCTTATCACTGTCACATATTTACTGCCAGAATTAGGGCACAATATTGATTTGTTGTATTAACACTTGACCACAAAATTGTTGAGAAAATGCATAAGCGGCACAGACATGGCTGAGTGGTTAACAAGTGTGGTTCGGAATACATGGTATTGGGTTCAGTTTTACTGTGTGGTTCCTTGGGAGAATGGAAAATGTCTTCTACTATAGCTTTGGGTTGACCAATCAATACCTTTTCTTTTTGTTATATATATATAAAATTTCCAATCCTGGTAAAATTATTAACAAAAAAATATTTTAAAATTTAATACATAGAAACATTTCTTATACAATGTAAAAAAAACTATTATCAAAACCATATTTACTATATGGTGCTCTGAAATCTTATATTAATTATTTATAATATAAATTATAATTAATAATTAGGTTAAACGTTAGATGAAACAATTTATTATTGAATGTCTATCGTAAGCATACTTTTAACATATTCTTTAAAATACTAAATATTAGAGTTATCTCCCCAACAATCAAAATTTATATATACGATATATTTCAACTTGCATAACTGTTTAAATATTATATTACTAACCATATGCAATAAAAGATTATACAATAATACTGTACATTTCTACTTAAAAAATACAATCACTTTCACATTCTTAAAATATATGTATAAAATACATATATATAATTACTGGATCTCTCTTACGCTCATTTATAAATCTATATATATACACACATAATCACTTATATGTACTAAATAATTATTTATTAATTAATGATATATAATAATTGTTTCTACTTTGGGCACAAGGCCAGCAATTACCCAGTACATTACTGGTACTTTATTTTATCGACCCCGTAAGGATGAAAGGCAAAGTTAACCTCGGCGGGATTTGAACTCAGAATGGCAAGGGTCGTAACTCTATACGTCAAAGCATGGCGTCCGACCCTCTACTGATACTGCCAAATACATTATGTTTATAATTACATAGTATTAAAATATATGCAAAAAAATAAATGCACTCGTATATATATATATATATGTAAATACGATGTATATTCATTCACATAACTACATAAATATTATATTGTTGTAATTGTTTTAACGAATTAATAGTTTATAATTTAATACAATATATTATAATTCTCATCTAAATATTTTAAATACATCCATATTCTTAAAATATATATTTAAAAAAATAAAAAATAAATAAGTATAATTATGTGATTCCTTCTAAACTCATGTATATATCTTTGGGTGTATATATCTATAACTAACTCTAAAATAACCCTACAATAATTTTTCAACCTATAATTAGCAAACCCATAAACAATATAAATAAGAATTTTTAAAATTCATCAAGCGTCTAAATTTAACGGCTTTTTTCAGTTTTAATGTTATCCTCATTTACATATATCCCTTGAGTTTTTAATTTTTCAATTCACTATCTTCACTGAACTTATACCATTAAGTTCACGTGAAGATATGTCACTATCTTAACACCAAATATTATATTTTATCTGACGAAAGCGTACTTAGATATTAGTACCTTGAAATAGAGTATAATAAAATAAACATGGATTTATAAAGATATTTTCCATTTATTAATATTCATAATATATATATATATATATATATTATATATATATATATATATATATATATATATATATATATATATATATATATATATATATATATATATATATATATATATATATATATAAACAAAAGGGATATTCAATTTGTTGGTAATTCAACAAATATAAATGTTTATAACTGATTCAAAGCACTCGACAGAATTTTCTGGAGTATAATATTCAATGAGGTCGATAAAATCGTTGGCCTTGTGCCTAAATCAGAAACCATTATGATAGATACCACTATCACTTTCGTTTCGATATTCGGGTGAAATTTCAGATGAAACCATAGTTATTAACCTTTTCCATATCAAACTGCTTGAATCTACACTACAAAACTGTATATTTTAAGGTCTTTATATTTACTAGCAGAAAAACAACCCCTCAAGTATATATACATGTAGTATGATACGTCAAATAAAATCGTAATTGACAATATACACAGAAATTGAACGAAGACTGCGTTACAATGACTTATGTAATCAGTAACGTAATCCATGATACATTAACAAAAAAAGACGATATTATATATAAACTGCATTAGGAGAAAATTAGTGACAGAAAATTAATATGTTTATTTAAGCGATCGCCACCGGAAGTGTTGACATTTAAAAATTTTAAAGAAGTAAATCTGTAAATAAATAATAAAATATATTTAATGAACAATCACGAAATTTAGTAGATAAATTATGTAATATTCATTCATTATTTATTCAAAATAATCCAACTTATTTTACTAATGGGATAAAAAATTATAAACCGTACACAGTCCCGCGCTTCTTACTTTATTATAGTTTAGATCTGAAAACCTTTCATCATAATTTAATGTAGGAATTTTTGTTATGTTTTAAACAACAGATAAATAATCGAAAAGTTTATTTTATTACTAATTCTTTCAAAATTCTTGATTAATTTCGAACTACTTGAAATCAATCCAAAAAGAAAATTGATTATTTTAAAGTGTCTATATTTATCTAAAGTGTTTATAATTTAATGATGAAAGAAGCAGAAGCTTTTGTGGGAGTGTGTGCTTAATACCAGATAAATAATTGTGTCTATTTTAGGCACAAGGCCAGCAATTTGAAGAGGAAGGGGAAAGTCGATTAAATCGATCCCAGTGCATTACTGGTGCTTTATTTTATCGACCCCCGTAAGGATGAAAGGCAAAGCTAACCTCGGCGGGATATCGATACTGCCAATTCACCGCCCTCAAATACCAGATAAATAATGAAAAGAATCGTTATATTACTAAATACTTCCAAATTCTTGATTATTTTCAAAATTATTTGAAAATCATAGTCAGCGTCTTTCATCAGAAATATGGCAACAAAACGTTTAATGTGGAACTATGTTTTAGGACGAAGAGTTTTTAAAGTACGTCCTTTGTGATAATTAGAGATTTTATCACCAACTAGAGATAGAGTGTTCAACGTTAGGAACAAAACTATATTCAAAACATTTTTACAAAGCATTTTCCGGTCTGTTTACATAATTTATAGTAGTGCAGCTGATAGTGTTTCTGTTAGTAACGATAAGGTGGAGAAGAATAAAGAGGGGGAAGACGAGGAAAGAGAGAATAAAGACATTGAAAAAGTTGATCATTATGCAAAGTTTATTGATTTTCCTAAGTGTAATTGATGAGGATTGTAAATGGTTGTAATTAAATTATTTGATTGATTGATTTATTGATTGATAGCTTAACACCGGAAAGAATCATCTTGGTACTGTGGTTGCTGTTGTTTTTCGAGCTTCATATAAAACTACTATATGTGGTAAGAAGAGAGTAATTTCCAAGACTATTAACCTCAACTTTACAATGTGTTAAGAAATATACTCGGCGTTGTCCGGGAAATGAAGCTATAAGTTGTTAGTCAACTTGCTGAATGAGAATCATGGTAATTCTTTTATTCTTTTTAATTATTTCATTCGTTCCAGTCATTACACTGCGACCATGCTGTAGCAACGCCTTCAAAGGATTTAGTCGATCAAATCAACCCCAGTAATCATTTCTTTCAAGTCTGGTATTTGTTTTATCAATCTCTATTTGTTAAACTGCTAAGTTACGGGACATAACCAAACAGTAAGAGTAAACACACAAACACATTCATACACACACACACATACACATATACACACGGACAAAAAGTATATATATATATATATATATATATATATATATATATATACTAGCAGTGGTACTCGGCGTTGCACGGGATAAGGTATTTTGGAAGGCGAGCCGCCAACAGACCTAATCGTGGAGAAACTGCATGCCTGGACAATATGTAAAGAAAATAAACCGAATACTCTGATGGCTGGATAATCTTTAAGATTTTCCTCGATGAAGCAGGAAAAATGCAGGTTTTCACCTAATGCGGGCTCTAGGGGATCAAGAAAATGATTTTTTTTATGTGCATAATATGCCTTGAAATTTCGGGAAAATCGGCTAAACCCTAAAAAGCTGAAAAAAATGAAGTTTTTCACCTAAAAAGTTGGATTTTCTTTGCTCACGGTATGAAGAAGAGACTGACTGATACATAGTTACAATTTCAAGGAAATCGGTCTGACGTAACGCCTCAGAAAACCCCTAAAAATGTTAAAAAACGCAGTTTTTCACCTAATGCGGGCATTAGGACATAAGTAATACACATGTAAAGTTTGAAAAATCGGTTGGGTACTTCTCGAGTTTTACGGATTCAAACTCACAGACACACACACAGACAGACATCCTAAGGGAAGTGACGTTATACAGACAGCCAGACACACAGACAGATATTATAAGGGCGCAACGTTATATGTATGTATCTATCTAAAAAGAGAAAGACTAAGAATTATAGAGAGAAATCGTTAAATCGCCTAATGTGATCCCTAGGGCATTGAAAATTTGAATTTTTCTTTGCTCAGAACACTCCCTGAAACATAAGTATTACATGTGTAAAGTTTGAAAACAGTCGGTTGGGTGTTTCTCGAGTTTTAGGGATTCAAACTCACACACACACAGACAGACATCCTCAGTTTTATATATATATATAGATGAGGCAAAAGGGCACAAAGACAGTAAAACAAAAACAATTTATGTATATATATATATATATATATATAACAGCAATATTATTACAACAATATGACCCTCCCCAAGTATATATATATATATATATATATATATATATATATATATATATATATATATATATATATATATATATATATATATATATATATGAAAAAGTGAGTCCTTCATCAGTGACCCTCCAACCGTCCTCGGCATTTCATCGCTTTAAGGGCCATATGCCTCAGGTTGGTGCGAACAACGGCTAAAAAAAGTCGTTGGGACACGTAAATAAAGGGGGACGCTAGAGTAACAACAAAAAGGGTTTAAGCAACGGAAAGTGAGTAGAAATAGACAAGTCCCAGATCTCTATGAATATAAACTCTGTGAAATCGTGAACAAGAGACGAAAGACCATCGAACCTGGTAGAAATGTGAGCAAGGAAAGAATTTCGCCCAAGTTTGACGGGGGGAAAAAAGAGAGAGAGAGAGACAGAGAAAGGAGAGAAGAAGAAGAAGAAGAAGAAGAAGAAGAAGAAGAAGAAGAAGAAGAAGAAGAAGAAGAAGAAGAAGAAGAAGAAGAAGAAGAAGAAGAAGAAGAAGAAGAAGAAGAAGAAGAAGATAAGGTGGTCTGGTCTGCGAATTCGGTAAACGCAAGTTTTGTGAAGTCACAGACGAAAGAGAGAGAGAAAAAAAATTCCATACCAGCTCGGTCAAGACTGCGCGAGAAAAGAATTACACACAGGTCAAACTTGAAGGAGGAGGAGGAAAGAGGAGGAGGAGAGGTAGTGACAGAGAATGAGTGAGTGAAAGTTGAGGAGAGGGTAACAGAGGGAGACTGCTAGAAGTGGTAGAGATACAAGGAACGAAACAGACAGGCAGCATGGAAAAGTAATATGTGTAAATATGATGATAATAATGGAGCTGCGGCGTTGCAAATGGGATACATATGAAAAAGTGAGTCCTTCATCAGTGACCCTCCAACCGTCCTCGGCATTTCATCGCTTTAAGGGCCATATGCCTCAGGTTGGTGCGAACAACGGCTAAAAAAAGTCGATATATATATATATATATATATATATATATATATATATATATATATATATATATATATATATATATATATATATCGTAGGGGTCACCGTCCTGTCACACGTCTTGTCTTGGGCACTCTAAACCTTGCAGTGTTCATTTTTCTCAAGGTCAGTACACAGCCAATTTCTTCCAAAATATACATTGACCCAGTACTAGATTGGTACTCCTTTATCGACCTCGAAAGAATAAAAGACAAGGTTGACCTTAGTGGGATTCGAACTCAAAACACAGTAAACGGGAATAGATACCAGAACATGTTTAATCCGACGCCTCTATAACCTACATAGTTAAATTTTATTTTAATAAAAATAAGTGTGAAAGTATAATGCTGCTTGTGATTCTGTTTCATATTGTGTAGTTATTGAATCTTGGGTAATGACCGAAACAATACGATCGTGAATACAAGTGGCTGAAATGGGATTCCTGCGAAGGGTCGATAGAGTGTGTAACTCTGAGGTCATAGAATCACTTCACTACTTCTCCGGAGATAACACCACCATTACTATGAGCATGTGGTTAGAATGTCTCAGGAAAGAATCGCTGGGCAGATTTTAGAGGCAAAATCAACCGGCGAGAGACCGAGGGGTAGAGCTCGAGCAAGATGGTTGGATAACATCCATGAGCTTAGTTGCTCTTGCTTGGGGATCCAACCGGGTCAGTTAGAGACGGTAGCCTCTGATAGGACCCGCTGGACGAAGAAGAATGTATGTGTAGGTGTTGTTCTATGATTTGACTTTACACGCACGCCCAGTTATGATCTTTTGTATGAATTGTTGACAAGTATGTGTCCTGTCTATGTGTCTGAGTCTTTTATTTGTAAGTATGTGTGTGTTTCTATTTTCATATGTGTACCTGTGTAGTTGTGAGCGCATGCGTTACTTTCTATTGATTCTTTTTCGTGAATGACTGGAAATGACTTTTCCGTATTCATAAAATATGGTTTTATACTGGACATTGTATTTATAGTATCGTCCCGTACCTCCCGAGGGATTTGTAGGGGCACCGCATTAATATACGGTGTTTCTAGGGCAGTTTTTAACCCAGTGGAGCCCATCTCCTCTCCAAGTCTAAATACAGCAGATTTCTTCCAGAGAAGGATAGGGAGGGAGAGAATAGAAGTGAGAAAGAGATATAGACGAAGAATCGACCTCAGTACTAGACTGGTACATTTTTATAGACCTCGAATAGATGAAAGGCAAAGTTGATTTCGGCGGGATTTGAACTCGGAGAGCAGAAAACTGAGACGAATACCGCAAAACACTCTTTCCAGTGTTCTAACGACTATGCCAATTCACCACCTTATATTGGAGGTTATTTTACCAAAAACAGCTTGCATTTAAGAGTTTATAAGTAGAAACTTTTTTGTGTTTCAACGGGCTGTTTTCACTAAAACTGTGAAAGATACAAACAATATTTACTGATAGCTTTAGTTGTATATGGACATATATTTGCATTAGATTTTGATCACTATGATCTCGTGACATCATCAGGTGTCTTATTCGTGGTTGTAAGCATAATATACGATTATAGTTTATATAACGTATGTGAAACCTTTATTACTAAATTAATAAAGTCTATGTGATATAATATCTCTTCTCCATTATTCTCCGGGGGAGTGTGAATTCTGCATTTCAAGATAATAATAAATCATTTAGTATTTCACAAACACGTGTAACCATAACGAAATTCTTAAAATTATTCAGCATGACATATTGCGTGTCCTTTCAATTACATGTACAGTTCATCTAAAGGGCTTCCAAACAGTTTCTGCCTGTTCAATTTCACTCACAAAGCTAGGGTTGATCCGAGACTATCCCAGCTCAATCCTCAAACGGGAAAACATAATATAATTTAAAAGTATTCGTTGATCCGACACTGGAGCTAGTTGTTTCAAAATGATTTCTACTATTCACACAAATCAAGCCATTTGACGGAGGAAGAAGTCGATTAAATCGACCCCAGTGCGTGACTGGTACTTTATTTTATCGACCCCTGTAGAGATGAAAGGCAAAGATAACCTGACGGGATTTGAACTCAGAACGTAAAGGGACATAACTCTATGTCGCGAAGCATGGTGTCTGGCGCTTAGCGGATACTGCCAATCTAACGCCCTAATTTATGAGATAATAGAATGAGTTTTCATATACTCTTTGGAGTTTCTATCTACCCAGTTTCGGCATGAGCCGACCTGAGAATATGGTAAATGACACATGCCCAAGACGCAACGCAGTGGGACCGAACCCGGGATTTAATGCTTGCGAAGCAGGCTTGTTAACCATTTGGCCATACAGCAGCCTTTCAAGTATTTAGTTACACAGTGAATTCAATTTCCGCAGGGTTCCATTTTACCCTTTATGCTATATGATATATATATTTTTTTTTATACAGACACTTACGAACGAATATTTTCTCTGTGAGATATTAACAGAGATTTCGTGATCGTATAGAATTACATTTAAAGACGCAACAATGGTGAGAATGAAAATATACCTGAAGCAATGTAAGGATCGGGTTGTTATATTCTTTGTTGAAATCCACTTAATATACTCGGAATGAACACATTCACGCACACTCACACGCGCTCATTCATTCATACACACACATATATATATATAGATATACATACATGAACACATACAATACTCATAAGTACATACATACACAATACATACTTACACACAAATAGACATACACGCATACATACATACACATACATACATACACATACATAAAAACATACACGCATACATACACACATACATACATACATACATACATACATACATACATACATACATACATACATACATACATACATACATACATGGTGGCTGCCAACTCGTTTTCGAGTACGGCCACTACTTTATATCCATGTAGGAGAACCCCTACCGATGCACTGAACGAGTGTGACTTTTTAGTCCAGCCAGCAACTTGAAAACTCTGGTACAAACACTACACTTGTGACAATCATTGACACATAGTGCTGGGGCCATGGTACCATGTGACGACAAGTGCAGAGAGATCTCCAGATATAAAGCAATGCCTGTGCCGTGAAGCTTTTATATACATACATGATGATGGCTGCCCCCTCGTTATCGAGTATGGCCATTGCACGAGAAAAAAAAAATATAAATATATTGGTAAACGGAAAAGAAAATGCTGACAAATTGTTTCCAGTGAAAAATAGTTTAATTAGGAATAAGTAAAAATTAGTAATAGTATTGGTTAGTATTCAGTTTTGGTTTTAAGTTTTACCGGTTGCACATTTCTAATGCTTTACAAAAATAATTTTGAGATAGAGCGCCCGTCATGTTTGCTCTAATCTGATTAGAGCAAACATGACGGGCGCTCTATCTCAAAATTATTTTTAAAAAGCATTAGAAATGCGCAACCGATAAAACTTAAAACCAAAACTGAATACTAACCAATACTATTACTAATTTTTACTTATTCCTAATTAAACTATTTTTCACTGGGAACAATTTGTCAGCATTTTCTTTTCCGTTTACCAATATATCATAACTCGTGTGTTACACCTCTATTCTTTTATACCACCACCCCACTCTCCAGAGCGTGAAATGAATAAACATTCGTTGTACTGCCTCTCTGTTTTGTTCCTGTTCAAATTTTCCATTATATATATATATATATATATATATATATATATATATATATATATATATATATATATATATATATATATATGTATATATATATATATATATATATATATATACATATATATTAATAACAATAATAATAATAATAATAATAATAACAACAATAATAACGACAACAACAATAATAATATACATATATATATATAAATATATACACACACGCACACACATAAACATATCTATACACACACACACGATAGCAACTAACAGCGCTGCGATCGAATGTGGCTTTTTAGCCCATCCATCCATACATACATACATACATACATACATACATACATACATACATACATGGTGGCTGCCAACTCGTTTTCGAGTACGGCCACTACTTTATATCCATGTAGGAGAACCCCTACTGATGCGCTGAACGAGTGTGACTTTTTAGTCCAGCCAGCGACTTGAAAGCTCTGGTACAAACACTACACTTGTGACAATTATTGACACATAGTGCTGGGCCCATGGTACCATGTGACGACAAATGCAGTGAGATCTCCAGATATAAAGCAATGCCTGTGCCGTGAAGCTTTTATAGTGAGCAAAGGCACTGCACAAAGCCAGTCCCACTCTCTTAACCAAGATGATATTTACCAAAAAGAAGAACAAGTCAACATCATTGGATACCATCAGGGTTGCAGGTGTTATATCAGAGTTTTCCTTCTCCTAGAATTCTGCCTTGACAAAGGCTAAGGGATCATCTCTCCCGGTGATTTTGGATGGGCATTGACTCTTAAGAGCTCCTTTGCCTTTTGACAGGTTTTGTTTTTAGTCCTGCAGGATGTCCAAAGTCACCCTCCTCACCAAGAAACCTTGGTGGGGTTGCCAGTTTAGTCGCCAACGACCCGACCATGGGACAGGTTGTACTGGAATACATGTTACCAGTAGCACCAACTGGTGACCTGACATACATACATACATACATACATACATACATACATACATGATGATGGCTGCCCCCTCGTTATCGAGTATGGCCATTGCACGAGAAGAAAAAAAAAATAATACATAAATAAATAAATAAATAAATAAATAAAATAAAAATAAAATAAAATAAAATAAAATAAAATAAAATAAAATAATAATAATAATAATAATAATAATAAATAAATTTAAAAAAAAAAATATATATATATATATATATATACATACATACATATATACATACACACATACATACACATACACACACATATACACACACACATACATTAATAACAATAATAATAATAATAATAATAGCAATAATAATAATAACGACAACAACAATAATAATATACATATTCATATATATATATACACACACACGCATATAAGCATATCTACACACACACACACACACACACACACACACACACACACACACACACGATAACAACTAACAGTGCTGCGATCGAATGTGGCTTTTTAGCCCAGCCAATGATCTACAATGTCTTGCACAGAGTCGGCAACCAAAACATTCACTGGGAATAGTCGGCTGTGGTTGGAGTTCGTGTACTTTTGCATGTCGCTTGAGCCCTCCTGCTGATTTACATTCTCTACCACATGCTTGGCAGACATGATGAGTTGCATCTCCAACAGCAGCCTGATAGTCAACCACTGGTCTTACTTTATGACTGCGAAGATGACTTTCGAGTCCAGCTTTGCTTAGGCAGAGTCTCGCACAGACGCTGCATGTCAGCACCATAGGAGGAACCTCGCCGTCTGGAAGTGCAACAGCAATGCCCTTCCTCACATCCCGCTTTACTTTCTCGTGTGCGATTCGAGATGCCTCAAAGGCAACTTTTCCCCTCATATACAGTCTTTCTCCATTTATTACGATCAGCAGCAATATTTTCCCATGTATCAGCAGAGATGTTAGCGTCTTTCAGAGAGGCTTTCAAGGAATCCTTATACCTCTTTTTTGGTTTATGTGACGGTCGTTTTCCTTTAACCAACTCTCCATAGAAGAGTTGTTTTGGTATTCTAGAATCCTTCATCCTGGCAAGGTGACCACTCCAACGGAGTCGTTGCTTAAGCACAAGAGCTTCTATACTGTCACACATAGAGCTTTCCAAAATCTCGACATCACTGATGTGGTCCCTCCAGTGAACGCCATGGATCCGTCTGAGACACATCTGATGGAAACGCTCCAATTGCTTAAGGTGGTGTCGATATGTGACCCAGGTCTCGCAGGCATAAAGAAGACAAGAGAGTACACATGCCCTTTACACCTTTACCTTTGTCCTCCTGCATATGTCTCGCCGACCCCAGAGTCGCCTTTCTAGCTTTCCGAAAGCATCACTTGCTTTCCTAATCCTAAGTGAGATTTCACTGTCAAGGTTGCCGTATCGATTGACAGTGCTTCCCAGGTAGACAAACTGATCAACCACTCCAAGTCGTTTGCCATACACATAGATGTTTGGTTCAGTGTACTGCTTACTAGGGGCAGGTTGGTACATGACGACGCTTTTCTTGAGACTGACAGTCAAACCCAGGGCAGTGCAAGCGTCAGAAAATGCATTCAAAATGTGCTGCATATCACTCTCTGTGTGCGCTACAAGATCGCAATCATCTGCATACAAGAGGTCTCTTATGATTGATGTAAATACTTTTGTCTTCGCAGCAAAGCGCCTGATGTTAAATATGCTGCCTGAGGTTCGATATCGGATGTAAACACCATGCTCGCAATTCCTGAATGCAATACAGAAAACCATTGCAAAGTATATGGCAAACAGGGTCGGTGCTGGAATATCCCCCTGTTTCACTCCATTTTTTACTGAGATAGGCTCCGACATGTTACCTCCGACATTAACCCAAGCCTTCATGTCGTCATGGAAAGACCTAACTAAAGCAAGGAACTTATCAGGGCAACCAAGTTTCTGGAGAACCTTCCATAATGCCTCTCTGTTGACAGTATCGAAAGCCTTTGTCAGATCGACAAAAACCTGATACAGATCCAAGCCTTGTTCAATGCACTTCTCCTGGAGCTGTCTAGCTGAGAAGATCATATCAGTAGTGCCGCGTCCAGCACGAAAACCAGATAGACTTTCAGGAAGAACACAATCTGCAATGTGTGTCAGCAGACGGTCCAGAAGCACCCTACATAAAACTTTCCCTACGACAGAAAGCAATGATATACCTCTGTAGTTCCCACAATCATTCCTGTTACCCTTCCCTTGTACAAGACCACCATTACTGCATCTCTCCAGTCATCAGGTACGGATTCATTAGCCCATATCCTTCCAAACAAAGAGTGCAGATGTTGCAGGAGTCTCTCACCACCATATTGTAGGAGCTCAGCATGTATGCCATCCATACCTGGAGATCTTCCACTGTTCAGCTTCGAAATAGCCACTGCAACCTCCACAAGCGTCGGAGGTTCTGCGAGAGCTACTTTCACAGGACTTTCTGGAATGAGATTGAGGAAATCTTCACTGACGACAGACGGCTGATTCAAAAGATCATCAAAGTGCTCTCGCCACCTTCGTAGAATTCCCTGTGAGTCACGAAGAAGTTCTTTGCCATCCTTGCTGCGAAGCGGTGCCACCAGAGAAGAAGACGGTCCATAAACCTCACGCAAGAGACTGTACAACAGCTTTGTGTTATTGGAATCAGACGCAGTTTGTATCTCACCAGCCTTCTCACTCCACCACTGATCCTTCATCTGAGAAAGACTCCGCCTAACACGTGATTTTACATCCCTGAGCTCCTCATGCAACGTATTCCTCTCCTGTGGTTTTGCCGTCAAGTAGCGTGACAGAGCACGCCTCTTATCAGCCAACAAGTCTTCTATATACATCATTCTCTATGTACATCATTCTCATTAAACCAGTCCTGATGTTTTCTCTGCACCAATCCCAGAACACGCCTGCCTACATCATAAACCGACTTTTTAAGGGTCGGCTAATCCTCACCAAGATCTGCATCCTGCATCTCTTCTTCCAATGTCCTCTTCACATTTTTATCCTTAAGACGAGCAGCATTCAATCTTTTGGGCAGGGTAACACCAGGAGCCCGGATTTTACGTTTGGTGATTAGTTTCACTTTTGCGCGTACCAGGCGGTGGTCCGTCCAGCACTCAGCTCCACGAAGAACACGAACACACTGCACATCCTGTCTGTCACGCATCCTGACTAGGACGTAGTCCAAAAGATGCCATTCCTTAGATGCAGGATGCATCCATGTGGTCTTGAATTTGTTCTTTTGTTGGAACATGGTGTTGGTAACACACAGATCCAGCTCCTCACACATCTGCAGCAGGAGCATACCATTGCTGTTACACTTTCCCACCCCATGCCTTCCGATTACATTCCATGTGTTAAAATCCCTACCCACTCTAGCATTAAAGTCACCAAGCACGATGACTTTGTCTGCCTGAGGGATATTTCTTAGAACACCTTTCAAGGCATGGTAAAAGGACAGTTTTTCTTCATCGACAGAATTCATAGTTGGAGCATACACACTCACCAGGGTAGCATATCTTCCTTTGTCCAGCGGAACTCTCATGGACATAAGACGCTCACTAATCCCTACTGCAGCAGGAGCATACCATTGCTGTTACACTTTCCCACCCCATGCCTTCCGATTACATTCCATGTGTTAAAATCCCTACCCACTCTAGCATTAAAGTCACCAAGCACGATGACTTTGTCTGCCTGAGGGATATTTCTTAGAACACCTTTCAAGGCATGGTAAAAGGACAGTTTTTCTTCATCGACAGAATTCATAGTTGGAGCATACACACTCACCAGGGTAGCATATCTCCCTTTGTCCAGCGGAACTCTCATGGACATAAGACGCTCACTAATCCCTACTGGGAATTCTTCTAATTTATTCACAAGTACGGTCTTAACAGCAAATCCTACCCCAGCCTCTCTTCTGGTTCCTTCATCTCTTCCTTTCCAGAAGAATGTATATTCTCCACAAAATTCCGTAAGATGACCATCTCCAGCTAACCTCGTCTCAGATAAAGCCACGATGTCAAGATCGTAACGTCGAAGCTCCTTTGCAACAAGAGCGGTCCTTCGTTCAGGACGCTCCAAGGAATCCCTGTCAAGCAGCGTCCGTACGTTCCAGCAGCCAAGACTAAATGCCTTGTTTGGCTCTATTACAATGGCACGATGACGAGCGGGCCCAGGCTGTGATAACTTGGGGCCCCTGCCCTTATTGCCAATGATCTTTTTTGTTCCAGAACCTAAATTGCCAATTATCTCTTTTACATTGTTCTGGAACATCATTGAATTGAAAAAAAAAAAAAAAAGTAATAATAATAGTAATAATAATAATAATAATAATAGTAGTACACTATTAATGATTATTAATGCACTCGTGCAATGCCTGTGCGTGACGAATATTTTTAAAGTGAGTAAAGACTGTGCACTGAGCCAATCCCACTCTCTGAGCGACAGTAGCTATAACCCGAAAAGAAGAAAAGATCAACATCATCGGTAACTACTGAGCCGCAGGTTTTATATCGGAGTTAACCCAGTTTCCTGAGATGCCTTCTCCTAGAAGAATGCCCTGACAAGGGCTAGGGGTTCTTCACTCCCAGTGGTTTAACTGCGCGATCGGGCATCCAGCCCGATTATTTCTATGTCCCCGCGCAAAAAAGAAAAAAAAAAAAAAAACTCACTTATTGACACTTATACGTACGACATACACACACACGCATACATATGCGCGCACACAGCAACACATACATACAAACAAACACACACACACGCTACTCTACACACTTACACGCACACACACATATATATATATATATATTACCGTCATTAGTGATACAAGATTACAAGATTATGTCAACTGTTGACCTTCAAGAGTTTGTATAGTTGAAGCCGATCGTATTACAGTCCAGTATTATTATAATTGCTTTACAGCATAGAGTTATGGCTCCCCACACTCTGAGCTCAAATCCCGCCGAGATCAACCTTGCCCTTCATCCCCACGGAGTCAACAAAAGAGAGTACCAGTGATGCGCTGGGCCAGTCGCTGGATCCGTGCCAAAAGCACATACATACATACATACATACATACATACATACATACATACATACATACATACACAAATACATACATGCAGATATATATTCTACGTTGGTTTTAAAATAGTATTCAATACCTAAAGGAAAATATGAATTATTTATGTATCATTGAGTAAGAAAGCCTATGGATACTTTGTGTTAGTGTTATCATTAGTTAATACCAGCCAGTCAAGCTTGCACTATATTTAGATAAGCTTTCAATAAGCATAGTTTGTTTATAAAATCTAATTCTTTATACCCAGTATCTCGGCGTAGCAAGCTACAGTTGAGGAAGTTTAATGAATCCGAAATCTATATCTATACATTGACTTGAGATTAATGAAACGTAAGAACACTGTATATATATATATATAGAGGGCTCTTACGTTTATATAGAAGTAGTTGTGATCATATCACAGCTCAAAATACGAATAAAATTTCAAAATTTGCGAGTATAAATTTGCCGTAATCCCATGTCCTGAGCTGTTAAACAGACCTGTCAACTTTCCCATCCATTTTCGGGTGAGTGAGAGATGTCTTCTCTTACGACAATGAGTATATCTTTCATTATGTAAAATCTCCCCGGGTGGATTGGCAGTATCGGTAGAGGTTTGGACGCCATGCTTTGATGCATAGAGTTACGATCCTTGCCATTCTGAGTTCAAATCCCGCCGAGGTAAACTTTGCCTTTCATCCTTACGGGGTCGATAAATAAAGTACCAGTAATGTACTAGGTAATTGTGGCCTTGTGCCAAAAGTAGAAACAATTATGTAAAATCTCCCCGTTTTGCCTCATTTCTACCCGTTTTGGAGGCACTTTGTTTCATGGTACTCCCTGCTTGGGTTTATATAGGTTGGCAGATCTGGTTAAATGTTATATTTATCATATTTTACACCATATATTTATCACAGCTATTTTACATCCCTTTACTAAGGTGATCCATTTGGTAGAGCCATTAGATTCTTTGATATTTGTTCTTAGTCTCTGAGTTTAAATCCAGCTTAAGTTCACCTTGCCTTTTATTATTTTTCTATTGGTGAGTCGATGAAGAAATTACCGGCCTAGTGCTGGTGCATCTCTCTCTCTCTCTCTCTCTCTCTCTCTCTCTCTCTCTATCTCTCTCTCTCTCTCTCTCTCTCTCTCTCACCCTCTCTCACTCTCTCTCTCTGCTTCAAGCTGTTTCTTCCTGGATCTTCCATGTAAGGGGGGAACGAGAGGGTATCTAGGTCTGCACGCCACTGTATGATGCGCACCCAAGATTCTTTTGAGAAAATATCCTTCATAAAACCCAGTCATACGCGATTGCGAATAGCGGCTA
>OZ024745.1:33735313-33767813 GCA_964016885.1 Eledone cirrhosa | reverse complement strand
CAAGACGGAGGCTGCAAAGCTCGCAGCATCGAGGCTGACGTTCACCACCTCCGACTTGGCCGAGTTGACCTGGAGGCCGATTCCCGCCAGGGCAGAAATCACCGATTGAAGGTCTTGGCAGACCGTCCGTACGGGCCCGCCCAACGTAGCATCATCCAGATACCAAACGTTGAGAGGGGCCGTGATACTCCGGGCGATGTGGTCAATACCAAGGGCAAACAGGAGGGGTCCCAAAGGGTCACCCTGTTGGACCCCAGTAGCCGAGGGTATGACCGTATCAGCAGCTAGGAGCATGCTCGGGGCTCCATATGACAGGTATGCCAGCGGGTAGGCAGAGGGGGCTCGGCTGAGGCAGGCCTCGAGCAGATGATCCCGGCGTAAAGAGTTAAAGGCATTCCTCATGTCAAGCTTGACAATGAGGTGCCTGGAGTCCCTGGATGCCGGTACCGAAGAGCAGCTGCTGAAGAACTGCCTGATTGCATGAGAGGCACCCTCACAGCCACCGGACACGCCGACACCCAGTTACACCGGACTAAACTCCTCACTCAGTTCGTATGACGGACTTGCAGATCACCTTGGCAGCCAGTCTCCGGAAGACATTGCCCATAGCAATGGGGCGTATGCCACCCTCTTTCTTCCTGAGAGCGGTGAGTCTTGCCGAAAAAAAGAGGCCTCGGGCGTAAGGGTCGAGGGCACCATGAATGAGCCTATTGGTGAGCACCACAATTGCACTCAGAAGGCGGCGCCCAGCCTCAGCGGAGAGGTGGAGATGTCAACTCCTTGAGGTAGCCTGGTCGGAGACCATCAACACGTTCGCAGCTGCTAGCTGGGAAGGACCTGGTGGCGGACATGATATCTGCATCAGTAGCCACAAGGAGCAGGTGGGGGTCGGGTGGGGGTATGGGTCTGCGATCAGTGGGTGGCTCAGGGTGTTTGAGCCGCAGAGCAGCCAGGATCTCCTCGGTGGGTTGGAGGACAGTGTCCTCTGAGGCAACAACTCTGACTACGGCCGAGACATCACCCATAATAAGCTTTGCGTTTACCTGCTCACGCAAACGCTTGGCGATGGCCTCGGGGGTGGAGGATAGGGGGTACCTGAGGGTGGGTGTGTGACGTCCCTGGGCACGCTTGGAATGGGCGCTCGCCCAAATGACGAGACATTGGCTTTGATGAAGGCTGCTGTTGACCGGCCACCCCGGTCAGCGCCAGAGCTGGGGAGGCCGAGGGCAAGTGGGGAGAAATAGAACAGCCGCTCCCAGTCACTGGCTCGATTGGAGTTCAGGGCGTTCTCAATCGAGCCGCCTGAGCCGAGCGATGTTGACCAGCAAGGCTCGGGCGTCAGGCAAGCTCGCTGTCCCATCTGGCGGTGTGCCAGACGGCCGTGGCTGGGAATACGTGGGGAAGAGGCAGCTCCTGCACCTCCACGCTGCGAGGGCATTGGAAGCTCGACAAGTCAAGCCAACGCAGGTGAGGTGGTGGAAGCAGCCGCACCCAGTTCCGTTTGTTAGTGGTGCCACAAGTGCTGCAGGTGTCGATTTGGATGGGTGGGGATGGGGCGTGGGGCCGGGGACTGGGGAACCGAGCGGCATCAGGGGTGGGTGGCTGGTGTGTGTGGGTGGAAGGGAAAGTGCTGGTAAGAGGGCAGCATAGTTCACCTATATATATGGAGGTGCCAGAAAACGAGAGCGAAAAGGGGCTGCATGGAGGGGGAGACACAGGAAGGTAGAATGGCAGTAAATGAATGAGTGAATGGATGGAAGTACACAAAAAGGGGGGAGGGCGAACAAGGGGTTTTCCCAGCGGAAAGACCCAGAGTTCAGCACGCACACATGCGAGCAACTGAGCAGCTTGTCGGCCTAGGCCTCCGATCCCCGATCTCACTAGCTTTGCCGGCGTATCTTTCGTCGGTAACCTCGTGCCGCGTCCTCGTCAGCAGGGTTCTTCAAAACACAACAGAAGCCTCTGTGTTCAGAGAACGTGAGGCCGCCTGTGAGACGTGGGACCGGCTAGGACTTAGCGCAGTAGACGTCCCTCCTCCTTCTTCCCCTGTTGACGTCAAGTCCCCCCAACGCACTTGGGATGCCATCCAGTTCAGCCTGGCCTCAGACAGGCTCACGCGCCAGCTCGACCAGAACCGCCTTGCTTGTTTTCGTGCGGCCTCCAAACTCCACAGTGGTGCCTGGCTCCATGCTCTGCCCTCCTTCTCCACTGGCACGCAGCTAGACAACCATAGCCTGCGAATCGGCGTTTCCCTGAGGCTCGGCCTCCGGATCTGCCAGCCACACCAATGTCGCTGCGGTTCTACCGTGGACTCTTTCGGCCTCCACCCGCTTTCCTTTCGCCACAGTGCCGGCCGCATTCCACGCCATACTGCCCTCAACGAGGTCATTAAGCATGGCTTGGACGCTGCAGGCTTCCCTTCCAAGCTCGAGCCGGTGGGGCTGGATCGAGGGGACGGCAAAAGGCCAGATGACATGACCATCTTCCCGTTCCGCGGTGGCAAACCCCTCGTCTGGGATGCCACTTGCACCGACACTTTCTGCAGCCGCAACCGGGTGCAGCCTGCGACTGACCCAGGTTCTGCTGATGGGGCCAAACTCCTCAAATACCGGTCGCTCTCCGACAGGTTTGCGGTCGTTCCCCTGGCAGTGGAAACTTCTGGTGTCCTCGGCTCCAGGGCTACCTCCTTACTCACCACCATAGGCGATGAGCTGGCCAGCCGCAGGTGTGAGCCCCGCGATTTGGAGTGGCTTTTCCAGCGCGTCTCCCTTGCCGTCCTCCGGGGAAACGCCTTCTCCATTCTGTCCGCTGGGACTGTGGGTGGGCCCCATCGCGTACCAATACATTAGTTAAATACCATTCTTTCATCGTTACAACTTATATCCACATTAACGACGTACTATTATGAGTATATAACTATAATCGCGCAAACACAAACTTATATAAATAGACGCTCACGGACATAATTCACACAAATACACATACTTTCACACAAATATACATACATTCACACATACTTTCACACATACTTCCACACAAACATATATACATTCACACATACTTCCACACAAACATACATACATTCATACATACTTTCACACAAACATATATACATTCACACATACTTTCACACAAATATACATACATTCACACATATACATTTACACAAACATACATACATTCACACATACTTTCACACAAATATACATACATTCACACATATAAATTTACACAAACATACATACATTCACACATACTCTCACACAAATATACATACATTCACACATATACATTTACACAAACACACACATACATCGTTCGGTGAAGTGGAAATGGGAGGGTAATACAAGTATAACGTTTTATTTATTTATTAAGTCTTTTTTTTTTAAACTCATTTAATATAATGGTTACAGAACGAAAACACTAACAAATATAATATATACAAAGGAAAGGGAAACTGCCCCCACGACCCTCTCAGAAATAAGTGGGTGAAGAAGAAGATATTGTCAATTTACTTTTCAACTTACATATATCTATATGCATATATATATGTCCTTGAGCAAGACACTTTATTTCACGTTGCTCCTTCTACCTGGAGTTGCGACCGATAGATAGTATTAGCAACTGGAAAGACCGACGAAAACATTGTTTCTTCGGTCCAATTTGACGAAAGTCGATCGATCCTTATATATATATATTTATTATATCTTTCCCCCTTTCGTTGTCAACCCTTCCCTTTGTGTCTTTTTTATATTTTTATTTGTTTTGTATTTTATTTATTTCCAGATCTGTTCCCCTAGCTACTTTCCCAGTTAGATTTTATGCATGTGTGTGTGTGCAGTGTTTTGTATATATGTACGTATACGTGTGGTTTCATACTTATACGTATGTGTGCGGTTATGTATCCGCATGCATGTTTGTGTGTATACATATATATATCTTTACGATTACGTCTATGTGCACACTTAAGTGTAAGCGTGCACGTGTGTGTGAGCATATGTATGTCTGTGTATACGTGCGTGTATAGGCTGATGTGTGTATGTATGTATACACATGTTTGTATGTGTTTGTGTGGATATATATATGTATATATATATATATATATATATATATATATATATATATATATATATATATATATATATATAATATAAGATCAAAAGATGGTTAAAAGAGTTCCAAGTATTTTATTATGCGCATTTCAAAAACAAATATCATCATGAGATGATATCTGCGTTTTCATCAGATAAAATAGGGATACATGATATGAAGGTTAAAAAACCCTTGTGAATAGTAAAGTTTTAAATCAACATATGTTGATTTAAAACTTCACTATTCACAAGTGTTTTTTTACCTTCATATGCGCATAATAAAATACTCTTTTAACCATCTTTTGATCTTATATTATATATATATATATATTACAAACTGGCGCTATTCAAAATTGTTCCCGAGATGAGAATAAATGATGTGGGTGCAATTCCTTCAAGTGCCGTGTGTAAAGATAGAAGCAAAGGCAGGGAGGTCAGTCTACTACCACTATAACTAGCAGCAGTCAGAACGACCAAATTTTTTTCTCGACCAAGAGGAGAATAATAATAAAGTATATATCCCTACACGCACAAAGCGCTTAGGGACACATGTATTGTCCAACCATATGCCAATGTGGTTCAATGGCAGGTTAATAAATTAACTAGCCAGAACATATATAATCAAGGTTTAGCAAATAAGAAAAAGTTTCAAAATAAAAAAAAAATAAAAATTTTAAATAAATAAAAAAAAATTAACTTTACTTATTATATATATATATATATATATATATATATATATATATATATATAATAAACAATACAATATAATTACCTCATTACCAGAGGTTTCCCGAATAAGACAAATACGAAAAACACGTCCTCATTCGTTCGTCGGACAATGAATGAAGACGTTTTTTTCGTATTCGTCTTATTCGGGAAACATCTGGTAATGAGGTAATTATATTGTATTGTTTATTATACATTAAATTTTGCTCTGGTACTTACATAGAGCACTCTTCACTCCTATGACTTTTTCAATTTTCAACGGAAACTTCAATACTTATATATATATATATATATATATATATATATATATATATATATATATATATATATATATATATATATATATATAATAAGTAAAGTTAATTTTTTTTTATTTATTTAAAATTTTTATTTTTTTTTTATTTTGAAACTTTTTCTTATTTGCTAAACCTTGATTATATATGTTCTGGCTAGTTAATTTATTAACCTGCCATTGAACCACATTGGCATATGGTTGGACAATACATGTGTCCCTAAGCGCTTTGTGCGTGTAGGGATATATACTTTATTATTATACTCCTCTTGGTCGAGAAAAAAATTTGGTCGTTCTGACTGCTGCTAGTTATAGTGGTAGTAGACTGACCTCCCTGCCTTTGCTTCTATCTTTACACACGGCACTTGAAGGAATTGCACCCACATCATTTATTCTCATCTCGGGAACAATTTTGAATAGCGCCAGTTTGTAATTTGAACTCGGGAATTTTATATTCTCCGAGTGAAAAGATCCTTCTGACGAGAGTTTTTCTTTGCAATGGATGCCATAAGGACTGTACATTATTTTTTGAGACTCGAAACCGATTCGGTAAAGGTAACCATAGTGAATAAAGTTAATTTTTTTAAATTTATTTTGAAACTTTTTCTTATTTGCTAAACCTTGAGTATATATATATATATATATATTATATATATATATATACACACACACACATATATATATCCACACAAACACATACAAACATTCGTATACATACATACATACACACATCTGCCTATACACGAACGTATACACAGACATACATATGCTCACACACACGTGCACGCTTACACTTAAGTGTGCACAAGACATGCACATAGAACTCTTTTAACCATCTTTTGATCTTATATTATTTATACTCCAGTCCTACAAACTGTAGAGTGTTACTTATCCGATATTTACATTGCTTTATTGTGCTACAATAAAACTCACCTCCTACATATATATATATATACGTGTGTGTGTGTGTGTGTGTGTGTGTGTGTGTGTGTGTGTGTGTGTGTGTGTGTGTGTGTGTGTGTGTGTGTGTGTGTGTGTGTGTGTGTGTGTGTGTATATATATATATATGAATGAAGTATTTCCGTCGGAAAGGTACAAGAAAAAAGAGTGCTCTATGTAGGCTACAGAGCTTATTAGTTATGTAATAAACAAAATAAGATAATTATTTCATTTACCAGTGGTTTCTTGAAGGCAGATGTTGTGTCTGTCTTCAGTCGTCAGAATGAATAAATAACATCTTAGCAGTTGTTATTTATCCATTCTGACGACTGAAGACAGACACAACATCTGCCTTCAAGAAACCATTGGTAAATGAATTAATTATCTTATGTTGTTTATTACATAACTATATATATATATGCATATATATTTGCGTATAATACCAATATGCACACTACATATGCTAGCAGAAAAACCGCCCGAAAGGCGGTTTTTCTGCAGTATATATAATGTACTTATGTGTTCGGTTCCTTTTATGATTCTCTTACTTCTTTGTATAAAGAAGTGACTGGTTGGTAATAGAGAAAGAAAGGTCTGTTTATCGGAAAGGTTTGAGTGCATATATAAATATATATATATATATGTGTGTGTGTGTGTGTGTGTGTGTGTGTGTGTGTGTGTGTGTGCGTGTAGAGGTTATATTTAATTTGTTGGGATTCAACAAGCTTAAAAATTATACATATTTCAAGGCAGCCAAAGCAAGAAGAAGATATTGTCTATCCAGGAAGCTCCAACCGTTAAGGTTGTCTTTTTTCCGGGTATGTCAATATTTATTTATGAAACAAATCTGTATTTTATCTGATGAAAGCGCACCATAATTTGCCGTGGTTACCCTTGAAATATGTATAATAAAATAAATATGGTTTTATAAATATTGTTTCCATTTATTAATATATTGTATATATATATATATATATATATATATATATATATATATTAAGACAGGGGGGAAGAAAAAATAGCTTCACTTGTGCTTTCAACAAATTTATTTTCTTCACAAAATCCTAAACGAATTTTTTTCCGGATTAGAAAAAAATTTTTTTTTTTTTTTTTCTTAAAAAAAATTATTTTATAAATTAAGTTAGGTCTTAGGAGTTCTTGGTTAACGTAGGAGGTATTGTTTCGTTTTTAGAACGACCTTTCACGCTGAGGTGCGCTTGTCAAACTGATGTGTATGTGGTGTGTTGTTCTATATATAGGGATTTGACATGTCTGTGGTGTGGTGGGGGTTTTTTCTCCCCCTTTTTAATAAGTGTATGGGTGTAGGTGTGTTGAAAAAGTGTTAATAGCAGTAATGAGTTGAGACGGTGAGTAGGGTTGGGTGGGGAGAAATGTAGCAAGTGCGGCCTGCCCCGGAAGCAGATACAGCCGATGTTATAAAAGACACAGAAGAATACTGTCGAAAATTACGCTTAGGAGAATTCTTCCAGGGTGTACAATACGAGGAAGAATCACTGGTGAAAAACAAAAAGAACTTCACACCCCCGCTAAATAGAGATAAATACCTGGAGGAATACATAACCTGCCTTCGCCGATCAGCACGTACAAATACGGCCGAGACGAAACACAAACGCAACATCCCTACAGACCAACTACTAGCATTGAACAAGCTACAAAGGGATTCCTCAATAATAATAAAAGAAGCGGACAAAGGTGGAGCAATCGTCATCATGGACACAAACCACTACAAAGATATGGTTCTAGCACACTTGAATGACGAAAGCTTCTACAGGAAAATCACTAAAAACGAAGAAAGGAAATCGAGGAACCAAATAGGCAAACTAACAACAAAGTACCAAAACAACCTAACACCAAAAGAAGTAGATTGCCTAACCAACTTCGAAATGAAAACCAGCAATTTCTATGGATTACCAAAAATTCACAAATCCATAGAAATCCAAAACAACATAAAAGGGAAAAATACATCATACATCGAAGCACCAAAACCGACAGACTTAAAATTACGCCCCATTATTGCTGGCCCAGCCTCAAGCACACAACGTCTTAGCAACCTATTAGATATCATACTCAAACCCCTATGTAAAAAAGTTCCAAGCTACATCAGAGATGATATGGAATTCCTTAACTATATCCCCCAAAAAGTACACCAGGATACAATCCTAGTCAGTTTTGATGTAATAAGCCTGTACACTAACATCCCACACGACCTAGGGATTGAAGCTGTGGACTTCTGGATTACAAAACACTCAAGTCACATTTCAGAAAGATTCCCCAAAGAATTCATCTTGGAAGGACTTAAATTAGTATTGGAAAACAACCACTTCCTCTTTGACAACGAACTTTATCTACAAATAAAAGGAACAGCCATGGGTACCAAAGTGACCCCTACATATGCAACGCTCGTTATGGGTCACTTAGAGGCAAAATTATATTCCCAACTACAGATAACATTCAGTCACGACTTCGCCTTCTACATTAATAAAAACTGGAAACGTTACCTAGATGACTGCTTCATCTTCTGGAACAGAAGTCAAACAGACCTACTAAAATCGAAACAATACCTCCTACGTTAACCAAGAACTCCTAAGACCTAACTTAATTTATAAAATTTTTTTTTTTTTTTTTTAATCCGGAAAAAAATTCTTTTGGGATTTTGTGAAGAAAATAAATTTGTTGAAAGCACAAGTGAAGCCATTTTTTCTTCCCCCCTGTCTTAATATACCTAACTGTACTAAGGATTACACATATTTTCCAATATATATATATATATATATACATGTCTGTGTGTGTGTGTGTGTGTGTGTATAAATATATATATATATATATATATATATATATATATATATATATATATATATATACCTATTACACTTCCAACCAGTGCTACCTGTAATTGTGTTCTTTCAAGCAGAACATCTTTTTAACTCCTGACTCTCCACATGGTGCTTTTGACACTAATAAAAATTATGTACCCTAAATGTTCTAAATGACTGAGATTTTAGTAACATGTTTCGACATTCCTTATGCTCCGATAAATCCAGACTTCCCTCTGGAAGAAACAATTGTCAGCTAATAAATGTTCTAAACTAAAATTTGATCGTTTTAACACTTTGTATCTCGGCTCTGTAAAACACGTGAAAATTTGCATTGAGCCTTTTGTCATACCGGTAACCGTCTAGTACTTAGTACAACCCTCCATATTTATAGTTATATTAAACATATATAAATATAAATATTACTATTACTATATATATATAAATATATATATATATATATATATACATACATATTAATATATATATACACACACATATATATATATAGATACATACATATTTATGCACACACACATACATACATACATACATACATACATACATACATACATACATACATACATACATACATACATACATGGTGGCTGCCAACTCGTTTTCGAGTACGGCCACTACTTTATATCCATGTAGAAGAACCCCTACCGATGCGCTGAACGAGTGTGACTTTTTAGTCCAGCCAGCGCCTCGAAAACTCTGGTACAAACACTACACTTGTGACAATTATTGACACATAGTGCTGGGCCCATGGTACCATGTGACGACAAGTGCAGAGAGATCTCCAGATATAAAGCAATGCCTGTGCCGTGAAGCTTTTATAGTGAGCAAAGGCACTGCACAAAGCCAGTCCCACTCTCTTAACCAAGATGATATTTACCAAAAAGAAGAACAAGTCAACATCATTGGATACCATCAGAGTTGCAGGTGTTATATCAGAGTTTTCCTTCTCCTACAATTCTGCCTTGACAAAGGCTAAGGGGTCATCTCTCCCGGATACATACATACATACATACATACATACATACATACATACATACATACATACATACATACATACATGTCAATGTTAAAATTAAGGGCAGTGAATGTTAAAAAATTCAACTATACTTTAATCCAAACAGGCTGATATATTATATCCTGTCATTCCAATTAATAAGATGAGGGTAAAGAGCACTTAACTCCTGGTGGTGCCGTTGGGGTCACTGCCCTAACACATCCAGATCTGAACACAACCGATTTCTTCCTGAGAGAGTTTAGAGATAAAGAGAGGTGGAGGAAGAATCGATTCAACTGGAGGACTTTTCTAGTTTATTTATTAACATCGAAAGGATGAAATGCAAAACGTTGATCTCGGTGGGATTTGAACTCAGCGCAATGTGCAGAAACATATTACCGGAGCAATTTTTTTCCGACGTCCTAACGGTTCTGCCATTTACCCGTCATTCCAGATAAACACGTGTACAGGGACGGAAATGTATTTTAGACATTGTAAACCGTTGATCCAGTAATGTTGGTGGGGGTGTGTGTGTTTTTTTTTTTGGGGGGGGGGGGGGTTACCACATTTTCATCATGCGATAAACTGACCTTCACAACAGCGCATGTTTTTTTTTTTATTGTGTGATCCCGAACAACAATATTGGATTAAATGTGTTGTTTTAATTTGGTTGCTCTATATATTTTTAGGTTTTCACCAATGTACTTTAGATTCATGGGTCTCAATGCTTTGGGTGGTTATTTTGGGGGGTTTTGTTTCTAATCGTTATTTATACTCACAGCAGAGTACGGAGCGTCATAAACATTTTTCAATTGATGCTGAGATTATAGTGATAGAGAATGGGTTAAGGTTGAGATCAACCAGTATTTAAGTAGATGACATTATATAAAAATAAAAGAGCAGTATGTAATAAAAACAAAATACTCTACAAAAGGGAACAGAAAAGAGAAGAAAAAAAAGAAAATGAAACGAAGAAAAAGAAAGAAGGATAAAGCAACAAAAGAATGAGAAGGGGAGGGACAGACACGCCACTCGCAATCGAGTATAACTCGGTAGTGTGTACCCTGTTTTCGCTAAGAGTTTTAAATGTCCATGCAGTCGCGAGCAGATGTAAAAAACCTATCGACCCTCTCCCTCACTTGATCCAGCTGAACATCCAGTGTATGTGACAGCTGGAAGGAGAGAGGACTAGACTAGCACCGGCATAGTACTTTCTTTATCAATATGTAAAGCAGGGGTTCTCAACCTGGTCCATGTGGACCACTAGTGGTCCACAGGAAAATTCAGGTGGTCCACAGAAAATTTTCAATAGCAAATTCTTTTTTGATCCATGCATTTGACTTAAAGCGGAGTTCTTATTTTTTGCATAAGTACGACTTCAGCTGTTTATTTGCGTAGATTTTTAGGCACTGCGACATGATAATAGCATTTTCTAATTCAGTGAAAAAAAACATCTACTGATGCTTATAAGTAGCAGTTCTATTACAAAAGATTTTAAAGTTTAGGTGGTCCACAGGAAAAAATTACTTATTTTGGTGGTCCACAGCAAAAAAAGGTTGAGAACCCCTTTGTAAAGGATGAAAGATAAAGTAAAGCCCGGCGGTATTTGAACTGAGAATAGAGAGATCATAAAAAATATTGAACAACTCTGCCAAATCGACCGCCTTATCTACTTCAATACGTTCTTGTAAAGACCAATCAATATGCCAAATCTGTGAGTCAGTATAGACTAAGAGCTTGGATTGTCATTTTTTTTTTTATTCTCTTAAGAAATGTATTTCTTGCTCACTCTTTCTAAAAAGGTTTATCATAACAGACATTACCATTTTGACCAAGATATTTGTAGTTATCACCTGGCTGTATATGATTCATTGAAATACCATTTAATTTTAGGATTTTTCTCATTTTAACACAAAAATTCACATTTGGAGACCTCACCTAATCTCATTCCAATTTCTATGGAATATTTAATAATGGGATATTTAGTAATGGTTAATACTTGTCCTATACACTTTCACGTTGTCTACAAAAACAATGAGTGAAATGTTTCAAGATTCGGAGTATCTCTTTCTATATATTTTCCGAAGAAAAATATTATACTCTAAGAAATTCACAAGTATTGAATTCTCATTCAATTAAGTTTTGAACGTTATATATACACTTAACTATATATATAAAATATCCCCTTAAGCTTTATCTATTTCTATGACCAATAAATTGTGTGAACAGATACAATAACAGGTTTAACGAGAGAATAAAGGATAGTGCTCAAAAGCTACTGCCATGCAGGATGCCTTCTTGAAATTGCACAGTTTAACAATCCACTTATATAGTATAATATTAGAGGCCTACCGGTAGTCTAATCATACAAAAGCCTCGTTCCTGCAGTTATTTACTGTTTCTTTTCGAATCGTTTAGTCATTAAGTAGCTGCTCTATACAACCTCATACTTCCTTCTTTTCTCCAGTTTCCACAAATGTTATAATTTTGTTCGTGATATATCATTATGTAAGAACAGATTATAACCTCTAGTGTATATCCTATACATGATATACTGATTACTGAGAGGCAATCTTTAGCTGGGGGATGTGGCTATTTTTTTAAAGAGGAAAATAAGAACAATTGACTGCCATTTCAGCAAATCTAAAGTACCCTCGTGATTTTTCCATACAGGGTTACCACATCTAAGAAATAGTAGACCAGATCTTTTACCAATATTCTTTTCCTGGGGATGTTCTAATTGCTAATTAATTTAGAACGGTTTCCACTACTATGTCGTTGATTTAATATTGTTTTTGTTCACTGTATTAGCAGTAACCATGCTCTAGTTCTTCCTGTTTTCTTTTAAATTTATCATATAGGATATCTAGCATCTTTTATCTCCTCTGGTGGGGTGTCTTTTACAAGCATTGTATCTTTAATGTTGGAGCTACGGGAAGTGGATTTAGTATCTTTAACGAACAGTATATTTAGCTTATTGTTTCTACCATCGAACCCATAGCGATGGAAACATCCGGCGTCCTGATTCCTCCCCATTTACTGCGATCGGAAATGAGACAGGTGTGTTGGATTGGCTCTTTCAGCGCACCTCCCTCACTACCCTCTGTAGTGACGCATCAGCAATTCTGTCCACCGGGACAATAATGCAACATCTATCTGTTGTTTTGCAAAGAACGGGAAGAGATATAATATATTATTTTCAGAAAATATAATTGTGATCCTTTAAGCAAGTGTCGTTAGCTATTGCTAACATGTTACGGTTATATTATGTTAAAATTAACATATTAATCATTTATTTAATCTTACGACTGTGCCTCTAACTTCTTGTTACAGCATCTGTAGTTAAGAGCTTCCAAGTTTTGTGTTTCAAAACTGCATTTATTATTTCTGACGTTTTGTTGATGTATTTTCCTAACTACAAGAATCTGTGAAATGTTATTTTACAATTTATTGGTTCACTATGTTTGCTTGCAGCCTGATTATGCGGCTCCAGCTTCTTGCGATCAGTTACCAATCGGATTTTAAACACATAGATCAGGAAATTTATAGTTTTATATGTTGAATTTTTACTCTTCGACTGGATACCTTTTAAATAATTTCCTACTATTTCATTTACTACAACCTGTTCTGCTTTGAAAGGCTGTTTCCGTATATTTCTCTCAGGTCAATGTTTTGTACCTGTTGCAAGTGATTTATCACCAACCTACAAATGATTTGTGGATAAAACATTTGTAGGCTGTTTAATCGATTTCGGTGTCCATCCGTTCGTTTAGCCAAGAAGTGAATATCTGATAGATTGCTGTTGACTATCGGAGAACGTGTATGTTGTAGTCAGGTAGTCCGGCCTGTATTCAAGTCAACTGCTGTCATATGTACAACCCAATAATCGCTCTCCCTCGATCCTTCAATTATCTGGCTGGCAAGACATTAAAAACTACCCTATTTCTTTGTGTATTATACAACTTGAGTATAATACTATCCCTGTTTTTGAAGTTAAAAGCAAAATACGGCAATAAATTAAAAACTTGTGTAATATAGGACACTGGTGCTCAAAAATGTCTATATTCTTTTTGTTTTTGCTTTTGTTTTTTTTTGGTGGGGGGTGTCAACTTATGCTAAACTATCCAACAAAATCTGGATATCAAACATGTTTCACTTCAATATTCTGTTTCTTATGGCGTTATAAGAATGTAAGCAGTTTATTTTAATTTTGTGTATATTTTATGTAGGATACAAGATTGACATAATGCTAAACATTATCAGTATTATATACGTGCATATAAATATATTGGTCAGTTAGCCTTCTGTGCGGTTCTGTATAGTGTAGTGAATGTATGATAGAGCTTTGATAGTTTTACTATCTTGATGTCGAGTATCGTGTAAATATCCTTTCCCATTCACACACAAAAATATATACTACGAGAATTAATATTCCTTATTCGTAGGGATAAATAACTGTTTCTACATTTGGCACAAGGCCAGCAATTACCCAGTGTATTACTGGTACTTTATTTTATCGACCCCCGTAAGGATGATGAAAGGCAAAGTTAACCTCGGCGGGATTTGAGCTCAGACCATAAAGGGCCGTAACTCTCTGCTGCAAAGCAAGGCGTCCGACCCTCTACCAATACTGCCAATCCACTGCCCTATTCGTAGGGATGAATAACGTCAGTGAAACATCGAAATAAATAGTGATCATTAACAAGACATTTTATACTAACTCTATAGTGTATTTTGACCCGAAGTCCAAAAAACAATCATGAACTATGTATCATATATTCCACTAGAATATATTATACAGGATATGCTACCTCCAACATATACTATGAATAGATTTGTTTTCCTCTGTAACCAACTGATGCCCCCATAAAAAAAAATTCATTTAAAAAACAAGCATCAACTATAATATGTATTATATATTCGCCTAGAATATATTATACGGGATATGTTACCGCCAGAATATACTATAAATGGATTTGTTTTCCTCTGTAACAAACTATTGCCCTCATAAGAAACTTCATTTAATTTAATGTGTGATCAACCATTAATGCTTGTCAATCTATTACTGTCCAACAATTCCAAGTGGGAAATCATTATTTTTGGCAGTATCGGTAGAGAGTTGGACGCCATGCTTTCTAGCATAGTTACGTCCCTTTACAGTCTGAGTTCAAATCCCGCCGAGGTTAACTTTGCCTTTCATCCTTACGGGGTCGATAAAATAAAGTACCAGTAATGTACTGTGCCTAAAGTAGAAACAATTATTTATTAAACATGATTTATGAGAGATGACTTTCATAATTAATAGTAGCTTTCAATGGTGACCGCAGATTTGTGAGATTTTTCAGATAATATTTTTCTAGAACTAAAGACGCCTGGCTTGGTAGTTAGGGAATTCGGCTCACGATCGTAAGGTCGTGAGTTTCAATCCTGGCGGGACGTTGTATTTCACATCACTCCAGTCCTCTCAGCTGGCAAAATTGAGATGTACCTGTATTTCAAATAGCAGGCCGTGACACACAATGTGTCTCGCAAAATCTCCCGTTAAGGGTGCACATGTCGATGGAATGCTCAGCCACTTACACGTTAATATCACGATAGGCTGCATTGTTGGAACACTCGTCACTCGTTGTTGGAACGCTTTACAACCAGTGGTTCCGGATTTAATCCCGTTGCACGTCTCTTTGGGAGGAAATTGGTAAACGGAAACTGCAGGTGCTGGCCATATATATATATATATATATATATATATATAGGTAAGTTATTCCGGGTTGAATCGGAGGTAACCACAGTAAGTAAGGTACTCAATACATAGCAGAGTATAACATTTTTAATATAGATGAGATTCTACAGGGCTAGAACTGTTTCATTCTTTAGAAATCATCATATATGTATTATGCATGTATGTATGTATATAATATTATATATTATTTATTATTATTCATTATGGAACAAGAGCGCTAACTAGGATTTCAAGGCCCAATATTGACCATATCCCGAGAATGTTTAATGTGGCCTATCTTCAGCCTCTTATATGAGCTTATAAGATCTTATAAACTCGTATCAGCGCCATTCAAGGTCGATACGATAATACTAGTCTAGTACTGGGATCAACTCTCCCTCTGTATCTTTCTCACTTCCATTCTCTTACTCTCTATCTCTCTCTAGAAGAAATCTGCTGTATTCAGACCTGGAACGGATATGGGCTCACTCAGGTTTTAAAATGTCCTCGAAACACTGTATGTCAATGCGGCGTCCCTACAACTCCCTCAGAAGATATGGGTCCATACATACCATACAAAGTATTAACATTACAAACACATTATTATTAACCTGACAAACAACAGAAGCTAGTAAGATAATAATAAGATAATTGTGGTATGGATGATAAGCTGACATTACTGTGTGTGGTGTTGGTTTATCTGTAACGGTTTGCACCAACTTGCTTTACTATCTCATATCCTTAATTATTTATGGGAATTGAGAAACAGCTAAGTTTAAACAAAATTGAGTCAAACTTTCTTTCTGTAATGTTATCCTCCATTCGAAATAATTCGTTCTATTGTGTAAAATATTCAATTAGTCTAACGGTGTAACAATAACTGTGAACTTCAGGCAATAGGTCAATATCAGTCTTATTACATTGTTTTCTTTGGGACTGAAGTAAGATGAAGTTCTCATCTAAGATTATTAATTCGTGTAGAAAGTGTAATACATTTGTGTGTCCTAGGGATATGAGAGAATACATTCTATAGATAATATATCATATACAGAATATATATAAAATATAACTATATATATATATATATAAAATATAACTATATATATATATATATATATATATATATATATATATATATATATATATATATAGTTATATTTTATATTCCACTTTCAAGTGAATATATCTGTAAGTCTGCTTCGATAGGGGTGCTCCAGCATGACCACAGTCATTGGCTGGAATCAGCAAAGGAGTAAAAACATATAGTAAAGATTAAATTCTATGGATAAATATATTTTGGAAGAACATATTTAATAGTATATATGATCCGTGAGTAAATATATACATTTGAATGAAAAACAGATTTGTTTTATAAATAAATATTGACATATGAAAGCGCACCATTTGAATGAAATATATTTTACATTACAAGGGTTGGCTGAAAGGTCCATAGGCTGACTATGAAGGAGTGATGCTAGTGCTGTGAAATCTTGCATGCATTAATTTCAACTCCTCTTAATATTAGCTGCATTGTTTCTTTCCAGGTAAACTGATATCTGACTATTCAAAGAAGACTTCAAAAGTAACTAGTTGTGACTTCTCTTGAAAATGGAGAAAATTTGGCATCGTGGTGTTATCAAGTACCTGCAGAAAAAAAGGTTTAGTTCCCAAAGACATTAAATGGAATCCAAGCACTGCCGACCCTCATATTCTTAAGTTCTATACTATGGAAGGCCAACTTATTCAATCACCTCTACAAAAACATTAAAATATGTACCACCATAATCACAGGCTACGTATGACCTCTTTAAATGTTCCAATACAGAATGTATGTATTTTCAGCAATAGAGCACAGTTATATGCGGAATTTTGAAAAGCCTTGCCTATTTATTCCGGCGCTGTTTATAAACTGAATATACGGAATACGTGTTAGATGGTCTCTTACCTTGTCATTTTGATATCATGATTTGAATATTTAATGGTAGTATATTGCTAATATCGTCGGACAAAATGCGTTCCGGTGCTTAATTACAACTTTCTACGTTCTTAGTTCAAATACCACCGAGGACAAATCTGCCTTTCATCCTTCCGAAATCAATAATATAAAATACCAGTTGAATACTGGGTCGATATAATCAAATTTTCCCTTCTCCCGAACTTTATAGTCTTGTGCTAATGTTGGAAAGAATTGTTTGAACATTTAGGAATATAACCAAATACACCAATGATTACATGTGCGAATGTGAATTGAAAATCTGGAAAGATAAAGTATAGCTTTATAAAACCATTTGTCCATAAATACATGGTGGAAGCTCTTATACTGTGAGGGAATTATCAGTACTTCCTGATCTGAAACACCTTTACGTTACTCCATGTTTACCTACAGCACCAAGGTAACAACATTAACATCAATCCTGAAATAATTTTAACATCCTTCATTGAAGACAGATGAAATAAATAAGCTGGTGTTACCGACATTACCGATGTTAACAATGTTTGGTGTATTGACAAGACAAAATGGCTCAAGTAGACATGATTAACTGACAAATGTATCACGCCATTACAATACTGTATCACTTGAATGAAGACAAATTTGCTCATGGAGAACTTTACGTCACAACCCCAGACTCACTTCTCCTACTTCTTGCTCATCAATCACTAGATTATTTACTGATAGGTGTACAGTAGATTATTCTGGAGTCCAACCGCTGTCATGCCTAGTCAGCACCGACCACTTCCCAGGACATGTTGCTATCAACGAGATCACTAAAAGTCGTTTGAACACGGCCGGTTTTCTATCGTAGCTAGATCCAATGGGGTTATACCGAGGAGACGGCAATAGACTGTACACAATCTTCCTGTTCCGAGACACTAAACCTCTAATCTGAGATGCAACCAGCTGCAATACCTTCTGCAGCAGCAATTTGTCCAAACCAGTGTCGGACCCAGATTTCGTAGTCTGATAGGTTTAAGATATATACGCTGTTCTCTGATACTTTTCTTGTCAAACCCATAGCTGCAGAAATATCTGGAATCTTCGTCCACCGAACCACCTCCCTACTCATTTCGATCTGCAGAAACGAGCACTGCGGGGTGGACCAGCACTTTCAGCAGACCCCCCCCCCCTTTACTATTCTCCGGGGTAATATATTCGCCATATTCTCAAACGCCACCAGGAAACGTATAAACGATATATTGTGATTCCCTGTGTTTATTGTATGAATTAAATAAAATGTTCGTATTTTTTAAGTTTTCGGTAATCTTGAAGAAACATCTTCAAGCAACATCGTTACAAGTTTGTTTGTTTTGTTTTTTTGTGTATGTTTTTGTTTTTTTGTATGGAATCTAAGGTTTTTCACTTATTAGCTTTATTTCTTGCTTGATGCGTATAAATTTGACTTGAAGCGTCCACAATGGCCAGTTCCGATAGATTTTAAATAGCCTATCATTAAATTGTATTTTTGGTAGATTTAAAATTTATTGTTTTTTTTATTTTGCACCAAATGATAATAATATCCTCCTTGTCCGTTGTTTTCCCTTTAATCTATGTTTGTTTGGGGGAAAGGAAAGGTTGTGATCTATTTTGGTTGTGTTGCTATTATTTCCTGTCATTTTCAATCGATCTCACTTACACCCATTTGTTGTCCAATGGTTATTGTTACACACTAACACATTCAATGCCCAAATAGTGCAAGTTTCGATCTGTGCTTGGTGTACTTTAGCTGCAGAATCAATGAGTGATAATATCAGTGTGTAGGTTTTTATAGAATAGCTCGAATTATAATCAATCTCTCCTCTGGTTCTATGTTGTTTTCTGCTGAAAAGTTGAAGTTCTCATTCAAACGTGCTGACAGTGGCCATTTTCACTTGTTTACACACTTCGTGTTAGGTTGTCAATCCGCCATATCACGTGGTATTGTTGTTGGATGTTAATGGTAAAGGTGGAGCGGGGGGTGGTAGTTTTGTTGTTTCGGTGCTGCTATTACTGTTTTACTTTTGTTATTGTTGTTGGAGATGATGAAGGGGGGGGGGGGCATTGGGGAGAATGATGGAGATGATAAGTGTGGAAAGGGGGGGAAGAGGAGAGGAGAATGAGGATGGTAGTGATGATGATAATGATTATGATGAGGAGGATAATGATGATCGCCATTATAATGATGATGATGATGATGATGATGATGATGATCTTCCAGAGCTTTACCACTATTATTACAATTTTTCCCAGTCACAAATGACTGATTCCACGGATGTGTCCGGTGAACAATACTCCAGCACTTCAACTAGAAAACGGATAAGAAGTGGTAACAAGCGGTATACCAAACATAGTTCATAGCAAAGACCTTATTTGGAACATGCCTAATTCTAACTGGCAAGGAGATCGGAGCAAAACGACCAGACATTGTATTCAAGGGTTAGAATGAAAATACCTGTATACTAATACGATCACCCTCGCTATTCTTCTGATTTGGCCTCATCTGACTATCATCTGTTCACCAGCATTAGAAAACACTTGACTGGTAACCAGTATCGAAGTGATGATGACGTCATATCTGCTGTTGGTGACTTTTTTTACCAACAGGATAAAAGCTTCATCAATGGGATCCAAGCACTGCAACACCGATGGAAGAAGTGTGTGGACCACAAAGGGGACTATGGTGAAAAATAAACCTCATTTGGTCACATTCCATGAGAGTATCTTGGTCAACCTATGAAGTTTTCAGTTGATCCTCGTATACCAAACCATTACACAAAAGAGGGTAGAAAACAGTCAAATCACAAAGAATTGAAATTGAAATAAATAGGATGTGGGGCATGGTAAAAACGGTAAACAATAATAATTGGAACACTAATTATGATTAAAATTAAAACGTATTCAATATAAAGGTACTAAGAGAATGAACTTTATCGGGCTTCGGTATTTAGTTTCTGTTTAGTTGTAGCTACCAGATAAATTAGTATAGTATACTCTGTAGTGCACAAAATACTTAATCCTATAAACAGAAAAGCCCTTCGTACTCGAGACTTTTCAACGGGTATCTAAGTCCACACAATATCAGAGGCAGGACGCATTATATATAATTTTTGCTTACGAAGCCGTACCCAATAACAACAATCAAGTTTAAAGAAGCCAAAAACACACCACCTAAAATACAGTAACGCAGTTTAATAAAAACCATAACAGAAAAGACCTTTGTGCGAAAGACATCAAAACGAGGCAACGAGGATCTTCGTCCACGCAGTATTAGAAGTACTAGCAGAAAAACCACCCTTCGGGTGGTTTTCTGCTAGCGTATGTAGTGTGCATATTGATATTATACTCAAGTATATATGCATGTAGATATGATACATCAAATAAAATCGTAATTGACAATATACACAGAAATTGAACGAAGACTGTCTTATGTAATCAGTAACGTAATCCATGATACATTAAAAAAAGACGATATTATATATAAACTGTATTAGGAGAAAATTAATGACGGAAATATATGAATGTTTATTTAAGCGATCGCCAACCGGAAGTGTTGACATTTGAAAATTTAAAAGAAGTGAATCTTTAAATAACCAATAAAATATATTTAATCAAAAGCTACGAAATTTAGTAGATAAATTATGTAATATTCATTCATTATTTATTCAAAGTAATATGGCGGTAGATTGGCAGTATGGGTGGAAGGTCGGACATGCTTTTCAGCATAGTTACGTCCCTTTACGATCTGAGTTCAAATCCCGCCGAGGTTAACTTTGCCTTTCATCCTTACGGGGTCGATAAAATAAAGTACCAGTAATGTACTGGGTAATAGCTGGCCTTGTGCCAAAAGTAGAAATAATTATTTATTCAAAGTAATCCAACTTATTTTACAAACGGGATAAAAAGAATTATATTCTGGACGCAATCCCGCACTCCTTTCTTTATTATAGTTAAGATGATAAGACATATATATATATTCAAGTGTTAAACTAATATATTTCTTCAATGTACTGTGCCGTTTGTTTTCTTTATTTCTGTTTACTTTATATATATATATGTGTGTGTCAAAAGTATATATATATATATATATATATATATATACACACACAACTAAATAAAACAAACTTACACTAGCCCAAAACACACCACACATAATTCCCAGTACCCAATAAAAATAAAACTTACTCAATATAAAAATATTCCGACACACACACATACACACACACACACATATATATATATATATTACGAAGGTATAGGATGTTTGCTCACTGGTACGTCATATAGGTGTTAAAAACATTGTTTCCATTCCTAAGAGACTCAAGATTTATTGAATTATGTCTGTCTCTATTCCCTGAGGATGGCAACTTCACGCATGCAAAATATATTTTACTTTTCATTTCAGCTTTTCAATAGAGGTCTGTATATATATATATGTGTGTGTGTGTGTGTGTGTGTGTGTGTGTGTCCATGTATGTGCGTATATACAATATATGTAAACTAGAGTAATAAGTTGAGAGATCAAATTTTGTTGAGATACACCAACAAGATTTAAAGCTCAATGTGTTTCTACAATCAGCAAATAGAATAAACCGATTCATCGAAGATGTAATCCAAGGAGTAAATAATCGAAAATATTGTGATAGAAAAAGGAATATACAGAAAAATTTGTAAGAACCCTCCTCACAATATATATATATATCGATCGACTTTCATCAAATCGGACCGTGGAAACAATGGTTTTGTGGATCTTTCCAGTTGCTACTACTATCTATCGGGCAACGTGAAATAAAGTGTCTTGCTCAAGGACATAACGCATCGCCCGGTCCAGGAATCGAACTCACAACCTCAAGATTATGAATCCAATTCTCTAACCACTCATCCACACGCCTTCACAATATATTAGTTGGAAAATTTGAAAATGACTTCATCAACATGATAAAAAGTATTAAATAACTCTTTCCTTAATGATTTAAACTTTACAATAAAGAATTTTGAACAGCAGAAACGTTTAGAGTACATGCAGCTAAACCAAAACTCATTTACATCATGGAGCTTGAACCTTACAAAAAGTTCGTTTATATTGAACTTAAAGAATATAAATACATAACTTAATTGATGTTAATTGAGAAGGAAAAAAAATTGTTAAATAATTTGACCTGGAGAAATATACTGAACCTTACAAACTTAGAGCCTCTAGATTTATTTAACTGACCAAAAACCGGATTTCAAGGATAAGACTTTTATTAGACTCATTTGTCTCTCTCTACTTCGGATATAGCAAGAAAAAGTTTTAAAAATTAATAAAAGAGAAATTAGCACTTAAATTGTGTGGAAACAATTGCTTTGTTGATCTTGACAAAAAGAAAATACAATTCTTACAATTTGACATTAATTATTACTACTAGTTTATTTCCCACCGTCCTTCATAATAAATGTTTCTACTTTTGGCACAAGGCCAGCAGTTATTCCAGTGTATTACTGGTACTTTATTTTATAGACCCCGTAAGGATGAAAGGCAAAGTTAACCTCGGCTGGTTTTGAACTCAGACCATAAAGGGCCGTAACTCTTTGCTGCAAAGCATGGCGTCAGACCCTCTACCGATATTGCCAATCCACCGCCCTATATACAGTAAATAATAGAGTATAATTTAAATTTTGGCTGCTATTTCGAGTATATTGAGCAACCACGTAGCTTCTCCCTCATTGAGGTTGTAATTAGACTGCTGAAGATCTCTTAAAAAGGTATTATATAAAAGTATAATGCTCTTCCGACTATTTATACAATTTATCTACAATTTATACAATGTATCTACCGATACTGCCAATCCAAAGCCCTCATACTAGCACTTACTGACCTAACTAGACAAGAAGTTGATATAGCTATCGCAGCTAGATGTACCATGGTAGAATTTGAAAAGCAGCGTTCTAAGTTCAAATACCACCAAGATCAAATTTTTCTTTCAACCTTTCGGGGTCGATAAATAAAATACCAGTCCATGGTGCGGAGGATTTGTTAAATTGTTAAATGACTCTGGTGGGATGCTCAAATCCCGTCGCTTTCTGCCAGAAATTGTGACCTACCGATAGTATCAGCAAGGGAAAGACCAATATAAACATTGTTTCCTTGGTCCCATCTGATGATCGGCTCTTTACCTTCCTTTTCTTCTTTCTTTAATGTCAGTATAACTGTCCAACAAATTCATAAATACCTAACAACAAACCCCCTCTCTCTCACCCCTCTCTCCTTCCCGCTCTCACTCTCGCTTTCTATCACTTTCTTTCTTTTACTTTTTCTCTCTCTCCTTCTCTTTCTTTCCATTTCTTTCTCTCCCCCTCCCCGCTCAGACATCATACAACTATCCACAGTTAAGCAACTAACAACTGTCTCTGTCCCACCATACTAAAAGATTATATAAAATCTATTACAAATTTCATATGATCATTAACTATACAATACCTATTTCTATAATCTTTTTATAACATTTATTTATAAATCTGTTTCTACAGCCACTTTCCCGAACGAGTTTCATGTATATAACCTTTGTCCAAAAAACATTCATACAATCGTTCTTTAGAAAACCATTTTTTTTCATAAAATATTTTGTTTTGTAATTATTCTTTATAAGCGTTTTTCTTGAAGCACAAATATCTCACATTTCTTCATTCAAATTTTTTTCCATAAATTAATTATTTTATTCTGCAAACTTCAAATATCCAATAGCTAAACAATAACTTCACACATACAATAGCTTCAAATATACAATGTAGTGATAAATGTAGGGAAATAAATATGGCGGAGTCATGAATTAAAATGTTGCTTGGAAAAAGAAGTTGGCAATAAAAATGTCGTTACTGCATCAATCAGTGTCAAAATATACCGGAACAATTTTTCAAGAGTTGAAACACAAAATCATGAAACAGGATATTACTGTGTCAAAAGAAGACGATTTTTAGTAGTTCTGTCACATTTTTAACATGTCACAAGTATAACGGACGAGATATTGGCAGATTTCAGGGAATTATTCTGATTTTGCTTTAGATATAATAGGCAAAAGTAGTCTAGACATTGTATGCATCGTGGTCTATTGTGACAAGGATTAAAAGTAGTACTTCAAATAAATAGGAGAGCGAGATGCCCTAGATATCTGCTTCACCAATAACGCTGCACATAACATCCGCAATGAAAAAGTAACAACGGTGATTTTTTTTTTTTTTTTTCAGACTATAACAATATAGGACCCTAGGGAAAGACTAGATATACAATAATTTGAAACAAAAAGAAAAAGTAACCCAAACACGTGTGTGTATGTGTGTTTGTTCCACTTTGATCAATGGAACAGACTGTTTATGGAATTAACATGTTAGTGGCTGAGCATTCCACAGACACATGCATCCTCACCGTAGTTCTCAGTGTGGGACAAGGATAGCCCTTTGAATCAAAAATACAACTCATTTTTTTTTCCAGTTAAGTTGACTGGAACAACGTGAAATAGATGAAATAGAGTGATTTTTGCAAAGACTCAACGCAACACCGGAAGTTGAACTCACGATCACCAGTAAAACACTCTAACCACTAAGCCACGCGCGCTTTCAAATATCAAGTATAACGAACACACTAATTGCATATTTCAGAAAAATTACCATCGCTTTGATTTTTTTTAATTAGATATAATAGGCAAAAGAAACCAAAATATTTTATATAGCATGGTCTACTGTAACAAAGATAATAAGTAAATTTGAATCAAAAGGCAAAAATAGCAAAAATATCTTATATACCTCATTCTATACAACTTTCCATTATAACCGTCATACCATTTTCACCAACCAGCGACTATACAACTTTCTCTCACACAATTATTATGCCATCGAAGTTCTCACAACTAAACAACTCTACATTGCACAACCATCTAACCATTTTTCACCAAACAATCACAACACAACTTTCTTTCACACCACAACCACTATACCATCATTCTATCTTTCCACCGTATACCCACCATACCAGCCATCTTCAAACAGCTTCCGTACATTTCTTCTTTACATAACTATCAAACCGTCTTCATTTCTGATGTCCCACCTCTCTTCTAATAATAAAATATGTGACTTATTAACCTAAAATATCCAGAAAGATTCATTTGAAGTAAAGGAAGAAAAAATCTACGCATCTCTTCGATTCTACACCAACACTTCTATGGGTCAAAGTTGTGGCTCTTTCACCATTTATCTCCAAAAATTATTTTGATATTTCACTGTTCTTACTGTATTTCCCCATTTCTATCTTTGGTGTCACGTGGTGGATAGTGTATAAAAACGTGGCATATAGTTAGTTCCCTTTCTAACGCGAATGACAATTGATTCGACTTTTACGAAATATAGGCGAGAGTTTATACGTGCTTATCCTTATGTGTGTGTGTGTGTGTGTGATAATGATGATGATATATAGGATATTGGGTGTATATTTATAGCGTTTCGGAGAATAACTGTCTGTAAGCTTTGTTCTCTATATATTTATATTTGTGTGTTGTATATATATATATATATATATATATATATATATATATATATATATATATATATATATATATATATATAACGAAGGAAGTGTGGTAAGGAACCAGGTGGACCATAACGCACCAGAGTACTCGAAATAGCTGTCGAAATGGCCGGAGCTCAGCCGTCGGGGTCCTGACTCTTTTCCTATTACCCACTCTACTATATATATATATATATATATATATATATATATATATATATATATATATATATACCAAAACACAGCCACCCACTGCACTCGCTATTAACTATTGTGTGTGCACTCTGAACATTGAGATGCAGTTTCACGACTGCAACTTTATTAATTCGTTGAGTCATGGCTGGAGATCGCTGAAATACCATCAGTAACTTTCGTAAGCCCTGTATATATATATATGTGTGTGTGTGTAATTTGTACTTATGAATCCTGTTGTAAATATGTGTATATCCTTTGTGATTATGTGTACATGTGTATGATTATGTACATCAGTATACACCTATTATCATCTTGACGTATACAACTATATACATAAATGCATACATAAGCACACATTTATATATAAACATACATGTTTGGTATACTAGATATGACACTTGAAAATATCTACAGCTTAAATATCAATACGAGGAAGATATTAAACATCATTGCTAACTTCCACATCAACAGTGTCATTGACAGGATCGATTATAGACAGAAAGATGGAGACACGGACATATATAGACAGTCCAAACGACCTTTAACCTTTTAAATACCAACACGACGAAGCTACCTCTATTATAGTGTTCAAATTGATGTTTAAACCTGGGGCTACAATCTCATTATTACATGCTAATAGAGGGCGGAGGATTGACAGTATCGGTTGAGCGCCGGACAATATGCTTCGCGGCATAGAGTTACGACCCTTTACGTTTTGAGTTCAAATCCTGCCGAGATTAGTTTTGCCTTTCATCCTTACGAGGTCGATAAAATAAAGTACCAGTAAGTGCTGGGATCGATTTAATTGACTTTCCCCTTTCCTTCAAATTGCTGACCTTCTGCCTAAAGTAGAAACAATTATTACATATTAATAGGAGGATAAATTGACAGAATCGGTAGAATCTCGATAAAATGCTTTGTGTTACTTCTTCCGATTCTTTATGTCTCGAGATCAAATCACAACATGATCAACTTTGCCTTTCATCCTTCCGAAGTTGATAAAATAAAGTAGCAGTTAAGTACTAGGGTCGTTATAATCGACCCTAAATTGCTGGCCTTGTGCCAAAATCAGAAATCATTATTACATGCTTGATAATATTAGATTTCAGTTGTTAAAATGACTTTTATTAATATTTCTTGATTATTTTGCTAATTAAAACATCAAAGTATAACGTATTTTTGTTAGAAATATAGTGACAAAAGGGTTAAGTGTTGAATTCAGACAACACCTACTGGATAGAAAAGGTAGTAAAAAATGTATCGTATGTATACATACACAAGAATCTAAACTATAATAAATGTTTCTACTTTAGGCACAAGGCCAGCAATTACCCAGTGCATTACTGGTACTTTATTTTATCGACCCCGTAAGGATGAAAGGCAAAGTCAACCTCGGCGGGATTTGAACTCAGATCGTAAAGGGACGTAACTATGCTGGAAAGCATGGCGTCCGACCCTCTACCGATACTGCCAATCCACCGTAATAATAAAGTAAGGAGTGCGGGACTGCGTCCAGAATATATATTTTTATCCCGTTTGTAAAATAAGCTGGATTACTTTGAATAAATAATGAATGAATATTACATAATTTATCTACTAAATTTCGTTATTCTTGATTAAATATAAATAATATTGTTGCTTATTTTAAGATTCACTTCTTTAAAATTTTTAAATGGCAACACTTCCGGTTAGCGATCGCTTAAATAAACATTCATATATTTCCGTCACTAATTTTCTCCTAATGCAGTTATATCTAATATCGTCTTTTTTTAATGTATCATGGATTACGTTACTGATTACATAAGACAGTGTAACGCAGTCTTCGTTCAATTTCTGTGTATATTGTCAATTACGATTTTATTTGATGTATCATATCTGCATGCATATATACTTGCGTATAATATCAATATGTACATTACCCGTGCTAGCAGAAAACCACCCGAAAGGTGGTTTTTCTGCTAGTGAAAATAATAACAGATGATGTGTTCAAGCGCACAGATGCTTATAAAGTATGGTGGGGTCCCGTAAAGGACGGACGTCCTATGTTTTCCGTCTTTTAAGAGTCTTTACCCTATTTTATACGCTATTTTATAGCATCTATGCGCTTGAGCACATCATCATTTATACTTAAATATATATATATATATATATAAAATAAAGTTAAATAAAAGTCAAATGATTAAAATTTAGCTTCGTTTATTACTGCTATATATATTTCAGTGACAGCCATCTTTGGCTGTGACCTCTTCAGGCAGTTTGAATTAGTATGGTATAGACAAGTACATATGTTGTTTAGGTGTATAATATTGTCAATACTCTGATATGCCCAGTTCCTTGTTGGGTTGTTAATTCACTGGGGAACTGGAGTCATATGAATTCAAACAAACGAACTTTAGTGTCAAAGGTCCCCTTCTCCTCTCATTGGTCAGTTATTAGAACATTCCTCATTCTAAGTGTTGTTATTGTTGGAGTTAGCTTAAAAATTGACTTTTATTTAACTTTATTTTACACTACTCCGGAGTAACCAAACCAACCTGCGCACTTCGTCGAGTGCTCCAGCCTGCATACTGAGGTGTTGGTATACAACCAACATAAACTCAAAATATATATATATATATATATATATATATATATATATATATAGTCTCAGCACTTAAAAATCCGAGAATTCGGCTTACGTATATTGTTTGGAAATAATAATGCTTTGAACTGTTCTATGAGAGACATGGGTAGTTGGGCTGACCGACTTAGACAAAATCCTTAAGGGGGAAATATTCATTATATCAGCAGAATATTATGTATGCGTACATAACCCGCAAGCCAGATGATATCAGCAGCATTAATAGAAAGAATTGCCTTTTCTAGACCTAAATTAGACACATCTCACTTCATTTAAAAGAATATGCCTGCTTTTCAGTAACAGGAGACAGAAACTACATAGAAGAGAAAAGGATGCATCCAGGCATCTTCGATGTCAGGGTGGAATATATCACCCATGTTATCAGCAGCTACACAAAAATGTCTACAAAGTACTACCTTCCTACGAGACATGGCATTGTTGCTAAAACTACCTACAATACTATCCATAAGAAAGATAGTATGGTACACCAGAACCTGAAAGTGTCTACACCTTTAAAAATAAGTGGAATATTCAAAATGAAACATTGATCCTGAACAAGTGTTATCTTCGATGTACAAAAACATAGATACACACACACACACACAGATACACACACACACACACACACACACACACAGATACACACACACACACACACACACACATACACACACACACACACACACACATATATATATATATATATATATATATATATATATACATTCTTTCAAGACGCCAATATGGAGGTTAACAAGTTTAAAGAAAATTAACAGAAAAAATCTCAGTTCACATTGTGTAACCCAGAAAATTGAGCAAGCAGGATAATATATCTATTTGCAAAGCCTAGAATTGCAGACAGGAAGACTGTTAGGGAAATATCAATAGTTCTGCATCTCTAACTTATATCTAATAGCAGACACGTGACGGCTGTCGTCTACTCTTCCAGTCATTCTTGCAGCCATCTTTCTCATTGAACTCGGACGAAGCGGGAATAGTTTGGCTGGAGATTTTCCGAGAAATTAAACGATGTTTTGGCAACATTTAAACAGGAATTTCGACCGAAATAGACACTGGGAAGTTTTAGCTGAGAAATCAACTTTCAAGTAACATCGATATTATCTGTCTTTTTGCGGCGATTTATCAACTGTACTGTATATAAAATTATCTATACATGTGTATGTATGTATGTATTTATGTATGTGTATGTATGTATGCGTGTGTATATATGTGTGCTGTATACATATATGTATGTATCTACGTATGATTGTATTGTATGTCCTTACGTATGTATGTATGTATCTTTTGGTTGTTTTACCGCAATTCGTTTCGATTTAGAGGATGCGAATCATTTCGATTTCTTCTTTCTTGAGAAATCTGTAAAGTTTCCAGTTGTTTGTGTAAATTTGTTGCTACGCATTAGTTCAGCTATAGAGCCAACATTCGAATTAGCAAGGCAGCCGACGTCTACAATAATTGTTTCTACTTTTGGCACAAGGCCAGCAAATACCCCCCCCCCCCTGTCCCAGTGCATTACTGGTACTTTATTTTATCGACCTTGTAAGGATGAAAGGCAAAGTTAACCTCGGCGGGATTTGAACTCAGAACATAAAGGGCCATAACTCTATGCTGCAAAGCATGATGTCTGACCCTCTACGGATACTACCAATCCAAATAATGCATGACTTTTGTTCCCTTTTCCATAGATAAATATAAGATATGATGGGTTTGCTCAGAATCAATGTTTAGTTTTGAATATTACACCAGTATTCCTTAATTTTATAGGTGTGAACAATTTCTGGTTCTGACATGTAATCGTATTAATATATGAGGAAGCTTCTTCTCTCCTTCTTCCCTCAATTATTCCTGAGAGGGCCGTGGGATTAGAGTCCTCAAACACTCCTTCCAGCGAGTCCTATCAGAAGCAAGCGTTTCCAAATTATCTGGTTGGATCCCCAAGCGAGACAAGCTGAGCTCATGGATATTATCCAACCATCCTGCTCGAGGTCTACCCAGGGTCTCCTGTCGGTAGGTTTTGGAGTGACATTACTCCAAAGACCCTTCAGAGGAATCCCATTTCGGCCGCTTGTATTCACGATCGTATCCTTTCGGTCATTACCCAAGATTCATGACCATAGGTAAGGGTTGGCACAAATACCGAATTGAAGATAGCGAATTTGGCTTTTACACCTTCCCCCCTTCTTCTGATGACCGAATGCTGTAGCTGGCGCATAACTGCACCAGCTCATGCAATTATTGTACTTAATTAAGCCTCCTGCGTTCTATCACACGTGAACATGGCCCCAAAGATACTTGAACTTCTCCACCTGCTTCAGTGGAATTCCATTCACATGTAGAGTGCACTGCGCAGGCTTTCTTGAGAGGGCAATTGTCTCAGTTTTCGCAGCACTGATTTTTATTCCATTTATGCAGCGCTCGACCTCAAACCTATCACGACATCGTTACAGGGTAACAATATATGTGAGAAAGAGAGCGAAAAATGCCTACAACTTAGGTATGTTATCTTTTCTATTCTTTTTTTTTTTTTTTTTTTTTTTAATTCTCTTGTGACGAAGATGGTAGTTTTGAACATAGAAATAAAATTTCATCGCTGCAATTTGGATAACAACAATGGCGGCAAGTTTCCTGTTGAAATTTGATAAAGTCTTATATTTTTTACAATTCTGCTTAACGAATGTATTTGTAACACGAATGTTAGCTGAATCATTCACTTTAAAGAAAAAGACGTTTTTTTTTTTTTTTCTAATTTGCCATCTTGATGCTTACTGAAACTGCCAAAAACTCCAATAGTTCGTGTACAAATATAATTATACTATTCCTCGTTTATTCTGTAATGCTGACATCCGCTAGGTAACTGACCTCTATAACAAGGTTGATGGGGTTTTGTTTTAACTTTCTGTTACAAACAACTATACCAGGTGTATATATATATATCAAAGGAGATCAATATATAATATATAACGATTATGTGGCTCTATATATCGATGAAAAAATTACGACCAAAAGTCAGTGCTTAACATACTGCCAATATCATAGGAAATATGATAACTAATATTTTGCAGAAGATAATCTAATTAGGTTAAAAAACATAGAAATAGAATAATTATTATACTTACTCAGGCACCGATTTCTCACAAGGCCTATATAGTACCATTTCATACAACAAAGATCATCATTTACCGTTTATCATCATCGGCAAATAATGAAGCCATTATATATATATATATATATATATATATATATATATATATATATATATATATATATTTATTCAGGTTTGAAGGTTCACCACTGGATAGAGCTGGTCAATTCAGTATGGTCAATCTTAATGTAATAATATGGAGAGTACTCAACGTAAAGCAGTTCAACCGTCTTCGTTTTTGTAGTTGGTGGTGCTATATGTATATATATATATATATATATAAATATATATATATATATATATATATATACATATATACATACATACATATATACATGGTAGCTGACAACTCGTTTTCGAGTACGGCCACTACTTTATATCCATGTAGGAGAACTCCT
>OZ024745.1:33627813-33730313 GCA_964016885.1 Eledone cirrhosa | reverse complement strand
GGGTGATACAGCAAATTAAAAACTTGAATTGTTTACCTAACTTGAGCTTGTGGAAGGGAACTGGAGAGGTTATTGGGTGGTTTAAAGAAATTAAATATAACAATAATAATAAATTTATTCAACTAGATATTGCTAACTATTATTCATCTATCACCCCTAATCTACTAAATAAGGCACTAAATTACGCATTCAAACATACAAACCTAACTAGCAATGAAATGCACATTATATTATCGGCTAGGAAAACATTGATAGAATTTAATAACCAACTATGGACCAGAGCAGATAGAGATAACAATTTCGACATTACTATGGGATCATCCGACTCAGCTCAGGTAACTGACCTTGTGGGCCTATTTATAATCAATTCGCTGCATAGGAAAATACCCGGTGCTACCGGAGGATTATATAGAGATGACATGCTTTTACTTATTGAAAATAATAACTCTGAACTAAATAGAAAAAGAAAACAAATTACACAATTTTTTAATTACTTTAATCTAAAAATAGAAATTGAGAATAACCATAGAATAGTCAATTTCCTAGATGTAACATTAAATCTCAACACATGTCTTCACTATCCATTTCACAAGTTGAATGAAAACTTAAACTATGTCAGTTTTAACTCTAACCACCCCAGATCTGTTAAAAATACTATAGTGAACTCTGTTCAAAAACGTATCTCTAGAATCTCATCTAATAAAAAGATTTTCGACGAAAAAGCCCAGTATTACAATGAAGCGTTAGCTAGAGCAGGATATAGTGATAAAATTATGTACATAGATAATAATAGACAAACTAACCAAAATAACAACAATTTTAATTACGGCAACAACTTTAACAACTATAATAGAAAGCATTACAATAATTCCAAAAGCCAAAAAAGAAATAGAACTAGGAATATAATATGGTTTGCCCCCCCTTTCTCACTAAACATTAAAACCCACATCGCTAAACAATTTTTTAATGCTCTTGATAATCGCTTCCCTAGAACACATAAGTATCACTCAATTTTCAATAGACATACTATAAAATTAACTTACTCATCCACCAAAAATTTAGCACAAAATATTAATAGAATAAATAATAGGAATTTAAAACCTAGCCAAAATACCGATAATAGCATAAATAATATCCAAGTAAACAAATGTAACTGTAGAGATAGATCTAAATGTCCGTTAAATAACAATTGCTTAGTTAAAAATATAATATACAACTGTAATGTTAAAACGGACTTAAATTCTTTTAACTATGTTGGTTCCACCTCGACAGAATTTAAACTTCGCTATAATAACCACAAGAATTCTTTCACAGATCCAAGCAAAAAATCTTCAACATCACTATCAGGCTTACTCTGGCAACTTAAGCATGATAACGTTGGATATTCGACGGCTTGGAATATAGTCTCAAGAGGGATTCCTTTTAATTCATCTTCTGAGACATGTGACCTCTGCGCGGAGGAGATATTCTTTATACTAAAATCTAAAAATTCCCTTAATTTACGGACAAATTTATTCAGTTGCTGCAGACATAGATTGAACTCAACTTTTAAATATAAATATAAATTTAAAATGTAGTATATTTACTTATGATTTGTAATTATTTATGAAACTCGCCGATAAATCTTTCGATTTCTTTTTTTTTAAACATTCTTCGTGAATAATTAAACTACCCTAAAAGCTGATGCTCCAAATATATCGAATAAATTTTACACTAGATAAACTTCTATAATAAATATAAGACCATCTGTAGATCAAATGGGTATCCTAAACTTTTGGAATGATTTCTGCTAGACAGGATTTGGTAAATAATTTGGGTTTTGTTTGCTTTTGATTCTGATGCTTATAATGAACTTGGCAATATATTGTCAATTAATTTTGAAGGGTTGATTTCTGTGGTTGATTTGCGGGGCATACTGTGTTTTATTTTTAATATTTTTTTATTTTTTTATATTTTTATTGATATATTGATATCTGTTGTCTATTTATGCTTGAACGATAATCATGTAGAGTAAAGACAAGAATAGTATTGTTAAAATTAATGTAGATTCTATATATATTTGTGTGTATGTACACATATATGTATACTAGAATTTTTATAGCACAATGAGAATGTTTTCATGTGAAATAGGAATTTGCAGAGTTGATCACGTAAATTCACATGGATGTCTATAGTATCGAATCTGGGATAACCTTCTATTTTCTTTTTTCATGAAAGTGCATATATACTTATGTATTTCAATTTTTTATTTTGAAGTTTTTTATCTCATTTTTTTTACCTCAGTTCTGATTATAAACCTAGGAATTTTAAACTAGACATATGATCATTATTTTTCACACATTATTGATACGTGTCTCATTCATGAATACTGATATTTACATTATAATACCTAATTCATACGAATTGATATTTTTAGATTGATGAAACATAATGTTTTAAATCTGCCTCGTTTATCTCTGGATATTTTTCTTTTCTCTCTATGTAACGGCTGTTTTCTCTCCTAACCACATATATCTCTCTCTACCTTAATACTAGAACTAAATAAATAAATAAATAAATAAATATATCATTGATACGTCATTCAACTGGTGCCCAACTACCTATTTTCTTTCTCTCTATCTCTATCTATATCTATCTCTCTCTATTTTTTCTCTCTCTCTCTCTTCTCTCTCTCTCTCTCTCTATCTATCTCCCTCTGTGTTTTTTTTTCTCTCTCTATCTATCTCTGTTTTTTCTTTACATGAATTTCTTCTCTCTATCTATCTCTCTATATCTATCTCTCTCTGTTTTTCGTTGCATGCATTTCTTCTTTTTCTTCGCTTTCTTTCTTTCTTTTTATAACTGTCCCTAACATTTTTCACTACCAAATCAACTTTTTAAATGGAAGTTGAAGTTGTAAGGTATGTCAAATCTATCTATTTATAAGACTGTTTATATTGTATTTTGTCTGATGAAGGCATACCATATTTTTAATATGATATCCCTGAAATATATATAATGAAATAAATATGGTTTTATAAATATAGTTTCCATTTATTTAATATCGTAAATTTACTCCAAATACTTGTTGAGTGCTTTTATATCAGTTATAAATATTTACTCGTTGTAACCCAACAATTTAAATAAAACTTTGCATATATATATATATATATTAAGATACATCTACACATATACGCGTGTGTGTGTGTGAATTTCTATTTTTTATCACAAATAAGGTTTTTTTAACAATATTAATTAAATAAATGATCCTAAGTTTTTAAGAATATTCCTTTCTTCTCATTTACTCTTTATCCCTCTCATTCTGTCTTATTCTCTCGCTCTTCTTCCTTCTTTCCGTCTTTTATTTCTTAATTAAAGTTTCTACGAAGTGAATGTCTTTACAGCGTGTCATTTTTGGGGGGTAGTTCTGTATATTAGTTCAAATCCAGCCTCAATTGCGTTTCATTTCCAGCCTATCACAGTCAATGTAATTAATATGAATAATATCCCCAACAGTTGTACTTTCCATCCTTTCACCCATGGGCCCTTGACTCCTTGTGGCGTCATGGAGATGTTGTTGTATACGAGGGTTGGTTGAAAAGTTCATAGGCTGACCAAGATACTCTCATGGAATAAACCAAATCAGGTTTATTTTTCAACATAATCCCTAGAAAGAAACAATGCAGTTCTTAATAAGAAGAGTTGAAATTAATGCATGCAAGATTTCACAGCCCTAGCATCATTCCTTTATAATCAGCCTGTAAACATTTCAGCCGACCCTCGTATACCTCAAAGAATAAAAACCCAGATATTCCTGGACATGTCAAGGCCACAAACATTTCAAACTTGATAAAAATGACAGTTTTTTTGTGCATTGTATTTTTTTTTCCGTAAAATCTTGGAAAATATTGATACTAACAACAAAGAAAGAAGATTTTTTTAATATGAGTGACACTGACCTGAAATCTGCCAATGTTTGATCGGTAAAGATATTTCTTCAGATATATATTGTGTCTGTGTGTGTTGTTGTTGTTGTTGTTGTTGTTTTACTTCGTTTCAGCTGGTGCAGCATTTCCTTCAAGTACAGTGGCACTTAACTACGCTGCTATATTTTCTATAATACCTGACAGTTTGACTTCGTTTTTTAGACAGGGTGTTATTATTTCCGCCTCCATAATTAAATATATATATATATATAGTGTGTGTGTGTGTGTGTGTGTGTGTGTGTGTGTGTGTGTGTGTGTGTGTGTGTGTGTGTGTGTGTGTGTGGATAGATAGATATAGATATATACACACACACACACACACATACACACACAAACGGAGATCGATAAAATAAATACTGGGCTTGAAACAAAATAAGTATTTGTGGTAGATATAATAGACTGATGATATCCTTTTAATGTCATGCTCCAGAATGGTCGCAGTCAAAAAATTTGGAAAAGAAAATGTTTGTTTAATTTTTTCTTCGTATCTCTTGATTAAATGAATTCCATATTCGTATTCAGTTAATCATATAGCATCATGTAATACCACGCAGTACCATGTAGTATCAACATGTTATTTATCTGGAATAAAATATAGGACTAATTTCGATGCTATAGTGATACGAATGTTTTGTTTTGTTTTTCTCGTTATGTTCCTTTATTTTCTATCCTTGTTTTAGTAATTCTTGAACAAACGTCTTTTAGCTTCATTTATTCACGTTAAGACATAATTACGTGACTCTGTTCATGGCAGTAAAAGTCATAATAAAAATCGCTTGAAGGTAAAAATTATATATATGCAAGATGAAAAGGTTAAGCCATTATTTATCTTACTCATGTTTCTACAAGGATAAGAGAAAGAGTACAAGAGAACTTTTATCCCAGTTATATGTATGTGAGCTGAGAAATTCTGATGTTCCACCGACTAAGCTCTGCGAAAGGACACAATGTATATAAGATGGAAAAGTTAAGCCATTATTTATCTTACACATGTTTCTACAAGAATAAGAGGAAAATGTACAAGAGAACTTTTACCCCAGTTATGTGTGTGTGTGAAAGTCTGTTGTTCCACCGGCTGAGTTATGCGAAAGGACACAATATCGAAGCGCGTACTGGTTAAGCGCAGGGATTAAGATTTTGAGCTCGCAATCATAACGTGGCAAGTTCGATTTCCAGTAGCGCGTTAAGTCTCTGAGCCAAACACTTTATTTCATGTAGCTCTAGTCCACTCAGCTGGGAAAAATTTGTTGTTCTTGTAATTAAATGGCCACTCTTGTCACACATGTGACACGCTGAATCTCCCTGAGAACTACATTAGGAGTACACATGTTTGTGGAATGCTTAACTACTTGCACGTTAATTTTACGAGCAGGATGTTCCGTTGTTTGAACAACCGGAACACTCGTCAGAATCGAAGAGCTAGCTTTGACACACAATGTATCAGATTGAATTTCCCTGAAAATTACGTTAGATGGTACAGTTGGCGGTGGTATCATACTCGTAAATTTTCCGAGAAGACCGTTCCGTTGACCGAACGACAGTAACACTTCTCCGTTGAAACCAACAGAGATCTATTTATAATAGTCACTGAATTTGGTATCTCCTTTCTCTTAACCATCGAAAAACACTCGAAGTGTAAGTTTGTCATTTTGTTTCTGAATTGTATTTTGTTTGGATTTCCTCAACAAAAACATCTATCAACTATTCTAGAGTTATTTTGGTCAATTTTTTTTTTTTTTTAACAATTAAATTTTGAAAATGGGGAGATTTACATGGTAATTTTACCAGCTAGAAATAGCAGCCAAGACATTAAAATCTACCCTATTATACGAGGGGCGGCTGAAATGTTTATAGACTGACCAAGATACTCTTATGGAATGACCAAATGAGGGATACATTACAACATAGTCCCTGGAAAGAAACAATGCAGTTATTAATAAAAAGAGTTGAATTAATGCATGCAAGATTTCACAGATCTAGCATCACTCCTTCATAGTCAGCTTATGAACTTTTCAGCCGACCCTCGTACTAATGAAGCGTTCGAAGAATTGGTAAGAACGTTAGAACGTCGGATATGTTTTGCTATATTCGTTCCGGCTCTCTACATTCTCGGAGTTCAAATCCCGCCGAGGTTAAATTTGTCTTTGGACCTTAAAATATACCAATCTAGTACTTGGAATGATCCTCTGTGTCTCGCCTCATTTCTTCTCTAAAATACATCGACTGTGTTCAGGCCTGGAAAGGGAATGGGTGCTGCTAGGTTTAAAGAGCCTAAGAAACGCCGTGTGTTACTACGGCGCCCTTACAACTCCTTTAGGACTTACGGGTCCATTCATACATGCATTAATAAAGCAAGCCATTGTATTATAATCCTCGATACCCTTATGAAGTCGGTGTGGTCCTAGCTGAAGTCATGTACTACCGGTACTGTGATTCAAACCGATATGTTATGTAAGTAGAACAAAACAATCGAAACGGCAGTCTCGTTATTCGGCGACAGAAATGTTTCACATAATTGTGATGATTACTAAGCTGCTACTATATCGACTTTTTTTTTTTTAATCTAACTGATGAATCTCATGTATAACGTATTTCACACATTTTTTTTTTTTCTTTTTCATAGAAATTGTATCGGCATCCATGCTGGACGGACTGATGGTCAAAGTGGAGCACATTCAACCTCTTAATTCCTTATACATATATTAAATATGGATTTGTTATCGCATATAAAACGCAACTATTGCTGTTGCATTTCAAAGAACTGGATAGACATAGAAGATAAGTTTGAACATTTTTTATCTGGTTGAGAACGACATAAAGTCCTTCCAAAAGTAATATATTTATCTCCTAAATTGAACAGGGCTGAATATTTGTTTCCAGTGCAAACTCTCTTTTGTCTTGGTTTTGCGCATAGATGGGTATTTTCCGCTGTCCTACAGCTCGATCCTTTCCATGATTTCATTCCTTATGTGGTTGCACCATGAAATGCTTAGTGTGGTCCTAAAGGTCTCTGGAAGATATCTATGTTCTCTTTCTCCTACTCGCAAACATACACGACAATTAATGTATACAGGTGGAATTTAGAGCGTGAGTTGTTCGGGAAGTTGAACCAGATCTGCACTAGAAAAGAAGTAATGACTTTTCTAGTGGAATGTCATCTTTGCCAGTTATACTTGTTTTGTATTCTCTTTTCTTGAAACGCCTTATTGCTGACCACAGAATCACTAAACTCAAATACTCCGTTACCCAACTCCCAAATTTTCAATAACACTCTTGAAGACTGTGGTAACGCATTTATAGTTGACAATGAAATTACGATATTTGTGAAAGAAATTTGCATATTGGCTTCGTATCTTGCATTGACGTAAATCGTCCGATTTATTCAAAGTTCTGTTACTACATCATATATTTGAAAGGGTTTGTACTGTTGATCTGATATAGTTTCAAACAGTGGCGGCTCGTGGATAAAATTAGTTAGGTGGGGGTGCTGCTTAAAAAATCTTTATCCATTGTTTAAATATTGTGCAAAACGAAACAAACATATAAAATGAAAATTTATACATAAACTTGATAAAATCCTAAACAAAAAAATAATTTCCCTAAGAACACAATCTAGATTATTTTCCAAGATAAATTTCAGCAGCTCAATTAATTCGTAATATTCATGCATATCGGATCTACAATAGAATACTTTTAGTTCAGTTTCAAGCTATTCTTTGTCAATCATGGGATATGCTTCAATGGCCAGTATTATATCTTCTGTAGGCAGTTCATTCTTAGAACTAGTGAAGCTTTTTCTTGTTGAACAATTTAGCAACTACTAAGTGTTTAGTGGAAGAATATCTGTCCATTATATCAACACATATGCAGTCACACACTTCCTTTGCTTCTGCCATGAGTGTCTTTGAATGATTCTCACAGTACTTCGAGTTCCTTATTTCTAAAATAGCAGTTTTGAAATCTGTTAATAATCATTGACTTTAAACACACTAATTTCTCGAGATTGCATTTGGTTGCAAATTACTTCAACTTGAGCCATAAACAGGAAAAACCTCAATCAATCATATTTGCTGAAAAGTCTTCCTATGAACAAAAAGATGTTTCTGAAATGATAAATGCAGCTTTCTAACTTGCTTGCCAGAAGGCTACATGTGAACAATGTAGTATGTTCTGTAGTGATGTGATCTAAAAAGATAACGATGTTAATGCTGCTATTGCAAAATTGAGTCTACTTTGTTAATTGGCGCTTAATTTGGATTAAGGTTGGTATTTGTTTATCAATTATTTGATTCTCCCGTAGGTTTAAAGTGCATAAGATTCACTGCAGATGAACACTATAAATAACAAATACACAGTATTCTTGAGTTTGTTGGGTATGTAATGCTATGTTGAAAAAAAAATGCTTTTATGGGTGTCGTTTGAAAAGCCGCCCTTTCGCCAATGGGTTAGTGGTGGAGTTTGGGTCCACTTGTATAGACAATATAATACAAGTCTTTTGGTGTGACAGAGCTAATAATTGTAATTACATATCCAGCGTTTATCGCATTGCAGACACCCTTTTATTGTCATGATGCCAAAACCTTTTTTCAATTTCTCCCTTTTCAGTTATTTTCTCTCTCTCTCTTTTTTTTCAGGTTTCACACATTTTTTTTTTTTTTTTTTTTAGTTCAGTTAAAAAATCAAATTAGCGATTCTGAAAGGGCTCTTTATTTCATCTCTGGGGGTTCATTAACAGAGAAGTAAAGTAATATTTTAAGAAGCGCTACTAAATGTTTGACAATAGTTTCGTGTCCAAGTTCAATGCCAGGCGGAGTTAGTAAACCAGGCATATTCACACCACATATACAAGGGTCAATAAAGCATTAACACCTCACCACCTCTTACACGTCTTCCCTTAACATTCTTTCCATTGTGAACCATTGACAGTATTAATTATACGTGGATTGGCAGCATAGTTACGCCCCTTTACGGTCCGAGTTCAAATCCCGCCGAAGTTAACTTTGCCTTTCATCCTTACGGTGTCGATAAAATAAAGTACCAGTAATGTACTGTTATAATTGCTGGCCTTGTGCCAAAAGTAGAAATAATTATACGTACACATATTCTATATAGGTTTACATACACCTTTATAATGAATCATTCTGTGTTAGTGCTATCGTTAATTAATGATTTCTGATATAGGCACAAGGCCAGTAATTTGGGCCGAGGGGAAAGTCGATTAAATCGACCCCAGTGCGTGACTGTTACTTTATTTTATCGTCTCCGTAAGGGTGAAAGGCACAGGTAACCTCGGTGAGATTTGAACTCAGCTCTCGTTACTTAATACTGGTTGGTCAAGCTTGTCCTATATGTAAATAAGCTTTCACTGAAGATAATTTTACAAAATCTATAACATAATACTTTCATATATGGACACAACTAAGAATGCTGACTGTGTAACGAAGAGTAAAATGCATGCATCCACCGCTCCTAACCCCAATACTGAGGTGACATAACCATAGTTTAAAATACAGCGAGAATAAAGGTATGTTTATTATACGTCAACACATTGTAATTGGTTAATGTCTATTAATTACGGCCCTTTATGGTCTGAGTTCAAATCGCGCCGAGGTTAACTTTGCCTTTCATCCTTACGGGGGTCGATAAAATAAAGTACCAGTAATGTATTGGGCTTGTGCCAAAAGTAGAAACAATTAATTAATGGTTTCTGATTTAGGTACAAGGCCAACAGTTTGGAGGGTAGGGGGAAGTTGATTAAATCGACCCCAGTGCGTTACTGGTACTTTATTTTATCAACCATGTAAAGATGAAAGGCAAAGTTAACTTCGGCGGGATTTGAACTCAGAACGTAGAGGACCGTAACTCTATGGCGCAAAGCTTGTTGTCCGACACTCTATTGCTACTGCCAATCCACCGCCTTTGTTAATTAATATTATTATAAGTATAAAGGATGGAGAATTAGCAGAATTGGTAGCGCATCGGATAAAATGCCATTGTGAAGTTTGTTCTGGTTTTTTAAATCTCACCGAGGTCAACTTTATTTACCTTTCATTTTCCGGTGTCGATAAAATAATGCACCAGTCAAATACTGGCATTGCACCTAAATTACAAATCAATATTACAATATGTATGAATAACCGACAATAAGTTACGATTTCAGCTCTCGGTAATATAGACACAACGATTTAGATTTAATGGAGAGACGAGATTGTGTGATCTTCATATGTTGATGTTATATTCATTTATTTTTCTCAACTAGTTCGAATCAGTTTTAAAAAATTAACATGATAGTTTTGCATGTGTGTGTTGTCTGTTTCTGTCTGTCTGGCTCTTTTTCAAGAGAATAATATTTTTGTATTAAATATGCCGAATACCAATGAATTTCGGTCAGTATAAATTAGTTTCTCATAAAGAAAATCTAACTTCGTAGAGATACAACTTCTCTGCATGTGTAGACGCGTTTTACGTTGTCATGGTAAAGCCAACCCCTTAGCGACGAGAAGCCATATCAAATTATGTTATCCAATCACTGACCGTTATTCTTAACACCGGAAGTAACGGTATTTCTCAAACTGAAATGTTTGTGTATCACCATCACCGTTTGTAAACCATTTCAGTTTGTTTACACATTCCCAAATATACACATATATTTATATATATATATGTATATGCACCACAAACACACATTCCCAAACAACTACCTTGGTGCTTACCTTGTATAAACAGAAGACGATAAAAGACCTAAGGAAAGTTCGTAGATTTCTTTTTCCCATTATTTTTTTTATTTTATCTCTATTTAAGAGACAACGTATCGGAGAGTCTGTAGAGCGCTGCACTAAATATTTTGCTGTATTTAGTTACTCTTTGGTGCTAAATAATAGTGGGATGGAATGAGCGGGGATAGGTGTCGGTAATTGTATAGTGTACGTTCGTAAATCTGGGATTTCTTGTCATGTTCTTTTTTTTGTGTCATATCATATATGACAAAAAAGGGTTTTTTTTTATGTAAAATAAAATTATTTCATTCTCCAGCTGCTGTATCGATATGAATCACTTACAATAAAATTTCGCCGGAGATAGATTAGCAAAATTTAATAAGCGGGTGGGTTGGAATGAAATCTGAAAAATTGATAACCGGAGGCGGGGAACGATTATTCAAGACCTGGGGGTACCTCACTTTTTTTTTATGAGTTCAAATCCCGTCAGTATTGTCTTTGTTTTTCAAATTTCTGGGTTCAGTAGAATAAAGTAGCAATAAGTCGAAATATAAAAATGATTATATTTCCCCTCCCTGTTAAGGAATGTGTTCGACTTTTGTCTGGTAGAAGAAAAATAAAATTATATTACTTATGCACATATGTTAAATTTTATATTATTCTAATATATAATTAACTTCTATCATGTAAAAAGAAATTGGCCTGTAATGAAAGGTATTCAGACTTATCATTTTCTTGTTGATCTCAAACGAGATTCGAACTCGGGAATGCTGCATTGGATTTTGTTTGGTGCTCTAATCCATTACATAACAATTTATTTATTTTTGCTGCCAGTGCTCTTTTATACATAACAAAAAAGTATATGGGTTACAAACTTGTGAGAATAGACAAAGCAAATCTAGATTTAAGAAAAAATAACTAGAGGAGAGTCAGAAGCGTTATACAGTAAATAATTGTTTCTACTTTTGGCACAAGGCCAACAATTATCCTAGTGTATTACTGGTACTTTATTTTATCGACCCCGTAAGGATGAAAGACAAAGTTAACCTCGGCCGTATTTGAACTCAAACCATAAAGGGCCATAACTCTTTGCTGCAAAGCATGGCGTCAGACCCTTTACCGATACTGCCAATCCACCGCCCTATATACAGTAAATAATAGGGTATAATTTAAATTCTGGCTGCTATTTCGAGTATATTGAACAACCACGTAGCTTCTCCCTCATTGAGGTTGTAATTAGACTGCTGAAGGGTTTGAACCCATAACCCTCAGATCTCTTAAAAAGGTATTATATAAAAGTATAATGCTCTTCCGACTATTTATACAATTTAATTTGGACAGGTACCGAACCATTTATCCGACCAGCTTGGAACCGGAGGTGGTCCGGAATTCTGGCAAAATATAAAATAAACAATGAAAGTAAAGAAAGAAATTCTATTTAACAAATACAAATTAATCCTTTTCATACCAAAGCGGCTGAAACCACCTGTTTCTCCGATAAATTGTTTGTATTTATTTTTTTTTAAACACTCGATTATAATTTTATGTAAGAACTTGTTAAAGTTATGTTCTAAACAGCAGCTTAATGAGAAAGTTAGTTATATTACTAAATCCCTCAAAATTCTTAATCATAAATTCTTTTTTCAGAAATATGGTAATGAAAAGATACGTGTCTAAATCAGGATCTGTTTTCATCTTTATTAATTCAGTTTTAATTCTTAAAATACCTGTCTAAGATGCCTGTATCGCCTATAATATATAGGATAAAAGTTTAAACGATGGAAAGTACGGAACATGCAGTATATACTCGAATATAAGTCTAGAAATATTTGACTAAAAAAAATCGATGGTAAAATGGGGGTTCGTTTATATTCGAGGTCAATATTTTGACAATTTTCAACAACTTCAAATTCTTCGTAAAGATGCTAAAATATCTGAAGTGATTACTTCACAATGAAACAGTTTTTCAACATCGTCGTTGGTAAATTTATGCATTCCCTTGAAAATATTTCCATCAAAATTTTATAATTTGAACTTTTTAATTCATAAATATCACATACACTCACGCACGCGCAAGCACACACATAACATGTTTTTCTCGCTCAGCCTCTCCTCTCTGAATCACTATAGAAAGTTCTTATTCGATCTCTTGCTTTCAAAATACTCCTAGTATGCGAGTACCCGGAAGTAAACAAAAATTTGAGAAACATGTTGAGTGAGAGCGATGAGGCTGTTGAATTTCTGTTTCTAACAGTGAGAGCGATGAGGCTGTCTGCAACAAAGGGCGGAAGAAATATTACACAGTACATTGTTTTTCAGAGCACCTGTTTTTCAGCTTTTTCATTGATGTTTACATCATGATCATTTAAGGCAGCAAATTGACAGTCGTAAGAAGGTTAGATAGAATGCTTTGCGGTATTCATTTCAGCTCCCTTCTCTGTCAGTTAAAATCCCGCCTAGGTCAACTTTGCCTTTAATCCATTCGAGTTAAATAAAACAAGTACCAGTCTAGTACTGGGGTAGATTCTTCCTCTATATCTCTTCCTTACTTCCACTCTTTCTATCCTTCCCTGGAAGAAATCTGCTGCATTCAACCTGGAGAGGAGATGGGCTCCGTTAGGTTTTAAAATGCGCTAAGAAGCGGTGCCCCTATGACTCCCTCTGTAGTTAAGGACCATGCATGCATTTCTATATTTACTTTCTATGTTGTCATGGGTGGGAGAGTTTGTCATAGTCCGACGTTCCATATTTGGCATGATTTCTACTGGCTCAAGGTGTCACACGGGAATTAAACCCAGAACCGCGTAGTTTGAAACTTTAACAACAGAGCCATACCTGCGCCTATATATATATATAAATGAATTTAAACGTGTGCATGTATGTAGAAAGTACTCCATGTTTCTAATAAATATGATAGCAGGGATGTTGATGATAGAGATGACGGAGGTGATTGCCTGACACTCTCCACCACCTCTATAATAAATATGAGAGCAGAGACATTGGTGGATAATGGGGGGGGGGGGTTCCCTGACACTACTACACCTCATGTGATAGCAGGGACATTAGTGGTAGATATAATGGGGGGGGGGGTTATTGTTCTTATTCCCTCAGCAGTTCATTGTTCATCTGCCAATATTTGGATTGCTAAATATCAAGCTGTTTCCTTCAGCCATAAGAATATCTAGCACCTTTTGTATGGTACTTGTTGTCTCAAGCTGACAAGATCTCTACATCCAACATCTTCAATCAACCACTCAAACTGTAGTCACTGTCCCTAATGCTATAACAATCGGGATGGAAAATTTACAGCTCAAACCATGAGGTCACAAAATATTAGTTACTCAGGTGTTTTAATAAGTACCCCACTGTCCTATCATAAAATACAATGTGAAATGAAATTCTTTGCTCAAGAACACAATGCATGAGCTAGTCCAGGAATCAAACTCACAACCTTATAAATGTGAGTCCAACACTCTAATATCTGGCCATTGGATTGGCAGTATTGGTAAAGGGTCAGACTCCATGATTTCCAGCATAGTTATGTCCCTTTACGATCTGAGTTCAAATCCCGCCGAGGTTGACTTTGCCTTTCATCCTTACGAGGTCGATAAAATAAAGTACCAGTAATGTACTGGATAATTGCTGGCCTTGTGCCAAAAGTAGAAACAATTATTATTAGTATGGTGTATTGGCAGTTATCAGAGTGTTGGACAGATACATACTATTTCTTCTGTGTTTTTTTGTTCTGAGATCAACTTTACCTTTCGTCCTTCCAGGGTTGATAAAATAAAGTACCAGTCAATTACTGAAGCCAGTAGAATTGACTTTCCCTTCCTCTAAAATTCTGGCCATGTGTCAAAATTAAAAATCATTTGAAAAGGCAATGTATCGGCAGTATCATTAGTGCATTGCAGTATTTTGTTGCAACCCTCTACATTCTGGTTTCAAATCATGCCAAGGTCAACTTTGCTTTTTATCCTTCCACGGTTAATAAAATCAAGAACTGGGATTGATATAATCAACTTTCCCTTGCCCCTAAATTTGCTGGCCTTTATTATTATTTGAGGCTGGTGTAATAGTTTCCCATATTGTTTTTAAAGAACCTCGAATTAATCTGCCAATTGTCTTTTAAAAAGGTGGAGGAGGTCATAGTGTAATAGATATTAGGAAACAATGTCTCTACTGAGTAGTTGAGTCGTCAGGGAAGAATGGCTGGATCCTTCTAGACAGCTTTCAAATATTAGTTTCTTTTTGTATTGCTGCTGTTCTGCCATCTCAAGAGAAAATAGAATTTATAACAATCTATTTGTTTCCCAAATGAAATTAGCACATTTCACTACTAACTTCAATTCCTTTTCAACTTACAGTCATCTTGGAAATATCTATATTTTAAATAAATAGAAGACACTCTAATAAATTTCATTGAAGCTTAACATCCTGAGAATCATCAATGGAATCCACTCAAAAGAATTCTTGAAATTATGTGATACTTATCTGATTGAAAGCCAATACATAAACATTGCTTATTTATTTATTCAGTTTCTGAAAATTTGTAGCAAGTTCAGTAAAGCTATCATCGCATTTGTCATTTACAATTTCTTTACCTACCTTATCAGTTATTATTACCAGCCAAACTTTTTATTATTCTTTAGATTTATCTCATTTTATATCAAAGTTACACTTTCTAAATATCTATTACGATCAGTAACCATTACTAAACAATGTAATAATGAATGTGTGTGTGGAAATGTTCAGCTAAGTATATATCTAATCTGGTAGACTCTTATATACTTTGCAAAAAAAAACATCAGATAAATATTGTTTCATGGTCCCAGTGGACAGAATGGTGAATGTATTACCCTGGATGTAAGGGAGATGTGCCAAAAGAGACACACCAACTCCCATGGGTTATTCTTATAGGTGGCCATCTCTATTCTGCTTGCAGTAAGTAGAGAAGTGGTTTAGTGACCCAGGATGACACACACACAAACAATAGGTTTCCACAGTGTTCTCATTTCCAGAGTTCACAAGGCAACAATAAACTAAATACCAGTAATATACTATAATATATCAGGTAAATTAATCTGAGTTACAAGATACAAGATTATTTCTTATAAGAAACCAATAAATGGAAGGCTTTATGTCTCTTATTTTTTACTGTACCTATTTATTTTACTTTCCTTCCATCGTTAGAGGGTCGGACGCCATGCTTTGATGCATAGAGTTACAGCCCTTGTCATTCTGAGTTCAAATCCCGCCGAGGTTAACTTTGCCTTTCATCCTTACGGGGGTCGATAAAATAAAGTACCAGTAATGCACTGGGTAATTGCTGGCCTTGTGCCAAAAAGTAGAAACAATTATTATTTATTCTTGTTTTGTTCTTCCTCTCTCTCTATCTATCTACCTCTCTCTCTATATATATCTCTTTCTATCTATCTTTCTTTCCCTCTCTCTTCCTCTGTCACTATTTCTCTATCTCTTTTACCAAGTCTCTCTCTATATGAACATTATTATATTGAATAGAGTGCAAATAAATCATGACTTCTACAATTTATGAAAAACTGTCCGAAATATGGCCATCGGTAAGTACTTAGTAATTAATCAGTTTATGAGCTAGTTGTTCCTCCTATATATTTCCATAGTTGGACTCTCTCTGACTCACTCACCATCTCGCTCTCTCTCTCTTTCAATATATATATATACCAAGTAGATGTCCATACACCATAGCTATATTACAATGATAGAACATCCCGCCTCTTCCCCCTCTCCCTCTCAAAGATTGCCATGGCATCAAGCTGTGTCCCTCCCATGTTCCAGTGGTCTTTCATTTTTAGTATCTTCAGTTTAACCTAACATGTGACAACTTCTCTAGTGCTGATGCCATGATAAAATGCACCCAGTACACTCTGTAAAGTGACTGCTGGTGTCACAAAAAATGCATTCATTGTAAGATAGTTGATATTAGGAAGAGCTTCCAACTGTAGAAACCATGCCAAATATGGAATGTAAGAAGCAAGAGAATTCGCTCCAACCCATCTGGTCTCGGACAGTGATAGCCCATCCAACCCATACTAGCATGGAAAGTAAACAAAGTGACAATTGATTTAAGTACCGTATTCTTCCATGATGAATACTGCACAGTTCTTTTCACTTTTTTCCTTGTTTGTTTTGGAGGTGTGCATTATATACCAAAACTATGACATTTTTCTGGTTAAAAAGGGGTGGGTATTATACACGAATGTGCATAATGCACGGAAAAATACTATATGTTTGTGTGTCATTTTTCTTTCTTTACTATGTCTTCTATCAATGAGATTGTTCTAGTAGTTCTTGAGTGTTATTGTTAGTTGTAGATAGATACTGGATTTCATAGGTTCTGCTGTAAGTTTGTTGTTGTAGGGCCAGATTTATAAATAATTTAACCCCTTTGATACTAAATCACCCCAAGTTCTACAAAACAAAACTGTTTGTTTTAAAGTGTTTATATTTATTATAATTTTATGTAAAAGCCTTTGTTCAGTTATATTCCAAACACCGGCTTAATGAGAAAGTTAGTTATATTACTAAATCCTTCCAAATTCTTGATTATTTTCAAAATGATTGAAGTGTCTTTTATTTGAAAGATGGTAATAAAAGAGTTAGTTGGAGTAGTTGAGAAGTAGTGTCTGGAGAGTGTTAGGAAAATGTGAGTGTGATATCATCTGGAGTTGGGGCTGTTTGGATGCTTTATAGAGGGTAGGATGGTGATGTAGATATAGGTTGAAAGGAGTAGGTGAGAGGATATATCACTGTGATACTCCATTTGAGAAATTACAGGTATTGGAGGTATTGTTCTTGTACACTATAAAAGTCATATATTTCCTGTGTAAGATTTGTGAAATGTCGTGATCTGAAATTTGGAGAGGGTGGGGGGATGTTGATATATGAGTTTGTGATGTCAAGGGTTAGCATTTCTAGAATTTTTGAAGGTGTGCATAGGAGAGTGATATGTCTGTATTATGTTAATACAATATACTTTTTCTGGGGCTTTAGAATTTGTATGATTTTTGCCCAGTTTCTAGATTCTGAAATTTTAACAGTGCTAATAGTAGTAATAGTAGTAGATGTTGCTGTGTATAGTGATTCCTTCAAACCTTCCGTGTTTTAGGTGTATGTTTGTGATTTTGTTTGGCCCTGAAGCTTTTGTTTTAAATTGTGGTCTAGGTAGAAGACAGGTATTTTTTTTGTTTTCTGTTTCTGTCATTTTTCTGTGGATTTTGGTAACTGACTTTCAAGAAAGGTCTGATGTGTTCAGTGTTGAAGTGTGTGTATTTTATTTACATTGTTGTTGCTGTTGATACTGCTAATTACTCTATATGGTGTTTTACTTTTAGTTTAGACTGGATATTGTTTAGCATTATTTTTTTTTCTTGTGGTTTATTTAATATTTTAGATTATTTTATATATTTTCTTTTTTTTTATATTGTTTTCGTAATTTCCTTGTTTAGTTATTTGATGCTGAGTTTATTTTGGTTGCATGCAGTTTTCATATACTGTATTGTGCTTGAGGTTGTCTCCTCTTTTTATAAGGCTGGCTATTTCTGGTGTATAATTAGGATTGTATTTTTTGTTGCCTTGTGGGATATGTTTTTGAGATGTGTTTATAATTATTTTTTTGAATGTATGTACTGCAATGCCTATGTGATTCTGATGTTGTTGAATCCTGAGAAGGCTGATTCTGTTTCTTGGTGGAACTCATTCCATTGTGCTTTTTTGTTTTGTTTATAAAAGTGATTTTGCTTTCTTCATTGTTGGGCAAGTGTGTTAAGATGATAACTGATAGATTTTCTAAAGAAAGTTGGGGAATTATTTGCCAAGTGGTTAATGTATCTAGATATGATGAGAAGAGTTTCTGTAGTTGGCATATTACAGTCTATATATATATATATGTATGTTGGTGTGGATTTTTTGTTACCTGTCTAATACAGAAACCAGGTGTTGAAGAAGAGAGGTAGGTGTAAAAGCAAAACTTGCTATCTTCAATTCGGTATTTGTGCGAGTCCTTACCTATGGTCATGAATCTTGGATAATGACTGAAAGAATACAATCACAGCCAAAATAGGGTTCCTTCAAGGGTCTTTAGAGTAGCACTACTCAATAGAGTACATAGCTCAGAATCAGAGTCACTTCAGGTAGAGCCACGACTTCTTCAAAATGAGAGATCACAGCTCTGATATCACGGACATGTGGTGAGAATGTCTCAGAAAAGAACCACTGGACAGATTTTACAGGTAAACCAATTGGCAGGAGACCCAAGATGGTTGACTAACATTCATGAGCTCAGCTTGTCTTACTTGGGGATCCAACCGGACCAATTGGAGATGGTGGCTTTTGACAGGACCCACTGGAAAGCGTGTTTGAGGACTCTGCCCCTACGACCCTCCCAGGAATAAATGGGTGAAGAAGAAGTAGGTGTTGAATACATTGAAGTTTTCCTCAATGGTAGTTGTTTGTGAGAGTGTTAAAGTGCAATAGCTGAGGAATGCAGCCTGGGAGATTGTTGATAAGGTTGATGTTGTTGGTATATATATGTTTATTATATGCTTCATACTGCAAGTTTTTTTGTTTTTTTTAAGCCTAAATTTCTCATGTAGTGTTGTTCTATATTAATTCATGAATATCATTTGTGATATTTATGTATTGAATGCAAGTTTTGTATATGTTATAAAGTCACTTCTTGAATAAAAGGGTCCATCTAGACCAGTGTTTCCCAACATGGGCACCTCTTTGTGGGCGTTGTTATGTTGAAAGGGGTGCTGGGAGTTTTTATTTCATTTGGGGGGGAGCAGTGAATATACTCGGGTGGGCAGTGGCTATTTTTTATCCATTTTTTTTTCAAGTTTTCAAAAATTTAAAAAACACTTTTCCACTTTGGCGGCAAGCGAATTCCTGGCACCAGATGTAACTGGTGTCGCTAAAGTGAAACCCCAAAAACAAAACAAAAAACAAATGAATGGTGACAGATGACTAAAAAAAAAACATGAATAAAAGCGAAAAGCTGAATGTGTGTATTTGTGTGCAAATATATAAAGAATGGTGGTCAGAATTTTGGATGAAACTGGCTTTTGGGAGTGGCTGATATGTATGTGTGTGTATGTATGAGTATGTTTGTATGTATATGATTGTGTGTATGTGAGTGAGTTGCTGTTTTGAATTCCTTTCTGCGATTGAATTTAAATTGACACCTGGCGATTAAAGGCCCAACCACACATGTGCACACACACATTTGTTTTAGGTTTTGCAGCCATACACCAGATAACGTAGTAAATCTTATGTTCCTAAATTAAAATTTTGAATTTGTTTTAATTATAAAATTACACCTCAGCCAAAAACACTTTTTGGGGCTTTGAAAAATTAAGACAATATTAAAATTACTTTTGCACTAATACCTAAGTGTCATCTTTCTCTGTAAGATGACTTCAGTATCTTATTTGAAATTTAATTTGACAGGGGGGCTGTTGACAAAAATGTTTGCACCCAAAGGGGGCGCTGGCTGGAAAAAAGGTTGGGAAACCCTGATCTAGACTGATCTGAATACAATTTGGAACTGTGTGTGTTCAGTTTTCAGGAATTAAGAATGTTCCTTGAATTATTACTACATTAATATTATGAATGGTGATAAACACCTTTACAGATAAAGATGTTTTTAATGATGTTAGATTTGTATTGTAGAATTTTTAGATTTTTTAGTCTTATTTATAAAGGATCAAGATGACTGTTCAGTTGTGTCAAAGACCAAACACATTCAACATGTATGGAAGCAGGAAGCAGCTCTCAGCCTGTCTGAGAGATCAGTGGTTCCCATTATGTACTGACTTTGTCTATGGTGACCCATCCAACCCTTGCTAGCAAGGAAAAAAACGTGTTAACCGTTTCATTACCATATTTCTAAGGAAACACACTGCCAATGTCTTTCAATTAATTCTGAAAATAACCAAAAATTTAAAGAAATTCAATAAAATAACTATTTCATTAATAAGCTGATATTGAGAGCGTTACTTAACAACATTTCTAAAATAAATTATAATGGAAGGTTTTAATATAAGGATAAACATTTTTAAATGGCAGTTTGTATCATAAAACAAGGGCAGTTTCAGGAGCTTTATTATCAAAAGGGTTAAATTATGATAATGATTTACAAGATTTATTTTTATGTATGAAACATATTTTTAAATGTTTTCTGTGGGAACGTTTTCCATTAGTAAGAGAGGTAACAATAATTCCAGTTTTTATTGTTGTCAGTGCTGTTTCGTATAATGTGTTTCTTTTTTTCTCAATTATTTGTAAACATTATTGTTTGGTGGAGTTTGTGAGTATTTTCAAAGGCTTTGTAAGACACCTTTGTAAATGTTTTAAAACCCACTTCATCTTATAGTTTCTGTGTTCACTATTAAGCATCGGTGAAAGAAGACAGAAAGAACTAATGTGGTCAGAATTTAAGATTTGGGGTCTCAAGATGATGTTTAGTCCCGGTCAGCTCTGCTTAGGTTGACCTCTATCTATGATCAGTCATTCAAACCATGACCATACAATAATTACTGCTCATTGTGTCCTTTATTATTTAAGATAGTAGGGTGTATTTTTTTTTGGGGGGGGGGGGGGTATTTGGTTGCTATTTCTAACAAGTCAAACAATCATATAGAGGCTCCCACTTTGAGTAGGTTACATGTTGAATTGATTGATTTTTTTTTAGAAAAATAATGGTGATGGTCATGGTGCTGAAGGTGGTGGAAGCAGCAGCAGTTGTGGTGATGGTGGTGCTAGCAGAGGTGGTGGTGGTAACAGAAGCTTTATCTGTGTATAAGTTTCACATTTAACCTACTAATTGTAGCATAAAGACTTTCTATTGTTCCATCAAAGAGAGAAAAAAAAAGGATTCCTTTGTATGTCATGCTACAAGAACTATCTCTTAGCTATTCTACTTCAATGACGAAGACCTCCACGCTATTGATCTCTTCAGATTGCTACCATTCCTTCAGGCTACCATTGGTTGTTCAGTAGACATCTGTCTGTCTGTGTGTGTGTGGTGAGGAAGAGAAGTAGGTTATACTGTCTATTTTAAAGGATGACTGCTAGCTGCAATTGATATATATATATATATCAGGAAATTTGAATATATATTGTTGAGCTACATGAATGGCATATATATATATATAACAGTTTGCTGTTAACTCTTTTTATATACTAAACTTTTTGTTAAAAGAAGTGCAGAATGTTTTTTTTTTCTTTTGTAATGTTTACATTGTCTTTTCAATGAAGTATTTCTTTATATTATAAAGATCTATATTAAAGCATAAATATGGCCTCTGATCTAAGAATATTTGCTTAGAAAAATATCTAAAGTAAAAACTGCTTACATTAGCACTTCCCATCTTGGGAACCAAATTTTCAAGTTAAGAAAAAAAAAATAGTTAAAATCTGTCCCAAGCCAATAGGCTCATCAGGCCACTGCTTACCTCAGGTTTCATTTTTGTTAACATTAAGCGAATGAGTGTTCAAGACTTCCCTCTTGTCATCATATCAGTCAATCACAGGTCTAGCCTCCACCTACTGATGGTACTTGTTTTTAGTTGAGTGTTTTGCTCAAGAATACAACACACAACCCAGTCCAGGAATCAAACCAACAACATTATGATCATAAGTCCAATACTTTGACCACTAGGCCATGTTATTTCACTTAAATTTCAAATACTCTATTGCAGAGGCTGGAGAGAAATAAAGTGAGCATGCTATACTGGATGTGAGATGTTAATATGCATGGATGGACTGAGAGAAAAAGTGGATATAAGAGTAATCAAATGTAGAAAGACGGAAGACTGCTATAGACATAGGAGGCATATAGGTGATTCTTGGGTTCACAGAACATCAAAATATTTTCATGGGATCCATTTTGGGAAACACTATATCAGAAGACAAGGACAACACTATAATTAACTTCTTCTTCACCAGTTATTTCTGAGGGGGTCGTCCTTTCTTCTGATGTCCGACTTCTGAATCTGGTGCATTACTGCACCAGCTCCTGCAATTCTTACACTAATTCAGCCTCCTTGCCTTCAATTACTACTGAACACAGCCTCTGCTTCAGTGGAACTCCACACACATGTAGAGTGCACTGTGCCAGCAGCACTCGGCATTAAACCTATCAAGTGCATGTCAGAAATCACCTTCTGACGAGTTAAGTATTACCATGTTGTATTATGAACTGAAGTCTGAAATATGTTAACCTTTTTAGCCAGCCTTCTATGATATTACATACCATAGGAGGTTTGGGGTGGGGTGCTTCTATGATAGAGGGTCCTCAGTTCTATCTTGTCACAATTCGTCTAGTGACAGGAAGTGAGATTTGAACTCAGAATGCATGGAGTTGAAACTTAACGGTGTTCTGTTTGATGTGCTAACCTTTTTGTTATGTCTCACACTTTGCAGGTTTAGCCAGCCTTCTGTGAGGTTGTATATCATGTTCTGTTGGATGTTTTTATATAGTTGTAGGCAGAGCAGTTCCGTCATGTTGTCATTTGTCTAGTGACAGGAGGCAGGATATAAACTCAAAATGCACAGAGTTAGAACCTCAGAATGTTTCATTTGATGATCTATCAATTTCACCAATCCACCATTCTCAGCTGGTAGTTTATTTTGTCCAGAGGGTGCAACCGAAACACCACTCTGACTTAGGAGTAGAGTCTGTCACCCTCTCCTCTTCCCCCTTTCTTTCATTGCTTAATAATCCTCACCCTTTCCCTCCTTTTCCTCTCATAGTCTTTTGAAATGCTATTTTCTTTTACCTTGATTGATTTCTATTAATTTGTTTCTTTTAAATATTTCATATTCATTATATATATTACATAAATTGCATTTATAGGTATAAAATAAAATAAATTAAAAATTTTACCCCTAAACAGGGACTTATCAGAAATAAAAACAGTTTATTTATTGGCCTCAAATAGATGAAAGCAAAGTTGATATTGGTAGGATTTGAACCTAAAATGCAGAAAGCCAAACCAAATACCACAAGACATTTAGTTCTCCATCAATTCACTGGTTATTGTGGTCAGATAAAATTTGTCATCTACAACTCAGGTCACTTATCTTTTCCATTACCATATACTTGATGCTTTCGACAGTAAGGAAGAGCATTTAGAGTCGGACAATATAGAGGGACAGTGGGAATTCCTGAAAGCAAACCTGCGGCAGACGAAGTCTGTGGCCGGAGCAGGCCTATAGGCAGGAGGAGAGTAACATGGTGGTGGAACAGTAAGGTGGAGGAGTCGATTAAGGCCAAAAAGCAGGCTTGGAAAGTATGGGGGAAGTAGAGAAGACTATCAAGTGGCCAGGAGGGAAGCTAGGAGCAAGTGTACTTCGCAAGAAGGGAAGCAGAGGAAAGAAAGTTCAAGCATGTTCTACAACGCGAGGACCAAAAACGTGAGGTGTTCAGGATTGCTAGGCAATGTGTCAAGGAAAGCCGTGATATTGTTGGGGAGAAGTGTGTACTTAATGATGATGGCATACTTGCCATCACTGACGCTGATAAGAAGGTAGCTTGGAAGTGTCACTATGAAAGGCTACTAAATGAGGAGAATAAATGGGAGAAAGATAGTCTCCCTCAGATCGATCCAATAGAGGGACCAGCAGTGTTAGTTGAAGGTAGTATAATAAGTAAGGCAATCAAAGATATGAAGACGGGTAAGGCCGCTGGGCCTTCGGAAATAGTTGCTGAGATGCTGAAGGCCTCTGGAACGGTGGGACACACCATGGTCACCCGGATAGTAAACCAAGTCATACAGAATGGGGTTGTTCCGAAGGACTGGCGTAGCAGCATCATCATTAACTGTTACAAGGGTAAAGGAGACGCCCTAGATAGGAGTAACTATAGAGGCATTAAATTAATCGACCAGGTCATGAAGGTCACGGAAAAAGTAATAGTGCAACTAATCAGAGAGAGAATCGATCTAGATGAAATGCAGTTCGGGTTTGTGTCAGGCAAAAGTACCACAGACGCTCTTTTCATTGTACGACAACTACAGGAGAAGTACCTAGCTAAAAGTAAACCCCTATACTTAGCCTTTGTCGACTTGGAGAAAGCCTTCAACAGAGTCCCCCGTTCCATTATCTGGTGGGCTCTTAGAAAACTAGGTGTTGACGAATGGCTTGTGAGAGCTATACAAGCCATGTATAAAGAAACAGTGAGCAAGGTTAGAATTAACAACGAATATAGTGAAGAGTTTAGCGTAAAAGTTGGTGTCCATCAGGGCTCTGTTCTTAGCCCCCTACTATTTATTATTGCCCTTCAGGCTATAACAGAGGAGTTCAAGACCGGCTGCCCATGGGAACTCCTATACGCAGATGATCTAACGCTCAAAGCTGAATCAATGGCCGAGCTAGAGAAGAAATTCCAAACATGGAAGCACGGCCTAGAATCAAAAGGCCTTAAAATTAACCTGGCTAAGACTAAAGTTCTAGTTTGTAGGAAAGAAAATAAGGCGCCGGTCCCTTCCGGGAAATGGCCATGCTCAGTGTGTAGGAAAGGCGTAGGTAGAAACTCCATTTTATGTCCCAAATGCAAAGTATGTGTGCATAAAAGATGTAGTGGGATCACAGGTAAGCTAACTAAGAACACAGATTTTACATGTGGCTGGTGCTCTGGTGCAATAAGTAGCAGCAAGTGCCCACAAAATACTAGCTCTTTCAATTGCGCAGAGGGTTCTATAGAAATAGTGGACAGCTTCCGTTACCTGGGTGACAAAATCAGCAGTGGGGGAGGGTGCTCTGAAAGTACAGTAGCTAGAGTCAGAACTGGATGGAAAAAGTTCAGAGAGCTTATACCACTATGAGCCGCTAAAGGGTTCTCCCTAAAAATGAAAGGCAGGTTGTATGATGCCTGCATACGAACAGCAATGTTGCATGGTAGTGAGACCTGGGCATTGTGTGCAGAGGATATACGCAGACTAGAGAGGAACGAAGCTTGCATGCTCCGCTGGATGTGTAATAGTAATATACGCGAACGGCAAAGCATAAACGAACTAAGGAAAAAATTAGAAATAAGAGGGATCAGATGTTGTTTACTCGAGAGAAGGCTACGTTGGTATGGTCACGTGATGCGCATGAAAGACAACAGCTGTATAGCAAAGTGCAGGGCAATAAAGATAGACGGTAGCCACGGAGTAGGCAGACCCAGAAAAACCTGGGACGAGCTGATAAATTCCGACCTCACACACTTACACCTCTCCAAGACAATGTCACTGGACCGAGACCTTTGGCGATACTCAGTAATAGAGAAGACCCGACCCGCCTTACCTAAATACAAAATACACCCCCGTCCCACCACCCCCACCCCATCCACACCGCCCCTTTCAATGTAAAGTTATGTTGGTACCACAAAATCCAGGCCGAAACAAATGAGATCGTGTAGGTGTCACGACAAAAAAAAACACACAGTCCACTCTGTAAATGTGGCCGTGTAGGCAACACGGTAAAAACCTCCCAGCCCCACACTGTAAATGTGGTTGGTGTTAGGAAGGGCATCCAGCTGTAGAAAACCCGCCAGACAGTCCACGCTGTAATGTGGCCGTGTAGGCAACACGGTAAAAACCTCCCAGCCCCACACTGTAAATGTGGTTGGTGTTAGGAAGGGCATCCAACTGTAGAAAACCCGCCAGACAGTCCTATGCGAGCAAGACAACCACTCTTGCCTCAAGTGGGAAAACTCAAGTCCAAACCCATGCAAGCGTGGAACATGGACGTTAAACGATGATGATGATGATGATGATGATATTTCTAATAAAAACATGGCCTATAATATTAAAAAACAACTTAAATAATTAAGAATTCAAATGGATTTAGTAATGTAACTAACTTTCTCATTATTAAGCTGGTGTTTGTAACATAAGAGTTTTATATAAATTATAATTGTTTCTACTTTTGGCACAAGGCCAGCATAATCCAGTACATTACTGGTACTTCATTTTATCGACCCCGTAAGGATGAAAGGCAAAGTCAACCTCGGCGGGATTTGAACTCAGATCATAATATATAAATTATAATTGTTTCTACTTTTGGCACAAGGCCAGCAATTACCTAGTGTATTACTGGTACTTTATTTTATCAACCCCGTAAGGATGAAAGGCAAAGTTAACCTCGGCGGGATTTGAACTCAGATCATAATATATAAATTATAATTGTTTCTACTTTTGGCACAAGGCCAGCAATTACCTAGTGTATTACTGGTACTTCATTTTATCAACCCCGTAAGGATGAAAGGCAAAGTTAACCTCGGCGGGATTTGAACTCAGATCATAATATATAAATTATAATTGTTTCTACTTTTGGCACAAGGCCAGCAAATACCTAGTGTATTACTGGTACTTTATTTTATCGACCCCGTAAGGATGAAAGGCAAAGTTAACCTCGGCGGGATTTGAACTCAGACCATAAAGGGACGTAACTCTATGCGTTAAAGCATGGCGTCCGACCCTCTACTGATACTGCCAATCCACCGCCATAATATAATAATTATATATAAATTATAATGGAAGGTTTTTAGATAGTCATCATCATCATTCAACATCCATTTTCCACACTTGCATGAGTTAGACAGGTTGTCTTGTTGGAAGATAAGTCAATTCAGATGACCGTGACTTGTTCACACAGAACCATTTCTGGCTTGGTTTCTACAGCTGGATGCCCTTCCTAACACCAATCACATAAACTGTTTTATATTGTAGTATAAGGGCAGCATCAAAGGAGTTACACCCGATAACATGAAATTTTAAAATTTTATCTTTCTCATTAAAATGTTTACTTTTATTTCAGAAGAAAAACCGAACTCCACTAAAAAAACTATCCCCAAATATGTCAGATTTATCAGACTCATTGCAAGAGTCCAGCGAAACCTTCCCTAACTGGAATAAATACCAAATACAGGTGAAAGAACTCAAGCTTGACTTAGCATCAGAAAAAGGTAAGTATTAAGAATTATAATATACTTGACTGATTGTTCTAGTAAAAAGACTTTGCTAATGATTTTCAAATAATTTTTGAAAATAGAGAATTTGGAGAGATTTAGAAATATAACTAACTTTCTTAAGTTGGTGTTTGAAACATAACTTAAGAAAAGTTCTTACATAAAATTATGGTTGAAGGCTTTTAGATAAATATATACACTATAAAATAAACAATAGAATAAACCATAGAACCAGGAGCAGATTTAGGCAGGTTGGTATCAAAAGTGTAAATGAGAAGAGGAGAAGCAGATGGCTCTGTATGGAGGTGGGATGTAACTTGTTAGTTCAGAGGAGAAGAGGCCATTGTTGTAATGATAAAATAGGTTGAGTGAGGAGACAGTGCATCTGTGGGCCAGAGGTTTTTTATTTCCTTTGATACCAAGCTACATGAAACTGCCTGTGGGTCTATAATATATAACTTTGTTTTGAAATGTTTATCAACATCGTTTTGGAGGTTATTTATCTAAAAAACAACAGCTTCCATCATAATTTTATGTAAGAACCTTAGTTATGCTCCAAATACCAGATGAACAATGAGAAAATTGGTTATATTACTAAATCTTTCCAAATTCTTAATTATTTTCAAAATTTGAAAGTCATAAGTAGTGCTTTTCATTAGAAATATGGTAATGAAAGCATTAATTGCAGATCATTCATATAGAACAATTTTTTTTAGGGAAGGGGTGTATTGGGCTTTTTTATGCAAGTATTGTTTAACGATGTAAAAAACATTAGCATCACCATGTGGTTGTAATAGAATCTTCAACATCATCAATACCATGTAGTGCCATTACTATTATCATCACTACATGTAGCTGTAGTATCATCGACATCATGTGACCATAGCAATATCATCATCATGTGGCTACAATATCATCCTCAATGTCCCCTCATGTGGCTATAGTGATATATTTATCATCATCATGTCTTAATCACCATGTGGCTTTAATAGTGTCACCATCATCATCATCATGTTGCTTTAATAGTGTCATTACTATAATCATCATCACCATGTGGCTGTAGTAGTATCATCACCATGTGGCTGTGGTAGTATATCATCACCATGTGGCTGTAGTAGTATGATCATCACCATGTGGCTGTAGTAGTATCATCATCACCATGTGGCTGTAGTAGTATCATCACCATGTGGCTGTAGTAGTATGATCATCACCATGTGGCTGTAGTAGTGTTACCATCATCATCATAACTATTTCTCTCTTTCTTTCTCTCTCTCTCCACCTTCTCTCTCTCTCTCCCCCCTCTCTCTCTCCACCTTCTCTCTCTCTCTCTCCACCTTCTCTCTTTCTCTCCACCTCTCTCTCTCTCTCTCTCTCTCTCTCTCTCTCTCTCTCTCTCTCTCTCATTACAAATACCTCCATATTTCTGCTCACTCCTACCTCTGTGGAGTGTGTACAAGACCAGAAAGATACCACTATGTTTTATCATAACACTACTCTCATATTCACATTTACGACATAATTATTACATTAGCATCACGAGCAAACATAAATAAAAGCTGTAAAACTATATATATCAACCGTTTATGGATTTCATATTTGCTCTTGCTTGATGCAACAACTCGCCAATCAACCAGCTAGTCAACCAGCCTATAAACTATTTTGTACCACTGTGCAGAGAAAATAGATGCAGAAACTGTTATTGTTGTTATTGTTATTATTATTAGCATTATTATTATTTCTGCCGAGGTTAGCTTTGCTCATACTTACCGGGATCGATAAAATAAAATACCAGTAACGCACTGGTGTCGATTTAATTGACTTTCCCCTACCTTTCAATTGCTGGTCTTGTGCCAAATGTAGAAACAATTATTATTAGGCACAAGCTATTAGGCACTAGGTACAAGCCCAGTGATTTTGGAGGAGAGGAAAGTCAATTAAATTAACCCCAGTACTAGACAGGTACTTAATTTTATTAAACCCCCAGAAGGTTGGAAGGCAAAGCTGACCTCAGCATGATTTGAATACAAAACAAAGATCTGGAATAAATGCTGCAAAATATCTTGTTTAATGCTCTAACAATTCTGCCACTCCAGTACCCTAACGATGATCTAAACTATAATAAAGTAAGGAGTGAGGGACTGCATCCAGAATATATATTTTTATCCCGTTTGTAAAATAAGTTAGATTACTTTGAATATATAATTGTTTCTACTTTTGGCACAAGGCCAGCAATTACCCACTACATTACTGGTACTTTATTTTATCGACCCCCGTAAGGAAAGTTAACCTCGGCAGGATTTGAACTCAGAATGGCAAGGGCCATAACTCTATGCGTCAAAGCATGGCGTCCAACCCTGTACCGATACTGCCAATCCACTTCCATCATTACTTTGAATAAATAATTGTTTCTACTTTAGGCACAAGGCCAGCAATTACCCAGTGCATTACTGGTACTTTATTTTATCGACCCCCGTAAGGATGAAAGGCAAAATCAACCTCTGCGGGATTTGAACTCAGATCGTAAAGGGACGTAACTATGCTGGAAAGCATGGCGTCTGACCCTCTACCGATACTGCCAATCCACCGAATAAATAATAAATGAATATTACATAATTTATCTGCTAAATTTTGTGGCTGTTCATTAAATATATTTTATTACTTATTTTAAGATTCACTTCTTTAAAATTTTCAAATGTCAACACTTCCGGTTAGCGATGACTTAAATAAACATTCATATATTTCCGTCACTAATTTTCTCCTAATGCAGTTTATATATAATATCATCTTTTTTTAATGTATCATGAATTAAGTTACTGATTACATAAGACAGTGTAACGCAGTCTTTGTTCAATTTCTGTGTATATTGTCAATTACAATTTTATTTGATGTATCATATCTACATGCATATATACTTGCGTTTAACATCAATATACACACTACAGATGCTAGCAGAAAACCACCCGAAGGGTGTTTTTTCTGCTAGTTAAAATAATTAAGCTAACAGGAAGCATGTACACTCACTCACACCCCACAAAAATAAGAACAAGAACGCAATACTACACTCACCTCAGGGACACAGAGGTACACTAGGTGATGCAGTATATAGTCATATGAAATTATCAAAGCAGTAATATTGATATTCTGGTGTTTTGATAAAATGCACCCAGTAGACTCTGTAAAGTGGTAGGGAAGGTACCACAATAAATGTTGTGACTACACTCTGTAAACTGGTTGGAGTTTGGAAGAGCGTTCAGTTGTAAAAACCATGTCAAAATATAGAACATACAAACAAGATGTGACTCACCGACCCAGCTAGTTTTTGACCAGAAGGATACAAACCATGCCATCATAGAAAACAGATGTAAAATTAATAATGGTTTCTAATTTAGTCATAGGACCAACAGTTTTCGAGGGTAAGTTAATTGGATCAACCCCATTACTTGACAGATACTTTATTGTATCACCCACTGGGAAGCCTGAGAGTCAAAGTTGACCCCAATGGGATTTGAACTCAAAATAATTATAATTTTTTTTTTTTTTTTTAAATAATAATAATAATTTAAACCAACATTGTGTGTGAAGCTTGAACATTCAAACTTACGAAGTGCTGAAGAAATAAATTTATAGATGTAGGTTGCTCAAATGCAGAAAATAACAGTTCACCCTTGCCCTGTACATATCTTGAACAGGCATAGCTAGTGCCACAACCATGTAGAGCTTATTCCAAACCAGCACTACTCCCTGGTACTACTGCCAGACCAGGGGTTTCTGAAAGTTGCCCATAAACCCTGGCCTGAAAGTTCTCTGGAATACCCTGTTCATTTGATCTTAGATACTCAGTCTCCCCATGAACATTATGCCCTTGTGCTCCATTAGCCCTATATACAATACACAAGTTGACATAAACTCTGAACACATTCTCCATATTGTAAAAAAAAATGTGAATATCTTAAAACAGGTGCCCAGTTGTGTTCTTTAACTATATATTATACAACCCACTGTAATAGGACAACATAAGGGATATAAGTAATAAGACAAGATACTGTGACAAGACAATATATAAGACAAACAGTAACAAGACAGTATCAGACTGTGTTAAAAAGTTAAATTATATAAAATATGTAAAACAGACAGCCTTTAGTAAGAAGAATGGCATGGATCTCTGTTGAATTGCAAGACGAATTCATCAAAAAGGCTTCCAAACAGTTTCTGTCTACCCAATTTCACTCAGAAGGATCAGGTCAACCTGAGGCTATGGTAAATGACACCTACCCAAGATGCAGTGTATTGGGATCAAACCTGGGACCTTATGATTGTAAAGCAAACGTCTTAAGTATTTGGCCATGCTTCATTCCCAACCCAGTAAGCTACATATGACAGTGACAAGGCAGTATAAGTTATGTAAGGTTAACTTGTATAAAATACATAAGAAAGACAGTGACAAGGCAGTATAAGTTATGTAAGGTTAACTTGTATAAAATACATAAGAAAGACAATGACAAGGCAGTATAAGTTATGTAAGGTTAACCTGTATAAAATACATAAGACAATGACAAGGCAGTATAAGTTATGTAAGGTTAACCTGTATAAAATACATAAGACAATGACAAGGCAGTATAAGTTATGTAAGGTTAACCTGTATAAAATACATAAGAAAGACAGTGACAAGGCAGTATAAGTTATGTAAGGTTAACTTGTATAAAATACATAAGACAATGACAAGACAGTATAAGTTATGTAAGGTTAACTTGTATAAAATACATAAGAAAGACAGTGACAAGGCAGTATAAGTTATGTAAGGTTAGCTTGTATAAAATACATAAGACAATGACAAGGCAGTATAAGTTATGTAAGGTTAACCTGTATAAAATACATAAGACAATGACAAGGCAGTATAAGTTATGTAAGGTTAACCTGTATAAAATACATAAGACAATGACAAGGCAGTATAAGTTATGTAAGGTTAACCTGTATAAAATACATAAGACAGTGACAAGGCAGTATAAGTTATGTAAGGTTAACCTGTATAAAATACATAAGACAATGACAAGGCAGTATAAGTTATGTAAGGTTAACCTGTATAAAATACATAAGACAATGACAAGGCAGTATAAGTTATGTAAGGTTAACTTGTATAAAATACATAAGAAAGACAGTGACAAGGCAGTATAAGTTATGTAAGGTTAGCTTGTATAAAATACATAAGAAAGACAGTGACAAGGCAGTATAAGTTATGTAAGGTTAGCTTGTATAAAATACATAAGAAAGACAGTGACAAGGCAGTATAAGTTATGTAAGGTTAACTTGTATAAAATACATAAGAAAGACAGTGACAAGGCAGTATAAGTTATGTAAGGTTAGCTTGTATAAAATACATAAGACAATGACAAGGCAGTATAAGTTATGTAAGGTTAGCTTGTATAAAATACATAAGACAATGACAAGGCAGTATAAGTTATGTAAGGTTAACTTGTATAAAATACATAAGAAAGACAGTGACAAGGCAGTATAAGTTATGTAAGGTTAGCTTGTATAAAATACATAAGAAAGACAGTGACAAGGCAGTATAAGTTATGTAAGGTTAACCTGTATAAAATACATAAGACAATGACAAGGCAGTATAAGTTATGTAAGGTTAACCTGTATAAAATACATAAGACAATGACAAGGCAGTATAAGTTATGTAAGGTTAACTTGTATAAAATACATAAGAAAGACAGTGACAAGGCAGTATAAGTTATGTAAGGTTAACCTGTATAAAATACATAAGACAATGACAAGGCAGTATAAGTTATGTAAGGTTAACCTGTATAAAATACATAAGACAATGACAAGGCAGTATAAGTTATGTAAGGTTAACTTGTATAAAATACATAAGAAAGACAGTGACAAGGCAGTATAAGTTATGTAAGGTTAGCTTGTATAAAATACATAAGACAGTGACAAGGCAGTATAAGTTATGTAAGGTTAACCTGTATAAAATACATAAGACAATGACAAGGCAGTATAAGTTATGTAAGGTTAACCTGTATAAAATACATAAGACAATGACAAGGCAGTATAAGTTATGTAAGGTTAACCTGTATAAAATACATAAGAAAGACAGTGACAAGGCAGTATAAGTTATGTAAGGTTAGCTTGTATAAAATACATAAGAAAGACAGTGACAAGGCAGTATAAGTTATGTAAGGTTAGCTTGTATAAAATACATAAGAAAGACAGTGACAAGGCAGTATACGTTATGTAAGGTTAACTTGTATAAAATACATAAGACAGTGACAAGGCAGTATAAGTTATGTAAGGTTAGCTTGTATAAAATACATAAGAAAGACAGTGACAAGGCAGTATAAGTTATGTAAGGTTAGCTTGTATAAAATACATAAGAAAGACAGTGACAAGGCAGTATACGTTATGTAAGGTTAACCTGTATAAAATACATAAGAAAGACAGTGACAAGGCAGTATAAGTTATGTAAGGTTAACTTGTATAAAATACATAAGACAATGACAAGGCAGTATAAGTTATGTAAGGTTAACCTGTATAAAATACATAAGAAAGACAGTCACAAGGCAGTATAAGTTATGTAAGGTTAACTTGTATAAAATACATAAGACAATGACAAGGCAGTATAAGTTATGTAAGGTTAACCTGTATAAAATACATAAGACAATGACAAGGCAGTATAAGTTATGTAAGGTTAGCTTGTATAAAATACATAAGACAATGACAAGGCAGTATAAGTTATGTAAGGTTAACCTGTATAAAATACATAAGACAATGACAAGGCAGTATAAGTTATGTAAGGTTAACCTGTATAAAATACATAAGAAAGACAGTGACAAGGCAGTATAAGTTATGTAAGGTTAGCTTGTATAAAATACATAAGACAATGACAAGGCAGTATAAGTTATGTAAGGTTAACCTGTATAAAATACATAAGACAATGACAAGGCAGTATAAGTTATGTAAGGTTAACCTGTATAAAATACATAAGACAATGACAAGGCAGTATAAGTTATGTAAGGTTAGCTTGTATAAAATACATAAGACAATGACAAGGCAGTATAAGTTATGTAAGGTTAACTTGTATAAAATACATAAGAAAGACAGTGACAAGGCAGTATAAGTTATGTAAGGTTAGCTTGTATAAAATACATAAGACAATGACAAGGCAGTATAAGTTATGTAAGGTTAACCTGTATAAAATACATAAGAAAGACAGTGACAAGGCAGTATAAGTTATGTAAGGTTAGCTTGTATAAAATACATAAGACAATGACAAGGCAGTATAAGTTATGTAAGGTTAACCTGTATAAAATACATAAGAAAGACAGTGACAAGGCAGTATAAGTTATGTAAGGTTAGCTTGTATAAAATACATAAGACAATGACAAGGCAGTATAAGTTATGTAAGGTTAACCTGTATAAAATACATAAGAAAGACAGTGACAAGGCAGTATAAGTTATGTAAGGTTAGCTTGTATAAAATACATAAGACAATGACAAGGCAGTATAAGTTATGTAAGGTTAACCTGTATAAAATACATAAGAAAGACAGTGACAAGGCAGTATAAGTTATGTAAGGTTAGCTTGTATAAAATACATAAGACAATGACAAGGCAGTATAAGTTATGTAAGGTTAACCTGTATAAAATACATAAGAAAGACAGTGACAAGGCAGTATAAGTTATGTAAGGTTAGCTTGTATAAAATACATAAGAAAGACAGTGACAAGGCAGTATAAGTTATGTAAGGTTAGCTTGTATAAAATACATAAGAAAGACAGTGACAAGGCAGTATAAGTTATGTAAGGTTAGCTTGTATAAAATACATAAGAAAGACAGTGACAAGGCAGTATAAGTTATGTAAGGTTAGCTTGTATAAAATACATAAGAAAGACAGTGACAAGGCAGTATAAGTTATGTAAGGTTAGCTTGTATAAAATATATAAGAAAGACAACTTATAGGAACAAAAAAGAAAAGAAGTCATCATCATCATCATCATCATCGTTTAACGTCCCTGTTCCACGCTTGCATGGGTTTGGACGGGGGTTTTCCCACTTGAGGCAAGAGTGGTTGTCTTGCTCGCATAGGACTGTCTGGCGGGTTTTCTACAGCTGGATGCCCTTCCTAACACCAACCACATTTACAGTGTGGGGCTGGGAGTTTTTACCGTGTTGCCTACACGGCCACATTACAGCGTGGACTGTCTGGCGTGTTTTCTACAGCTGGATGCCCTTCCTAACACCAACCACATTTACAGTGTGGGACTGGGAGGTTTTTACCGTGTTGCCTACACGGCCACGTTACAGCGTGGACTGTGTGTTTTTTTGTCGTGACACCTACACGATCTCGTTTGTTTCGGCCTGGATGTTGTGGCACCAAAATAACTTTGCATTGAAGGGGGCGGTGTGGATGGGGTGGGACAGGGGTGTATTTTGTTAGAGATGCCTACTAACTAGTAGGTTTTACTTTGTATTTAGGTAAGGCGGGTCTTCTCTGTTACTGAGTACCGCCAAAGGTCTCGGTCCAGTGACATTGTCTTGGAGAGGTGTAAGTGTGTGAGGTCGGAATTTATCAGCTTGTCCCAGGTTTTCCTGGGTCTGCCTACTCTGTGGCTACCATCTATCTTTATTACCCTGCACTTTGTTATACAGCTGTCGTCTTTCATGCGCATCACGTGACCATACCAACGTAGCCTTCTCTCGAGTAAACAACATCTGATCCCTCTTATTTCTAATTTTTTCCTTAGTTCGTTTATGCTTTGCCGTTCGCGTATATTACTATTACACATCCAGCGGAGCATGCAAGCTTCGTTCCTCTCTAGTCTGCGTATATCCTCTGCACACAATTCCCAGGTCTCACTGCCATGCAACATTGCTGTTCGTATGCAGGCATCATACAACCTGCCTTTCATTTTTAGGGAGAACCCTTTAGCGGCTAATAGTGGTATAAGCTCTCTGAACTTTTTCCATCCAGTTCTGACTCTAGCTACTGTACTTTCAGAGCACCCTCCCCCACTGCTGATTTTGTCACCCAGGTAACGGAAGCTGTCCACTATTTCTATAGAACCCTCTGCACAATTGAAAGAGTTAGTATTTTGTGGGCACTTGCTGCTACTTATTGCACCAGAGCACCGGCCACATGTAAAATCTGTGTTCTTAGTTAGCTTACCTGTGATCCCACTACATCTTTTATGCACACATACTTTGCATTTGGGACATAAAATGGAGTTTCTACCTACGCCTTTCCTACACACTGAGCATGGCCATTTCCCGGAAGGGACCGGCGCCTTATTTTCTTTCCTACAAACTAGAACTTTAGTCTTAGCCAGGTTAATTTTAAGGCCTTTTGATTCTAGGCCGTGCTTCCATGTTTGGAATTTCTTCTCTAGCTCGGCCATTGATTCAGCTATGAGCGTTAGATCATCTGCGTATAGGAGTTCCCATGGGCAGCCGGTCTTGAACTCCTCTGTTATAGCCTGAAGGGCAATAATAAATAGTAGGGGGCTAAGAACAGAGCCCTGATGGACACCAACTTTTACGCTAAACTCTTCACTATATTCGTTGTTAATTCTAACCTTGCTGACTGTTTCTTTATACATGGCTTGTATGGCTCTCACAAGCCATTCGTCAACACCTACTTTTCTAAGAGCCCACCAGATAATGGAAGGGGGACTCTGTCGAAGGCTTTCTCCAAGTCGACAAAAGCTAAGTATAGGGGTTTACTTTTAGCTAGGTACTTCTCCTGTAGTTGTCGTACAATGAAAAGAGCGTCTGTGGTACTTTTGCCTGACACAAACCCGAACTGCATTTCATCTAGATCAATTCTCTCTCTGATTAGTTGCGCTATTACTTTTTCCGTGACCTTCATGACCTGGTCGATTAATTTAATGCCTCTATAGTTACTCCTATCTAGGGCGTCTCCTTTACCCTTATAACAGTTAACGATGATGCTGATACGCCAGTCCTTCGGAACAACCCCATTCTGTATGACTTGGTTTACCATCCGGGTGACCATGGTGTGTCCCACCGTACCGGAGGCTTTCAGCACCTCAGCAACTATTTCCGAAGGCCCAGCCGCCTTACCCGTCTTCATATCTTTGATTGCCTTACTTATTATACTACCTTCGACTAAGTGTTTGAATGTTTTCAGAGAGATCAGATGATGAAATATAAATGAACAAGTAAATTTGGAGATGAAAGGAAGCAGGGATGCAAAAAAGAGGTGTCAGACAAAATTACCATTATTATAAGATGAACAGAAAATGGCAGATTAATCATTGTTATTAAAAGAAATGAATCAACAATAATTGAATAAAAGAAAAATAATTACATAAAGAAACCATTATTGAAAATCAATATCATCATCATCATTATTATTATTGTTTTTAATTTCATCATTATCATCATTGTTGTCATTATTATTATTTCTACAATCAGGTATTTTCAGCAGTTGTTTGACATTTAAAGTCTGGTATTTTGCATTGTTGGCCTATTTTACACTGAATAGAACCATGTTTGTATGTAAGTCAGACTTCTGCCTGCTACAGGTACCATGTAACTGCTTCGTGGTCGAATGGTGGACAACTAAGCTAATTCCTCCACAAGACCTTGGTCTGGTGAGGAGGGTAAATGAAACCCCAGCAGCACAAAAAACAAGAGCTGTTAAAAGGGGCAGATGAACTCTTTGAAGTCAATTGCCATTCACCCCAACTATGGGTGAAATAGCCTCACTAACCTCAATTGGCTAAGCATGATTAGTTCAGTTACACCCCTGACATGACCAAAACGAAACAGAAAGTGGAGGAGGTCAACCAGGGAGGAGTTCCTCCAACAGGAATGAGAAGACTCTGGATTGGATTAGATTGGAACACCATGTTTGATTGTACAAAAAAAAAAACAGCAAAAGATACTTTGACTATCTAACGACTAAAATCTGTTTCTTCAACATACACAGATTTGGTTTTGAAGTTAAGGAGTTTGCTTCACAACCATATGGTTTCCAGTTAAGTCCCACTGCATGGCAACTAGGGTAAATGTCTTCTACTAAAGCTTGAGGTGGACCAACTTATATGGAAATTGCAAAAGTTCATCTATATGGTTAAGAAGTTTGCTTCTCAATCATTGTCTCAGGTTTGATCCCAGTGTGTCATATAGGCAAGTGTCATTTACCATAGCATCAGGTCAACACATGCCTTGTGATAAAAATTGGGCAGATGGAAGCTGTTTAGAAGTCCAATGGAAGGACTGTCCCTGTAAATCAAAAACCAGCCTTGTTACACACTGCATCACATTGAATCTACCGCAACCCTTTAGTATTTACATTACTCTATTGGTGGATTAGGGTCGGATGCTATACTTTGCAGCATAGTTACGCCCCTTTATGGACTGAGTTCAAATCCCGCCGAGGTTAACTTTGCCTTTCATCCTTACGGGGTCGATAAAACAAAGTACCAGTAATGCACTGGGTAATTGCTGGCATGGGCCAAAAGTAGAAACAAGTATTTACATTACTCTATATTTACTATTGTATTTTCACAGTAAGCACTTTATTATCTCACATAATATCAAATCTATAAGATTTTGATATTATTTATTTTATATATTATATTAGGGCAGTGGATTGACAGTATCAGTAGAGGGTCGGACACCATGCTTTGTAGCATGGAGTTACAGCCCTTTATGATCTGAGTTCAAATCCCACCGAGGTTAACTTTACCTTTCATCCTTACGGGGTCGATAAAATAAAGTACCAGTCACGCACTGGGTCGATTTAATCGACTTTCCACACCCCCAAAATTGCTGGCCTTGTGCCTATATAAGAAACCATTTATTTTGAGAACAATACCTTAACATAAGTATGAGCAGCCAGTTTTAACAAAAAGTCGGGAGAATTCTGGCCGGATACAGCCAGTTTAAATACTAAAGAGTTATGGGTACACATGTCTGTGAAATGTTAAGTCACTTAGGTGATAATTTCATGAGCAGATTGTTTCATTGATCAAACAGTGGAGACTTCTGGTATCCTTGGCCCTAGGATCACCTACCTACTCACCTCCATCACCATGGAGTTGGCTACCCGCAGATGTCAGGCTCACAAGCTGGAATGGCTCTTCCAATGCATCTCCCTCACCATCCTCTGGGGAAAAGCCTTCTCTATTCTGTCCACTGGGACCACAGGGTGGCTAGCGCTTGGGCTTTCATTTGCTTATAATAGTCAGAGATGGGGAAGGTGAGAGAGACGGGGGTAGTGAGTGAAAGAAAGAGAATGTGAACACTCACACGCACTTAAGACATCTAAACTATTTGGCCATTTACTGGAATATTCTTCCTCAAACTGAAGACGCTCATTAGATATGTATATATAGGGTGGGGTGAGTTTCGTGCCGTTGTCTTATAAATTAGCATTTTTCGAAAAATAGAGATTGATAAAATAAGTAACAAAATTCAAAAATAAATACTGGGAGGGAAGGTGTGGTATCGACTAAATCTCTTCAGGCATAGCCACAGTCTAATGCCTGCAACCAGTAAGAGAATATAAGAATTTAAAAAATTCTACCAACTACAACCCTTTCTCTCATCCTCCCCCTCATCCCTATCCTCTTCCTGTTTTAGAATTCACATGTTTAATTTTGGGGTTTGTTTGTCGTTTTGTTTTGTATTGTTTTCTTAGTTCAATTCATGTAATGTCATTGTGCCAAGATTAAACCAGATTCTTTCACATGAAATCTAGTATTTTCCATTTCAATTATGTTATCAATGGTAAAAATCAGAAGACAAAAATTAATTATAGTTATTTATTAATCAAACTTCTGCAGCAACAAAAAAAAAGAAACTCATAATAAACGTCACTGTTTAATTGTGTTCTATCTGGGTTTAGTCAGTGTTGTTTTTTTTTGGTTTTTTTTTTGTTTAAGCCTCATCATCATTTCAACTAAATCTAGTAGTAGTAGTGGTGGTGGTTTCAGTAATTACCTTTTATTAATACTAAGATCTCCAATCATTCTATGTAAAGGTTGTCTATGTCTCTCTGTGTCCCTCTATATATATGTCTGTCAATCTCTCTCTATATATATATGCCTGTCAATCTCTCTCTCTGTCTCTCTATATATGTCTATCTGTCCTTATTTCCTCTCTCTCTCTCTCTATATATATATATATATCTATATATATATATATATATATAATGTCTATCTATCTGTCTCTGTGTATGTCTCTATATCTCTCTTTCTCTGTCTCTCTCTATATCTATCTGTCCTTATTTCTCTCTCTCTCTCTATATATATATATATATATATATATAAACGTTTGGAGTTGTAAGGCCAAGACAATGCAGGTATGGATATAGAATATAAATGCAAATGCAAAAGATATTGTTGACAATTAGTCTTTTACCTTAAATTTATTTAAATATCCTAATTTTCAAGATAATATCTCTTCTTCGGAGGGAAGTAAAGTGGTTAATCCAGTGTTCTAAATAGCTTGCCAAGTCATGCTAACATAACTTCCTCCTATATATATATATATATATACATATATATATATATATATATGTATATATATATATATATGTCTATCTATCTGTCTCTGTGTGTGTCGCTATATCTCTCTTTCTCTGTCTCTCTCTATGTCTGTCAACATATCTCTGTATGCCTCTATATGTCTGTTTATCTATCCCATCTCACGGGGCTTGCTATTGCAGGTAGCCAACTATGCCCTGATAGCTGTGAGTAGGGATGTGGTCCAGAGACCAAGAAAGCTGGAAGTCTCCACTGCCACAGGCTCAACTCTAAACCTATGAGAGAGTGGCCGATACTTTAACTGTTTGTCTTCTTTGGCCTGGCAGGCAGTGAAGCCAGGGATGGTAGCCAAATGACCCATGTTGTCACTGAAGAATGTGTTGTAACATGTAGCATTCCAAATTGCACCAAGGTTAGCTTTGCCTTTCATTCTTTCGGCATGAAAATAAAGTACCAGTAATGCACTGGGGTTGATTTAATCGACTTTCTCCTCCCACCAAAAATTGTTGACTTTGTGCCTGAATCTTTCAAGTCTTTAGGGCTTCAAAAAGGTTTAATGCTACTCTGGCTAAAAGTAAATATGAGAGATCAGAGACTACATCAAGAGATCTTTTTTTCCTGCAGTGGATGAGACTATTTCTAGCATTACAATGTAATCCAATCAGTACACCATGCCCCCATAAAGTGGTGAGGGAACAGACAAAGACAGCATACAGTTGAGAGGATCCTCCCACACTGTGAAGTGCATGACAGCCCTTCTAGTGTTGGTGCCATAATAAAGTACAGCAAGTACACTTGGTAAATTTGTTGACAATTGGAGACAGTAAAGGTAGAGAGGATTATTTAGCCTGATCAAGCATATTACAATCTCTCTAATGCTGGTGTCTCAATAAAATACACCCAGTATTCTTCTCTGGGAAGTGGTAGTGCTGGTGTCAATAAAATACACCCAGTATGCTCTGGAAAGTGGTAGTGCTAGTGCCACAATAAAATGCACCCAGTATGCTCTGGATTGTGCTGGTGTCACAATAAAATACACTCGGTATTTCTGTAAAGTGGTATTGCTAGTGCCACAATAAAATGCACCCAACACACTCTATAAAGGTGGAGTACTGATACCACAATAAAACATACCCAGTCTTCTGTGTAAAGTGGTTAGCATTGGGAAGGGCATCCAACTGTAGAAGCCATACTTAATATGAAATGTATGGGCATGATGAGGTCCTTCTTTGCCTGTCAAGTCTCAGGCTGTGACAACCCATGAAACCCATGCCAACATGTAACACGGACAGGAAATTATGATAATGATAATGAATCTAGGTAAATCCAAGTTTATTTCAAGCCAATGACAATTCTGTTTCTATCTATAGTAATGAAGCCAGTGTGACAATATGTATTTCAATAGAATATATAATCTATTTTAATACATTTACCTTGAATTGTTTTTCTCCTTTTTGTTATATATTCAGGTAATCTATTTGTTCTGTTGCTCTAAACCTAGTATATGTAGCACTCTGGAGGATTTCAGCTTTAAGACGCATTCTTTGTTTATTTTGAAAAATAACTATATACAAAAAATGTACATATATATATAGTGTTGATATATGGAAATGATTATCTATTATATATATATATATAAGCAAAGGGATATTTAATTTGTTGGTAATTCAACAAATATATTTATAACAGATACGAAGCACTCAACAGATTTTCTGGAGTATAATATCAATGATATTAATAAATGGAAACTATATTTATAAAACCATGTTTATTCTATTATATAAAATATAAAGTTTGTTTTATAAATAGTGACATACCCAGGAATCAGACCTTAACGGTTCAAGTCCCTAACTATCCAAACAGAACTTGAACCGTTAAGGTCTGATTCCTGGGTATGTCACTATTTATAAAACAAACTTTGTATTTTATCTGATGAGAGCGTACCAAAGTTTTGGTACTCTTGAAATAAATATAATAGAATAAATATGGTTTTATAAATATAGTTTCCATTTATTAATATCATTTATATATATATGTATGTGTGTATATACTATCTCTCTCTCTATTTCTCTCATATACCATGTTTGTATTTCATTTCCTATATTTCCTTACCATTTTTCTCCTTAAAACCAATCCAGACAATGCCATACGGAGCCGAAGGAGATGGAATAACCTCATTGCAAAAAAGCTAGAATTCACTAAAAAGATTAACAATGAAGTAAGTGTTTCACTAATTACTTCCCTACTCTTTCTCTATTATTTCCCTACTCTCTCTCTCTCTATTACTTCCCTACTCTCTCTCTCTCTCTCTCTATTACTTCCATACTCTCTCTCTCTCTCTTCCCTACTCTCTCCCTCTCTCTATTACTTCCCTACTCTCTCTCTCTCTCTTCCCTACTCTCTCCCTCTCTCTCTATTACTTCCCTACTCTCTCTCTCTCTCTCTTCCCTACTCTCTCCCTCTCTCTCTATTACTTCCCTACTCTCTCTCTCTCTCTCTTCCCTACTCTCTCCCTCTCTCTCTATTACTTCCCTACTCTCTCTCTCTCTCTCTATCATCATCATCATTAAATCAATATATATATATATATTGTCATACTTGGGGAGGGTCATATTGTTGTAATAATATTGCCAGAAATAATAACAGAATACACTCACTGTTTGATTGGTTCTTGCTTCTGTATCTTTTATTTCTCCATAGTTAATTTATTTGGCTATCAACGTTTATCATTGACTGACCAAAGGTTAAAAATACAGATATAAATATATATATATAGTTTATCAAAGTTCTTTCGTTGCACATCTGCAACATCATCAGTGGTACTATTATCATGTTCCCTCCTATTGTATTGTAATGTTTATGCCATTTTTATTTTATTTATCTATTTATTTTTGTCTCCGTCTCTGTCCATGCGTTTGCGTGTGTGTATAATGTTTGATGTGTGTGTTCGTGTTTGAGTGTATGTGTTTTGGTTTTTGCATTCTATCTTTTACTAGTGTGTGTTTATATGTTTGTTGTTATTGTACTTGTGTATATATTTATTTATATTTCCCTTAAGTCAGTATTGTTTGTTTGGGTATGGTTGTTGTTATTTCATTTGTTTTTTCTGTTTAACTTTGGTTTTCTAAGCTCTGTTTCACTTGCTTCTCTGATTTTCCTACCTGTTGGGTCATTTCTATGTTTAGATATTTTAATTTCTATGTTGTCTATATTATCATCATGTTTTTGTCTGGCATGTTTATATAGTACTGAACCGTTTTTTTGTCCTTTTAATTCCTCGCAGTGTTGGTCTATTCTTTCTCCTATGCTAGGAGCTGTCTCACCTATGTATGTTGTTGTCATGTTCCTGCAAGTACCCTCTGTACATCTTATGCTATAGACTACATTTCTAGTTTTACAGTTTATCTGGGGGGTTCATTTTACATATAACAGACACACATATATGTATATATATATATATATATATATATATATATATAGATATAGATAGGTAAATATACACGGGTGTGTATGATTGTGTATAGAAGATTATATTAATAAGTTGGAATTCCTCTTATTAATATATATATATATATATATATATCATGATAAATTAACGGAGCCATAGACTCTCGTTTTAATTTATATTTTTAATTATTGTGTGTCTACCCTGCCTTCCATAGATTATAGATTCCATACACTGGTGGTTTTCCCTGTTTTATTGATGGCTCACTATCTCTCTCTAGTGTGTTACCTTTTCAACATATTGTATTTATATATATCATCATCATCATCGTTTAACGTCCATCTTCCACGCTTGCATGGGTTTGGATGGGAGTTTTCCCACTTGAGGCAAGAGTGGTTGTTTTGCTCGCATAGGACTGTCTGGCGGGTTTTCTACGGCTGGATGCCCTTCCTAACACCAACCACGTTTACAGTGTGGACTGGGAGGTTTTTACCGTGTTACCTACACGGCCACATTACAGCGTGGACTGTGTGTATTTTTGTCATGACACCTACACAACCTCATTTGTTTCGGACTGGATGTTGTGGTACCAACATAACTTTACATTGAAAGGGGTGGTGTGGATGGGGTGAGGGTAGTGGGACGGGGGTGTATATATATATATATATATATATATAGCACAGCTGATTAGGGACCGAGTAAAACTAGATGAGATGCAATTTAGGTTTGTACCAGGAAAAGGCAGCACTGATGGCCCTCTTCCTTGTGAGTCAGTTACAGGAAAAGTACCTAGCTAAAAGTAATCCACTCTACCAGGCATTCGTCGATCTGGAAAAAACCTTCGACAGAGTCATGCTATAATCTGGTGGGCTCTTAGAAAACTAGGAGTAGATGAATGGCTTGTGAAAGCTGTACAAGCCATGTATAGAGGAGCAGTCAGCAAAGTTAGGGTTAGCAATGACTATAGCGAGGAATTTAGCTTACAGGTCGGTGTCCACCAGGGCTCTGTTCTTAACCCTCTGTTTGCAGGCAATAACAGAGGAATTGAAGACCGGATGCCCATGGCAACTCCTATATGTGGATGATCTCACACTTATAGTTGAATCTATGGTGGAACTAGAGAAGAAATTCCAAACTTGGAAGCAGGGACTAGAGAGAAAGGGTCTCAGGGTCAACCTGACAAAGACTAAGGTCCTCGTAAGTAGACAAGAAAATAGAACCCAGATCCCCTCAGGGAAATGGCCTTCCTCAGTATGTAGGAAAGGTGTAGGTAGGAACTCCATTCTCTGCCCCAAATGCAAACAATGGGTACACAAGAGATGTAGTGGGATCTCAGGAAGCTTAACTAAGTATGTAGGCTTCACATGTAGCAGCTGTACTGGGACAGCAAGCAGTAAACATGCACCACCAAACTAGTAAACAGCTTCTGCTACCTAGGTGACCGAATTAGCAGAGGAGGTGGATGTTCGGAAAGTACAATAACTAGAGTAAGAACGGGATGGAAGAAGTTTAAGGAGCTGCTGCCACTGCTAGCTGCAAAATGTTTTTCCCTCAAAATAACAGGCAGACTGTGTGATGCATGTATATGAACAGCAATGTTACATGGTAGTGAGACCTGGGCGCTGTCTGTAGAAGACTTGTGTGGATTAGAAAGAAACGAAGCTTGCATGCCCCAATGGGTGTGTAATAATAATATACGCGAACGGCAAAGCATAAACGAATTGAGAGAGGAGAGACTGAGCATAAGAGGAATCAAATGCTGTGTGCAGTAGATGAGTTGTGTTGGTATGGACATGTGATGCGTTTGAAGGATGACAGCTGCATAAAAAGGTGTAGAGCACTAGAAGTCGATGGAAGCCGTAGAGTGGGAGATCCAAGAAGACCTGGGATGAGGTGATAAAAGCCGACCTTACCCAATTGCACTTCTCAAGGGCGATGACACACGACCGCAACCTCTGGTGTCACACAGTAATACAGAAGACCCAGCTTCCCACGGGTAGAAGCCGAAGCTGAAGCATATAGACAATATGCCCCCCTCCCTCCCGCCCTTCCACTCCAAAGTGGTCATGGAGGTGCCATGGCAAAAAAGCACCCAGCCCACACTGTGAAGTGGACATGTAGGCGCCTCAGAAAAAAAGCACCCAGTACTCACTGTAAATGAGGTTGGTGTTAGGAAGGGCATCCAGCTGTAGAAATCAAGCCAGAATCAGTTCCCATATGAGCAAGAGATTTGTGGCATATATTAATGACATAGATGCCAACATGAAGAATGCCACAGTACTGAAATATGCAGATGACATCAATTTGTACCTTGAGATAAAAAGGAGAGATCCTGAACACTATAGATCTTTCCTGCAGTCAGACCTGGACACAATGCAGCAATGGATCACGGACTGGCAACTCAAGTTGGCTGTGGACAAGTGTACCACCATGCATTTTGGGAGTAAAAACCCAGTGTCCACATACTCCCTCCACAACACTAATATCAAGAAGTCTTCTTGTGAACGTGACCTGGGCATTACAGTCAGCAGCGATTTGCGTTGGACAAAGCATGTCACTAAAATTGTCAAGAAGGCCAAGGGTGTCTTAGCATCACTCAGCAAGACCTTTGTCAGCCACTCTCCAGCTATCTATTTAAAGCTGTATATATCTATGGTGCAGCTACACTTAGAATTTGCATCACCAGTCTGGAACCCCTATCTTGCTCAGAACATTGACATCCTGGAAACTGTTCAGGGACGTGCAACCAAGCGAATACCCTCCATCAGGCATCTACCATACTCCGAATGCCTTGCTTCCCTGGGCATGGATACATTGAATCTCCGATGTCTGGCAATTGACTTGGTAAACACCCACAAAATTATTAACCATCTTACCAACAACAACCCTGAGTACCTTTTTGAATTCCATGTGTCTAACATGGGCATGCTTACAAAGTCAGAAAACAGCACAGCTCTCATGACTTTCAGAAACATTTTTTCACGCTCAGAGTTGCTGAAGCATGGAACAAACTACCTGCGTCAGTTATTAGCTGTCGAGACACTGCATCCTTTAAAACCTCCATGCTTCCTGAGATTCGCCAACACTACACCTGATATCCCCCCCCCCCTTTATACACACACACACATGTATATCATGACTCATACACTGTTCACTTTCCTGACATTTGTACATTATTATATGTACATTTGTACATTATTATATAGGGCGGTGGATTGGCAGTATCAGTAGAGGGTCGGACGCCATGCTTTGACGCAAAGAGTTCCGTCCCTTTACTATCTGAGTTCAAATCCCGCCATGGTTAACTTTGCCTTTCATCCTTACGGGGTCGATAAAATAAAGTACCAGTAATGTACTGGGTAATTGCTGGCCTTATGCCAAAAGTAGAAACAATTATATGTACTATACATGCACCTTTGACGAGTTGTAGTGCACCTGAGCACTGTAGACAATAATTTTATTATGGTTATTTTATTATTAATATATATATATATAATAATACCTTATGCAAATTTATCGATGGGTAGATTCCTAGTAAAGTAACCTAAACAATGTATTTGGTTCTCTGAAGTAGATGTATTTTAGCAATCTTTTCATTGAGATGTACTGAGACAGTAAAGGTATCCAAAGTTAAAACATGGGAGGACTTTGGGCTTAGGCTGGAATCTAACTTCAGATCAGCAAATAAAGTGTTCTGGCAGACCATCCGCCAGCTTCATAAGAAATCCTTCTCCACACCTGCTATCGAAATGCATTGGGGTTTTCCTTTCTTCACAGAGGTGCATCCACATCAAGGGGAGAGAATACTTTTCTGATCACCTAAACCCAGACACAACAGCATCTTCTGATGTACACAAGGTGCATCTGGGAGCAATGACTATGTATATGTATGCAGAAAGTAAACAGATAAACACAGCAAAACGATACAATAATGAAGATATATATATATATATATATATATGGTGGCTGCCAACTCGTTTTCGAGTACGGCCACTACTTTATATCCATGTAGGAGAACCCCTACCGATGCGCTGAACGACTGTGACTTTTTAGTCCAGCCAGCGACTTGAAAACTCTGGTACAAACACTACACTTGTGACAATTATTGACACATAGTGCTGGGCCCATGGTACCATGTGACGATAAGTGCAGAGAGATCTCCAGATATAAAGCAATGCCTGTGCTGTGAAGCTTTTATAGTGAGCAAAGGCACTGCACAAAGCCAGTCCCACTCTCTTAACCAAGATGATATTTACCAAAAAGAAGAACAAGTCAACATCATGTATATATGTGTATATATATATATATACACATATATACATCCATATATTTATCTATAATATATATATATACATGCACCTAGTCACACACATACACACATCATCATCATCATACGTCCGCTTTTCCCTGCTTGCAAGGGTGGGACGGGAACTAATTCTGGCTTGATTTCTACAGCTGGATGCCCTTCCTAACACCAACCTCATTCACAGTGAGTGCTGGGTTCTTTTTTGCCGTGGCACCTCCACGACCACTTTGCAGTGGAATGATAGGGACCCCAGTCCCTATCATCTCATTTCTACAGCTGAGTAAACTGGAGCAATGTGGAATAAAGTGTCTTGCTCAAGGAAACAACACATCACCCGGTCTGAGAATTGAACTCACAACCTTTCGATTGCAAGGCCAATGCTCTAACCACTAAGCCATGTGCCTCCATATACATATATTAGTTTAACAATTAATATGGTAAGAAAAGATTCTGAATGTTTCAAATGTGAATCCTTCATCAGAAGATAGAATGAGAAATAAAAGAAGAAATAGAAAGATAGACAAGAATAAGAAGAGGAAGAAACAGAAACATTTTTTTCCAAAGAGAAAGTATATGTGTTCAGCTTGCCATTTGAGGTGTAAGAAGTTGCTTTTTAATTTTATTGTTAATGGAAAGTGAAATGATTTTTAAACAGAAAATAGCACAGGAAAAATCAGTATACATGTGTGTATGTGTGTGACTAGGTGCATATATATATTATAGATAAGTATATGAATGTATATATGTATGTATGTGTGTGTACATATATATATGCATGTGTGTGTTTATATATATATATATGTGTATGTGTATATATATGCAGGTGTGTGTGTGTATATATATATATGCATGTGTGTAAATATATATTATGATGATGCTATATATATATGTGTGTATATATGTATGCATATGCATGTGTGTGCATCCATGTATGAGTCTGTGTGTATATGTACATATATATATATATATATATATATATATATATATATATATATATATATATATATATATATATATAAAGATTGTTAAATGTACACGTGTTTGTATGCAATCATCCACAATTAGAGTGCGTGACTTAGAAATGTTTTTATATATATATATTTTCTGTTTCTTAAATTTGTTCTAATTTAGATTTGTTTTATATTTGTTCTATCTGTTCCAATGTTTCTATTCTGATAAAGAATTGTTAGTTAATTAATTTTACTGAGTTAATTATAGGAGCAGACATCTGTAAATTAATGGTATAGTGTTGTTCTTACAATGTTAGAATATGACAGGCCATTTGCTTGTCATGGAGAGATGTGTTAAGAGTGATTTCCACATTTAGTATATAACTTGAAGGTTGGAAGATTTTTTGTATTATAGGGAGTGTTGATGTTGTTTTGGTGTACCCAGTACACTATAAATTGTGAAGGTACATGGCCTAAATTGTGAAGGTATATGGCCTAGAGGTTACAGTGCTGGATCATGGGCATGTGTTTAATTCCTGAATCAGGCAGATGGTTCTATAGAAATAGTAGACACTTTCCATTACCTGGGTCACGAAATCAGAAGTGGGGGAGGGTGTTCTGAAAGTACAGTAGCCAGTCAGAACGGGATGGAAAAAGTTCAGAGAGCTAATACCGCTGTTGGCCACAAAAGGTTTCTCTCTAAAAATGAAAGGCAGATTGTATGATGCTTGTATACGAACAGCAATGCTACATGGTAGTGAGACATGGGCATTATGTGCAGAGGACCTGCGCAGACTAGAAAGGAATGAAGCATGCATGCTCCGTTGCATGAACGGCAAAGCATAAATGAACTAAGTGAGAAATTAGGAATAAGAGGGATCAGATGCTGTTTACTTGAGAGAAGACTATGTTGGTATGGTCACGTGATGCGCATGAAAGACGACAGCTGTATAAAAAAGTGCAGGGCGATCAAAATTGATGGTAGTTACGGAGTAGGTAGACCCAGAAAAACCTGGGACGATCTGATAAATTCCGACCTTACACACTTACACCTCTCTAAGACAATGTCACTGGACCGAGATCTTTGGCGCTACGCAGTAATACAGAAGACCCGCCATGCCTATGTACAAAGCAAAACCTACAGTCAGTAGGCACCTCTTAACCAAATATACTACCCCAACCCTATTTTTCCACTCCCTCCAACACCACCCTCTCTCTGTAAAGTTGGTACCACAACATCCAGTCCAAATAATGAGATAATGAGATCAAGATTGTGTAGGTGTCATGAGAAAAAAACACACAGTCTGCGCTGTAATGTGGCCGTGTAGGTAACATGGTAAAAAGTTCCCAGTTCCACACTGTAAATGTGGTTGGTGTTAGGAAGGGCATCCAGCCGTAGAAAACCCGCCAGATAGTCCTATATGAGCGAGACACGGTCACCCGACCAACCTTGTTTCAAGTGGGACAACTCCCGTCTAACCCATGCTAGCGTGGAAAATGGATGTTAAACAAAGATGATGATGATGATGATGATCTTGCCAACAACAACCCCTGAGCACCTTTTTGAATTTGATGTGCCTAACGTGGGCATGCCTACAAAGTCAGAAAACAGCACAGCTCCCATGACTTTCAGAAACATGTTTTCACATTCAGAGTTGCTGAAGCATGGAACAAACTCCCTGCATCAGTTGTGATCCAGACACTAACTTAATGATGACAAAGTTAGTTACATTACTAAATCATAGACAGTGTTTTTCATTAGAAATAGGGTCACAAAGGGCCACCACTACCATCACCACCACTACCATCACCATCACTACCACCACCATCATTTAAGCCAGGCATATGTTACCATGATAGCATAGCTGAAACAAAAAGAAGTCTATATAGCACCATCATATAATTCCACCTTTATCATTGACTCCTTTATTCTCCTCCTCTCACTCTGCCTCAACTTTTTTCCTCACCCACCCCAACCCCATGTCTCTCTTCCTCCTTCTCTTGTCTCTCTCCCCCTTCCCCTCTCTCCTGTCACTTCTCCTCTACCTCTTCCTCTCCTGTACTTCTTTCCTTCCTCCTACTGTCAAAACTTCCTCTATTTATTCCCCTCCCTTCCCCATCTATCTTATCTTACTCCATCTTATTTTCTTATTCAGTTAACTTCAAAAACCAGAGAAATTGCCAAATTGCAGTCTGGACTTGAGAAAAGTGAAGCTGAGCGCCAGTGTCTAGAATATGAACTACTGAAGGTGATAGAAGAGCAAAAGCTGGCAACAGAACAGAGTGATGAATTCAATACCAAGCTTGAAGCAGAAAACACAAAACTTAAAGGTAACTTGGGTCCTTCTCATATCTGTCTGGCAGTTAGATATCATTCTTTATTTCATCATCATCATCATCATCATCATGGTGACGGTACATGGCCTTGTGATTATAAAGTCATGGGTTTGATTCTGGAAACAAGCAATAAGTGTTGTTGAGGCAGACACTTAATTTTATGTTGTTATTCAGGGTAGGGTTGTGGCCCCTATCATTAAAGCACCCGAGAAAATTCATATAAGTTGCAGCCTCATAGGAGGCCATCTTAACCTACATAGATGTGCGCTGTAAATTTCATTTTCCATTTTTTTCATATCATCATCATTATCATCATCATCATTGTTTTTCACATGAGACATGACAAACTCTCTGGAGCTGGTGCCATGATAAAATGCACCCAGTATACTTTGTAAAGGAGTTGGATATAGGAAGGGTATCCAGCTGTAGTAATCATACCAAAACTGGGAAATATGGAAGAAATGGCCACCAGCTCTTCTGAGAAGACTGTAGCTCCAGTTAAGTACTTACTTGGTTTTTGACAACCCATTCAACCTATGCTAGCCTGGTAAAATGGACATTACACTATGATGATGATGATAATGAAAATTACTTTCTATGCTAGCATAGATTAGATTGACATGTGAGGCAGTGTTTTAAAGCTAGATGCCACTCCCAGCACCAACCCTAAGGAAATGTAAAGATATGATGTACCTATTCTAAAAACTGGGATACACATCTTTGCACAAATTTTAAGTAAATTTCATATGAAATCAGTTCATATAGCTTTCTAAGTAGTCCCTACCCACATATTTCTTCATGTCAAACACTGACCTGCAAGGATTTCAGGTTGACAGAAACCATATTGATTTCATCAATCTGGCATTCACTTTTAGGACGTGGGTGGGGTGGGGGTAAATAGATTTAAAATATATATATAAAACTCTGCTCTTCAAAACTGTCATCTCTAGCACAGGTGTTAGCATATTTCATACCTCCTTAATCCTTGATACCAACCTGGCTTAAACCAGCTCTGGTTCTGTAAAACAAAATTGCCTATTTTAAAGGGTTTCTATTTAAATTAAAGTCTTCCAACATGTTAAGTTACTACCTTATTAATGAAATAATCAAAATTTTAGTAAATTTTTTTTATTAAATAGTTGAAATAGGATAGTGATGGTCATTCCTGGTGACTTCCACACACACATTCACACACTCATTCATAATGTAGCTGAAACTGTGTCCCAAAGATTTGTCTTCCTCTTCAGGGCCAATTATTTCAGTTCTGAACAGCTACTGACTATTTACAAAGCTCAAGAAAAAGGAAAGAAACCAAATCATCAGATCACAACAAGGAAACAATGTTTCCATTGGTCTTTCATTGCTGATACCCTCAAACTATCTGCTGGTTATATTTTCTGGCAGAAAGTGGCAGGATTTAAACTCAACACATAGACACGGATTAGATACTGCAAAGCATCATCTAAAAAGGTCTAAAGTCTGTCATGAGGCTCATCAGGCCAGTGCTTATCCCAGTTTCCGTAGTATGAAGTGACTGAGGGCACAAAACTCCCTCTAGACAGGATGCCAGTCCATCTCAGGGTTAAACCCTCAGCTGTTGCTGGTACTCATTTTCAGCTAAGTACACTGGAGCAACGTGAAATGAAGTGCTTTGCTCCAGAACACAACACACAACCCAGTCCAGAAATTGAACCCACAACATGATCGTAAATCTTACACTACGACTCTTTAACAAATCTTTCAGTCCACAGTAGGAGAACAGCTGCTTAATTTACTACCCGAAATGAATGAAAACCAAATCCGCCTCAGTGGGATTTGACCTCACAGCACAATGAGATGGAACAAATATGGATGCATTTAATCCAACATCCTAATGATTCTGCTAATTTGCCACTGAAAGCTCACAAAGTACCCATATTGAAATACTGCTGTTGCTACACTCACCACATAGATATCATAGAATTGCCTCTCAATGAAGGTCAGCTTGTGGATTAACTAAGAGTAGATAGGAATAAATAGAAGTCGATAAAAATCTCCGATAGATTTTTGGGACTCTGGGAAGCTACACCATGAGTTGTGAAATGCATATGCAAATCATAAATGCACTTGTGTGATGGAGCAGAGTTTCCTTCATTGGCAGTCTTTGTTCCGTATTATCCAACGTGATTCTGCCAGTAGACATTTAGGCATTCTACTATTGTAGTAAATTCACCTGTGTCATCACATGAGTTTTCTCAAAAGAGGAAAGTCAAGTTGACCGAAATGTTGGTGGGTAAATTCAAGGTATGATATATATATATATATTTATATATATGGATGTGCAATGTCAATGTGCGTGAACGGCCAAGCATGGATGTGTTGAGAGAGAAACTGTGTTTAAGAGGGATAAGTTGTAGTGTGCGGGAGAGGAAACTGCGATGGTATGGACATGTGATGCGCATGGAGGATGACCGCTGGGTAAAGAAGTGCCAAGAAATGCCAGTTGAAGGAAGACATAGTAGAGGAAAACCACAAAAAACATGGGTGGAGGTGGTGAGAGCAGACCTCAGATCGCTGAAGCTCACGGTGGAGATGACGAAGGACTGTGACAAGTGAAAAGATGCTGTGCTGAATAGGAGCTGTCCCACCCTTGCAAGCAGGGAAAAGTGGACGTAAAATGATGATGATGGTGATATACTAGTGATCTTGGTAGTCCATAAATATGGAGGAACTTCCCATGCTGGCATGGAGGAGCAGACATTAAATGATGATGATAAGCTGAAGCTGAAGCATACAGACAATATGCCCCCACACCCTCCCATTGCAAAGTGATCGTGGAGGTGCCACAGCAAAAAAGCACCCAGCTCACACTGTAAAGTGGACATGTAGGCACCACAGAAAAAAAGCACCCAGCACTCACTGTAAATGAGGTTGGTGTTAGGAAGGGCATCTGCTGTAGAAATCAAGCCAGAATCAGTTCCCGTATGAGCAAGGCATGGTCAGCCAACCGGCTACTGCCCACAACAGGACAACCCGCCTAACCCATGCTAGCGTGGAAGAGCGGAAGTAAAATGGTGATGATGATGATACACACATATATGTGTACCACTGTATTTATACCGAATATTAATTATACCATATCCCTTATACAACTATAACCTCTACAATAAAAGCTATATACATCAGATATCATTGCGATCATACTTAAGAAAGGATTCTAATATATATATATATATATGCAGAAGTTATATTTAATTTGTTGGGATTCAACAAGCTTAGAAGTTTTATAACTGATATAAAGCACTCAACAGTTAACTGGAGTAAATATTCAATATATTAATAAGTGGAAACTATATTTATAAAACCATAATTATTTTATTATATATATTTCAAGGGCAACCAAGGAAATTTTCGTGCACTTTCATCAGATAAAATACAAAATATCTTTTATAAATGTTGACATACCCGTAGAAAAACAACCTTCAACCGTCAAGGTCGATTTCTACAGGTATGTCAACATTTATAAAACATATTTTGTAGCAGTAGCAGCAATTCACAGTATTAGTAGTAGCTATAGTGATAGTAGTTATGATTGTACAGTGGTGATGTGAGTTTGAAAAGTGCTTAATACAGAAATCACAAAATGACATGAATGTATAGGATGAAGCATGCTAGATAAAGTAGATGTGTGAAAAGGGGTGTATAAATATGTACATATATGAAAGATGGCAATCCACACCTGGTCAGGACGAAGGCAGAGAAAACTCTGGTGGAAGTCCAAAGTACCTCTGACGTGCAAATCGATCATTGGAACTGGGTGTAGGGGCGAAAGAACAATAAAGCCATCAAGTAGCTAGTTCCTTCCAAAGTTTCCCTCAGGATAGCTGGTGCCAACAGCAGAAAAGAACGTCTCACACACACGCACATATATATATATATATATATATATATTTATTTATTTATTTATTTATAGAGTGTAATGGGTTGTAACTTTATTATTGTTTTACTAACTTGAGTACTCAATGCTTAGGTGCGTCCATTTTAGTATAGTATGTGGTGTTGTATAAGCAGAGTATTGATAATAATTGTTTTTACTTTTGGCACAAGGCCAGCAATTATCCCAGTGTATTATTGGTGCTTTATTTTATCGACCCCATAAGGATGGAAGGCAAAGTTAACCTCAGCGGGGTTTGAACTCAGACCATAAAGGGCCGTAACTCTTTGCTGCAAAGCATGGCGTCAGATCCTCTACCGATACTGCCAATCCACCACTCTGCAGAGTATTGATAATAATTCTTTCTACTTTTGGCACAAGGCCAACAATTACCCAGTGCATTACTGGTACTTTATTTTATCGACCCCGTAAGGATGAAAGGCAAAGTTAAACTCGGCGGGTTAATAATGACCCATCCTACCCTTGCTAGCAGGAAAAGATGGAATTAATTGATGATATGTATATATATATACATATCATCAATTAATTCCATCTATATATATATGTCTGTGTGTGTGTAATATATATATAGAGAGATATCATCACTGTTATCATTATACTTTCTATGATGGCATACACACAGAAAAACGAAGAAAGAAATAATAAATAGATATAAATAGATATTTTAAAAATATTAATACATAATTGCATATATATATCATCATCATCACCAATTTACGTCCGTTCTTCCACGCTAGCATGGGTTAGATGGGTTGTCCTGTTGTGGGCAGTGTCCGGTCGGCTGACCATGTCTAGCTCATACGGGAACTGATTCTGGCTTGATTTCTACAGCTGGATGCCCTTCCTAACACCAACCTCATTTATGGTGAGTGCTGGGTGCTTTTTTTCATGGCGCCTACACATCCACTTTACAGTCTGGGCTGGGTGCTTTTTTGCCGTGGCACCTACATTACCACTTTGCATATTGCCTATATGCTTAAGCTTCGGCTTGTACCTGTGGGAAGTCGGGTCTTCTGTATTACTGCGTGACGCCAGAGGTCACGGTCGTGTGTCATGAGAGGTGCAATTGGGTAAATTCGGCTTTTATCACCTCATCCCAGGTTTTCTTGGGTCTCCCTACTCCGCGGCTTCCATCGACTTCTAGTGCTCTACACCTTTTTATGCAGCTGTCATCCTTCATACGTATCACATGTCCATACCAACGCAACCTCCTCTCCTGCACACAGCATTTGATTCCTCTTATGCTCAGTCTCTCTCTCAATTCGTTTATGCTTTGCCGTTCACGTATATTACTATTACACATCCATCAAAGCTTGCAAGCTTCGTTTCTTTGTAATCTACAGACAGCGCCCAGGTCTCACTACCATGTAACATTGCTGTTCATATACACACATCTTACAGTCTGCCTTTCATTTTTGAGGGAAAAGCCTTTTGCAGCTAGCAGAGGCAGTAGCTCCCTGAACTTCTTCCATCCTGTTCTTACCCTAGTACTTTACGAACACCCACCTCCACTGCTAATTCGGTCACCTAGGTAGCAGAAGCTGTCTACTGTTTCTACAGAGCCCTCCCAGACTTTGGTGGAGCTTGTTTCCTGTGGCCGTTTATTATATATACTAGCACGTGTAGTGTGCATATTGATATTATACGCAGGTATCTATCTAGGGCGGGTAAAATTCCTGAGATCTATGGACAAGTTCTCTCCAGCGGTCTCTGTTCCTCATTATCGCTGCCATGTCCTGCGTCTCCAACTGACCAGAGTCTGTCTTTAGGGCATCAACATACGTTAACCTTATATACATCAAATAAAATCATAATTAACAATATATAATACATAGAAATTGAACGAAGACTGCGTTACACTGTCTTATTTAATCAGTAACGTAATCCATGATACATTAAAAAAGACGATATTATATATAAACTGCATTAGGAGAAAATTAGTATGTTTATTTAAGCGATGGCCAACCAGAAGTGTTGACATTTCAGAAATTTTAAAGAAGTGAATCTTTAAATAAACAAAATATATTTAATCAACAGCCACAAAATTTAGTAGATAAATTATGTAATATTCATTCATTATTTATTCAAAGTAATGCAACTTATTTTACTAATGGGATAAAAAATTATAAACCGTATGCAGTCCTGCACTTCTTACTTTATTACAGTTTAGATTTCAAGGGTACCAAAATTTTGGTACGCTCTCATCAGATAAAATACAAAATCTGTTTTATAAATTGGTGACATACACAAGAAACCAGACCTTATCGGTTAAAGGTTCAGTTTGGATAGGGAAAGAAAAATTTCAAATCTTTAGGATGAATATGTAAATGAAACGTAAGGCTGAAAAAAGATTGTTATATTTAGATGCTAGATAAATTTAAATAATTATTAGGATAATTTATAAATGGAAGGAAAAAAAAAGAGGCCAATATTAATATTAGGGTCATCATCATCATCACCGTTTTACGTCCGTTCTTCCATGCTAGCATGGGTTAGACGGGTTGTCCTGTTGTGGGCAGTGTCTGGTCGGCTGACCATGCCTTGCTCATACAGGAACTGATTTTGGCTTGATTTCTACAGCTGGATGCCCTTCCCAACACCAACCTCATTTACAGTGAGTGCTGGGTGCTTTTTCCGTGGCGCCTACACGTCCACTTTACAGTGTGGGCTGGGTGCTTTTTTGCCGTGGCACCTCCACAACCACCTTGCAGTGGGAGGGTGTGGGGGCATATTGTCTATATGCTTCAGCTTGTACCCATGGGAGGTCGGGTACTCTGTATTACTGCGTGACGCCAGAGGTCACGGTCTTGTGTCATCGCCTTTGAGAGGTGTAATTGGGTAAGGTCGGCTTTTATCACCTCATCCCAGGTCTTCTTGGGTCTGCCCACTCCACTGTTTCCATTGACTTCTAGTTCTCTGCACCTTTTAATGCAGCTGTCATCCTTCATACGCATCACATGTCTATACCAACGCAACCGTCTCTCCTGCACACAGCATTTGATTCCTCTTATGCTCAATCTCTCTCTCAATTCATTTATGCTTTGTCGTTCGCGTATATTACTATTACACATCCATCGGAGCATGCAGGCTTTGTTTCTTTCTAATCTACGTAAGTCTTCCACCTTCAGTGCCCAGGGCTCACTACCATGTAACATTGCTGTTCGGATACACGCATCAAACAGTCTGCCTTTCATTTTGAGGGAGAAGCCTTTTGCAGCTAGCAGTGGCAGTAGTTCCCTGAACTTCTTCCATCCCGTTCTTACCCTAGTTATTGTACTTTCTGAACACCCACTTCCGCTGCTAATTCGGTCACCTAGGTAGCAGAAGCTGTCTACTGTTTCTACAGAGCCCTCCCAGAGATTGATGGTACTTGTTTCCTGTGGCTGTTTGCTGCTTGCTTTGGTGTAAGAAAATTTAAGGAATAATTATAAGAAAAAATTATATTTAGAAATACACTATTATTATTAAGATAAAATTGTATGGATCATATCAATGATGGTGTAAAGAGAGTGATATAATTATATTTAATTATTTAATTATATAATCATATATTTTGGTAGTATCTATAAAATAATATGAGAGTTAAGAATGTGTTGAAGTGGTAGAATACCAATTTAAAATTTCTTTTAAAAATTGAGATATACAACACATTATTGGATCTATTCAAATCATGAGTTATAATATTATATAGATAATATTTATAAGTATATTTTAAGGTTGTAAGTATATTTTAGATTATTATATTACAACGGGTTATTTATATAAATATTTTTGGTGAGTATATATATTGTTATTTTCACTAGATAGATAAATTAAATATTTTTATATGTTATGTATGTTAAGGGTTACGAAGAATTTTGTGTTTACATTTCCAATATATAGTTAAGAAAAGGACGTAGTTATAAATTTTATTTGAGAAGATTATTTTGTACATTCAGATTATTTTGTCTATACCGTATAAGTTATTGGTTTTGTCTGATTTTACAAGGATCTTCTTTGTTTTTTCCAGATTGTCTATTTTGTTTTTGAGGCCTTTAAGGTATTCCTGGAAACCAGACCTTAATTTATAGGCCAAGAATACCTCAAAGGCCTCAAAAACAAAATAGACTATCTGGAAAAAGCAAAGAAGATCCTTGTAAAATCGGACAAAACCAATAACTTATACGGTATAGAAAAGGAGGCTTATAATAATTTGATATTGAATGAACTTAGGAAAAACTATAAAAAAACCTCAAATGAAGATCTATCAACCCTAAATAAAGAAGCTACGGAAATTATTTATAAATTAGGCATTCAAAATAAGATAGAACCTTTTATACCTAGGAAACCAAAGATTAATATGAAAGACCACAAAAGAAACTTCGAAGTTGAACTACCAGTTAGACTTATCGCACCAACTAAATCAGATTTAGGCATAATTAGCAAACATATACTAGTACTTAAGCAAAAATCACACCTTAAACTATGGAACGGTACAAATGAAGTAATAGATTGGTTTGTAGACATTAAATTAAAACATAAGAAAAAATTTATACAAATGGATATTGCTAATTACTACTCCTCAATTACCCCTAACTTATTTAATAAGGCACTTATTTATGCTTCAAAATATATGGACTTATCTAGTGAAGAAATAAATATTTTAACCGCACGCAAAACCCTAATTCAATTTAATAACCATCTCTGGACAAGGGCTGACAGACAGAACAATTTCAACATCACAATGGGATCATCTGACTCAGCTCAAGTAACAGACCTCGTTGGTATATTTATTCTTAATGTACTATATAGAAAAATGCCAGAGATAGCCGGAGGTTTATACCGCGACGATATGTTACTTATAGTCGAAAACCATAACAATAGCGAACTTAACAGAAAAAAGAAATCTATCATAGAATTTTTCAATAATTATAACCTTAAATTAGAACTTGAGAATAATAATAAAACTGTTAACTTCTTAGATGTAACTTTAAACCTTAGCTCAGGTCTATATCACCCGTTCCATAAGATTAATGAAAACCTAAACTATGTAAGCTTCCACTCTAACCATCCTAGAAATGTAAAAAATAATATTGTCAATAGTGTCCAGCAACGAATTTCACGCATTTCAGCTAATAAAAATATTTTTGATAACAAGGCAGAATATTACAATGATGCTTTACATAGAGCTGGCTACACAAGCAAAATTAAATACTTAGATAACAATAACATGCAAAATCATCCTAAAATTCACTATAATAATAATAAGCAATTTAACATAAATAGTAAATCAAACAAAAGAACTAGAACTAGAAATATTATTTGGTACTCTCCCCCATTCTCGATAGGCGTTAAAACACCTGTAGCAAACCTATTTTTCAAAGCATTAGATAAATGTTTTCCTAAATCATTCTATTTTTAACAGACATACTACCATTCTATTTTTAACAGACATACTATTAAACTATCTTACTCTACTACGATGAACATATCACAAAATATAAATAGAATTAATAATAGAAACTTAAATTTAAACCCAAACCAAATAAACCAAGATAACAATATTAATATTACTAATAACAGTATTAATACTAATAATAATAGTACTGTTCATAGTAACAATAACTCTGGAAAATGTAACTGTAGAGACGAATCAAATTGCCCTTTACAGAATAATTGCCTAGATAAAAACTTAGTATACAAATCCACAGTAAAAACTAGAGATAAAATATATAACTATATAGGAGCCACGTCTACAAAATTTAAAGATCGCTGGTATAATCACAAACATACTTTTAATAGATCCGATAAAAAATGTTCTACATCACTTTCACATCTAATTTGGTACTTAAAAGACAATAATATTGACTATTCAATCTCTTGGGGAACGATTTCGGAAGCGCCTGCATACCGAAATATGGCTCTCTCAAGAATTTGTCATTTGTGTATTGAAGAAATATTTTATTTACTTACCTGCCAAAACTATTAACAAAAAGAAAGAATTATTCAGTTCTGGTAGACATCGCCAAAGAATGACTTTCAGAAGTATCTTTAATCTATAGAATATATTTCACTTGTTTACATTTTATATGTCTTCATTATGTTTTTGTCGAGATTTTGTGGTGATTTTTAAATGATATTTTTCTTTTTATTTAATATTTTTCAAATGATATTCTTTTTAATGGTTTTCAATGATATTTTGAAATATATCTTTTTGGGGATAATTTTGATAATGTTTCTAAATATACTTATGATGTCTGTAATAATATTTTTTCACTATATAGAATTAAACACATGCATTAATGTAGTTAATACTATCTAAATACATATATAAAAGAATTCTCATCTTTGAAAACATCTAATATAAAATACCTTATAATCATATACAAAATAATATATTAAATTTTTTTTCTTATATTCCGCAAATATCTTAATTGTATATTTCTTTAAAAGTAAATTCTAGAATTAAATGACAAATGTAACATAATTATTTTAACTAAGAAACATTGGAGTTATATTTTCCTTTATAATGTAACACGCTTAAACATTCCTTCTACGTAACAACCAAACTTTACATAAATATTTATTTTCGTTGACTTAATAAATTTTTTTGCAAATGTTTTCTATCTTGATTGAACTATCTGAATGTACAAAATAATCTTCTCAAATAAAATTTATAACTACGCCCTTTTCTTAACTATATATTGAAAATGTAAACACAAAATTCTTCATAACTCTTAACATATATAACATATATGAAAATATTTAATTTATCTATCTAGTGAAAACAACAACATATACTCACCAAAAATATTTATATAAATAACCCGTTGTAATATAATAAACTAAAATATACTTATAAATATTAACTATATAATATTACAACTTATGATTTGAATAGATCCAATAATTTGTTGTATATTTCAATTTTTAAAAGAAATTTTAAATTGGTATTCTACCACTTCAACACATTCTTAACTCTCATATTATTTTATAGATACTACCAAAATATATGATTATATAATTAAATAATTAAATATAATTATATCACTCTCTTTACACCATACAATTTTATCTTAATAATAATAGTGTGTTTCTAACTATAATTTTTTCTTATAATTATTCCTTAAATTTTTTTACACCATAGTATTAATATTAGCCTCTTTTTTTCTTTTTTTACTTCTTCCATTTATAAATTATCCTAATAATTATTTAAATTCATATAACGATCTTTTTTCAGCCTTATGTTTCAACCTCATTTACATATTCATCCTAAAGATTTGAAATTTTTCTTTCACTATCCAAACTGAACCTGAACTGATAAGGTCTGGTTTCTTGGGTATGTCACCATTTATAAAACAAATTTTGTATTTTATCTGATGTGAGCGTACCAAAATGTTGGTACCCTTGAAATATATATAATAAAATAAATATGGTTTTATAAATATAGTTTCCATTTATTAATATCATTGATATTATACTCCAGAAAATCTGTAGAGTGCTTCGAATCTGTTATAAATAAATTTGTTGAATAACCAAATATCTCTTTGCTTATATATATATATACAGTGCCCCACAAAAGTTTACAACACATTAGGAAAAATGCAGTTTCAGGTATTTTTAATAAAGTTAGGGTAATGAAAATTTAACTACTGATAGAACATATAATGAGGCATTTAATGATACAATCATATTTTTTTTAAAAATAACAAGGAAATAACTAATGAAGAAAAATCAATATTTTTATAACGCAAAAGTTTATAACACATTTTATATTTATCGCTTTTTTTCAAGAAAATTCTTAAAATTTTAGATTTAAAATTCAGTAGAATGTTCTAGATTAGGTTTAAGGTAACTTCTAAGGACTATTAAAAACATTACGTCATTATTTGCCTGACAACCATCCTGTAAACATTGACAACCGTCCTGTAAACATTGACAATATGGGGAAAAATAAACTGATTGATCAAGACCTCCGTAAACGCATTGTAGACCTTCATACAAATGGTGTTGGTTATAAAAAGATATCTTGTCAGTTAAATGTGCCATTGAGTTCAGTTGGTACTATAATTCGTCACTGGAAATCTCATCATTCCATCTGTCCTCTAATTAGTTCTGGTCGTCCTAGAAAGATAACGGAACGTGCAGCTCGGTTATTGATGAGAAAGGTTGGCAACGAACCCCGGTGTACTCTTAAAAATCTTCAGGATGACCTAGAAGGAAGTGGAGTAAAAGTGAGCACAGATACAATTAGTCGTTCACTTTGTCGATATGATATCTTCTCGAGGTCTCCAAGGAAAACACCACTTCTTATGAGGAAACACGTTCTTCGTCGATTAAACTTTGCAAATGAGCATCTCATCAAACCTGCGTCATTTTGGGAAGGTGTACTTTGGTCGGACGAAACAAAGATTGAACTTTTTGGTCGAAATGCTGTGGCAAAATTCTGGAGAAAGAAAGGTACTGAATATTCGCTGAAGAATACTATTCCAACTGTAAAATTTGGAGGTGGATCAATCATGGTCTGGGGTTGCTTTAGTGCCACAAGGTGTAGGAAATATTGAAATAATAGAAGGAAGAATGGGTGGCGCTTATTATAGAGGTATTTTGCAAAGGAATTTACATCAAAGTGCACATTCTCTCAGCTTAAAGCCAGGTTGGTTTTTTCAACAAGATAATGATCCAAAGCATACTGCAAAGCTAACACAATCTTGGTTAAGTACCAATGAATAAATGTTCTAAAATGGCCAAGTCAGTCTCAAGATCTTAACCCGATCGAAAATTTATGGAGAGAACTGAAACTCAGAATTCAAAAAAGGAAACCCCAAAATATCCCTGAACTTAAGAAAATTTGTTGTGTAGAATAGATAAATATTAGCCAAGAAACATGCAAGAAGTTTGTAGGAGGCTACTCCGTACGCCTACAGGCTGTAATTAGCAACAAAGGTTACGCTACGAAATATTAAGAGATAATTTAATAAATGTATTGTAAACTTTTGCGTTATAAAAATATTGATTTTTCTTCATGAGTTATTTCCTTGTTATTTTTTTTTAAATATGATTGTATCATTAAATGCCTCATTATATGTTCTATCACTAGTTAAATTTTCATTACCCTAACTTTATTAAAAATACCTAAAACCGCATTTTTCCTAATGTGTTGTAAACTTTTGCGGGCCACTGTGTATATATATATATATATATATATATATATATATATATATATATATATGGGTGTCGTTCTTTTCTGCTGTTGGCCCCAGCTATCCTAAGGGAAACTTTGGAAGGACACTTCCATACAAGCGAGATACACTCTCGACCAATCCCACATCAAATGGAACAAAACCATCTAACCCATGCTAGCATGGAAGATGGATGTTAAACGATGATGATATATATATATATAGTTCGGAAAACAAAAAGCAAACAAATCCAGGAGTAAATAGGACATGAAGTGGAAAATAGAAGTTGTAAAAAAACAGAATATTAGGAAGTGAGAGGGGTGTATGGATCTTGGAGGACACATGTGTGGTGATGCGTGAAGGGGAAGGAAAAACTGCGTCTAAGCAGGGATCGCAGAAGTTGAGGTGTGTGTGTGTGTAGATGTACGTTTTTGTGTGTGTATGCATGGATGTAAGTGTGAGAGTCTGGTGGGGAGCGGGTATGTGTATGTATATATCACTATATATATATATATATAAAGAACAATGAAAATAAGTAAATCATACAAGCTGCAATAATATTGAGTTTTTTTTTTTTTTCTTTTTTTCACAAACTGAAATCCAGTATGATGGCAATAAAAGCTACATTGGCTTCCTTCTAGCGTTATTTGGGGGAAAGTAATGTGATTAGTTGTTCACACAAGTAAGACTAGAGTTTGAAGCAGTTGCTACTCACCTAATATGTCACTTGTTACTTCTCTATTAATATTCTTCTAACTTTTGTCACCTCACCCAGCCTGATATTTCAATTATGATCAATAAGATGGTGATAATGTTTGTTGTAAGAGAAGGCAACAAACAGGAAAAAAAACTTTCCCAATATTGCAATACATATGCATACAAACACACTCATATAGATATAGATAGTGTGTATGTATTCTCATTCTATTGTCTAATGTCAAATACTTGAGTATATATGGGTACATTTATACCAGCTAGATATAAAAAATATAATACATAGATGAATTACCACACATCAGTAGTCTCAATCAGTAGTTTACATTATAATAAAATGCAAGTAAATCCATTCCACATGCCACCACCATAAATGAAACTGAAGGGTCAGCCAGCCTCGTGGTCCTGGCAGACAGGATGGAGAAGACATTGATCCGGAAGATGGCAAGAGAGACGAGCTGGAACAGCCACTCCATCTCACAAGGCTCACACATGTGGGTAGCCATCTCTGCTCCGGGTTAGTAGGTGGATAAGTAGATAAATAGACAGATGGATAGATATATAGGTAGATAGATAGAGTAAGGAAGATGGTTAGGTTGGTGAATAAATAGATAGATGGATAGACAGATAGATACATAGATTGATATATATAGGTAGATTATAATATATATAATAGATAGATTGATTGATAGATAGGTTAGTAGATACTCAGATGGATGTCCATATGTATGGCTTTCATAGAAAGATTGAAAAATATGGGTGACATGAGATAAAGAAATATATTAACATCTGGGAAGTCATGATATATAAAACATGTTATGCTTGGTTTCCTTTAATACAATAGATCAATCTAATCTATGTCACTAGCTAAAAACAATATTAATTATAGTCTATTGTCAAGTAATATATGAATAACTATGTATATCTGTTATATGAGATGTAGATGTATATGTACATGCATGGGTCTATTATATATCATAATAGACTAGTACATAACTTGTTTTACAATGGATTAAATCATATTCAGTTTCTTCACCAATCTCTCCAGGGAAACATGCATGCTTCACTGAATATGTAATGTTAGTGTGCCTGAATAACAGAACAGGAGTGAACTGAGAGAAAAGTTGAGTATAAGAGGGATTGAATATAGCATGCAAGAGAGACGTTTGAACTGGTATGGTCATGTGATGTGTAAGGAGAGTGAGAATTGTATAAAAAAGCAGTGTCCTGAGTGCTTGAAGTAGATGAAACATGTAGGAGAGGGAACCAAGAAAGACATGAGACAAAGCTGAAAACTGAATCTCACAAAAGAGATGTCACAGGACTAAGCTGATTGGTGATATGCCATAATACAAAAGACATCTTAACTAGTGCAAGCACTGTGATACTAAAAAGTAACCATTGTGAGAGATAGGCAGTTACACTATTTGGCAATCAAAGGCAATATAAGTTTTAAGAGGACTTTTCAGTCTGGCTGAGCATGTGACAACCTCTGTAGTGCTGGTGTCAAGATTTCCCAGTTAGCCTACAAACTTTTCATTGAATAATGGTTAGGGTATTTGGATTACAATCGTAAGATCATGAGTTCACTTCCTAAGAGTGCATTGTGTTCTTTAGCAAGACATTTTATTTCACGTTGCTCCACTCCACTTATCTGGTAAAAAATGAGTTGTAGATGTAATTCAGTGGGCCGGCCTTGTTTCACACTGTCTGTGAAATGCTCAGCCATTTGCACGTTAATTTCATGAGCAAGCTGTTTCATTGTTTGAACAACTGGGACACTCGTCAGAAGTAATGGAGGTCAAACAAAGAACTATACAAGTAGACAACAGCATTACTCTATATATACTGTTGTATTTTCTCGGTAAAGTCTTTATCCTACATAATATCTCACATAATATCGAATCTATGCGATTTTGATATTATTTATTTTGAAGTGATGTAGTTCCAGGGAAGAAGGAACTGTACATTATACAGTGCAAGATTTTGGAACAGTGATGTGGTTTGAATGAGGGGAGACAGGTTTAGTTGATATATAGATACATATATGCACATATGTATAAAATAAGTATGAGTAGCTGGTTTCAGCCTGTTTAAACAGAAGGAGGAGAGAGAATTCTGGTTGGATATGGTCAGTTTAACTGCTAAAGGGTTAAACTCAGAACTAAACAGTGGCAGAACAAGTACTGCAAGGCATCTTCTTCATCACTCGATTAATTCTACCAATTCACTACCTTGGCCTGGTACCAACACAACAAAGGGACACAGTATTGTCAAACATCTATTATAACTGTTTCATAAATCTTTTGTTTTTGTCTTTTACATTTTAATTTGAAATATTATTTTGTTAAAATTTTGTTAATTTGAAATATTATCTTGTTAAAATTCATGTGGTGAAACTTTGCATATAATTTTAATGTTACAGATGACATTCAACTGCTAGCTAGTAAATTTGGCACTTTGCAGATTGACTTCAACAGCTGTGAACAAGATGCCAGGTTGTCATCATTCAGTTATGAATCTGTCATTAAAGAAAAGGTAACGTTCCAATTTCAACCCTTTCTTTGCCATATTTCTAATTAAAGGTGCTGGCTATTATTTTCAAATCAGTGTGAAAATAATCCAGAATTTGGAGGGATTTAGTAACATAACTTCTTTATTATTAAGCTAATGTTTGGAGAATAAAATTCTGATGGAAGGGTTTTAGATAGATATAAACAGTTTTGTATTGTAGAATCAGTGGTCAATTTTGGGTGTTTTGGTGTCAAATAGATTAAGCTGACCAATTCTCACATGTAGGCCAAAGAATAGTCCTTGGTTATGCTGTTTACTTAAAATTTAAGTTGAGTAGGTGTCATAATCATTAGCAACTGCAGTGGTATTGGTATCATCATCATCATCATCAACCTTTAATGCATGTTTTGTCTATTTTTTTTTTCTTTATGAGTTGGTCTACATCCCTTCCAAGGTTGATGAGTTTGACAGGGTTGACATCGCTCTTAAACAGCTGCAGTAGCATCAGTGCTGTTATTGGTTATATGAGGCTGCTAAAAAAACAGTGGGGTATCATCATCATCAACGTTTGTATATCCATTCTTCTATACTGGGCATGGGTTGGACAGGGTCTTTTGAGGCGCTTTACAGCCAGATGCCTTCCTGGCACTAAGCATTTTTGTCACTTCCTTCAATGCACAGGCATACTGAGTACCTATTTTAAAATTGGGACACGTATATACATGTGTGCATATATGTATCTATATATCAACTAAACCTATCTCTCCTCATTCAAACCACATCACTGTTCCAAAATCTTGCACTGTATAATGTACACTGTTCCTTCTTTCCTGGAACTACATCACTTCAAAATAGCCTCTCTCTTAGAGACTATTTAACTTTTTTTTTTCAGTTATGTCCCTTTAATGCTTTCATGTCCAGTATTTTAGGGCTTATACCCTTTAATTTTCCTGTCTGAAAACTCACTTATATACCCATATTCTAGGGCTAATTCCCTTTAATCCTTCTTTCAGTAAGTTCTCATATCTTAATGCTTTATCCTTTTAATCATCCTAGCCTGGAAACTCACATTATTTCCCATATATCCCTTCAATTTTTAGGGGTTAGAAAACCACATAAAACACCCTACCTAATCCATCTTCCTTGAAAGCCCATATTAAATCTCATATCTTAAGGGATATATTCCTTTAATCCTCCTATCCTGAAAACCTATATAAAATTCCATATCTTTGCACTATATCTATTAAATCTTCCTTTCCTAAAGTTCCCCTTCCCCATATGTTCCTCCTATCCTATAGATATAAATAATTCTCAATGTATAGTTTAAAAATCATGACTATTCCAGATACCAATCTTCTTGAGGTTTATCTTGCCACTTGCTATCTTTTCCCCATCAGTTATGTGTCTGCTTTGCTGTTCCACATTGGTTAAATATTGATTAGATGATCATAATAGCTTGTCATTTCATTTGAGTGGAAGAGAACGTTGAGCTTGTGGAGTTTAGAGTACTTCCTTCACTGATGATTATGGAGGTGATGGTGGTAAAGATGGCAATAGTTGTGATGGTGGTGGTGGTAAAGTAATCATAAAGATGATGGTGAGCAAGACAAGTACTGATGATGATGGTGTTGATGGTGATGGCAATGATGATGGTGTTGATGAGGCTGATAAAAGTTATGATGATTATGATAATGACAATGCTGACAAAAGTGAATGTGGAGATTATGGGGGTTATTATAGTAAAGTAGTTATAATGATGATGATGGTGGTTGTGGTGGAGGCAGCTGTGATAGTGGTGGTGGTGGAATCAGTGGTGGCAGTGATAACATACAGTAGTGATGATGATGAAGATGATGATGATAGCATAATTGCTTGTCTCATTGTGGCAGTAGTGATGATACTAAAAATACAGTTTCAGTAGGTGGCTGTTCTATTACTGCTTCACCATCCAATATATTATTGATAATAATGGTGATGGTGCTGGCAACAGCAGTAATGGTGGTGGTGGTGGTGGTGGTGGTTGTGGTGGTGGTGATGATGATGATTGATGTATCAGTCCCTACAGATGACAATATATCTCTGAAAGAAATGGAAAAATTATCCAAATATAAAGATCTAAAAATATTAGAAGGTATAAAAGAAATGTTTTTGCTTTGAAATTTACACTAATAAATGAATATATTGAGACGTGGTCCCCCAACCTATCTAGCAGGACAGTAACTCCAATAAACTACTGACTTGGTCAAACTATCCAAACAATTCCAGTGTGTGGGGGAGGGGGGTTGTAGACATAAAATGATGCTGATGATGATGATGATGATAGATATAAATAAAATAAAAAACAAATAAGTCATCCACCCATATACAGGTGAGAAACTGACAGGTTTGATCAGGACACCCCATATGACACTGGCCACCTGGCCAACTACTTTGAAAATATGTTTAGTCTTGAAGGTGCCTGTTGAGAAAGGACCCATGTCCTTCTGGAAGTTAACATATTCATAGACAGTTCATAGACTGTTCTTGAAGTCCATCTACTCCTTAACTCCTTAATGGTCAAACCGGTCAAAACTGGCCAGAATTCTCTACCTCTTTCTGTTGAAACTGGCTGTAACTGGTCGCTCAAACTGATGTTAAGGTATTGTTCTCAAAATAAATACTTTCAAAATCTCATAGATTCGATATTATGTAAGATAATTATGCAAGGTAAAGCCTTTACCATGAAAATATAATACTATATATAGAGTAATGTGAATGCTAAAGGGTTAATCTATACATTATTCACTTCATCTTCCTGGTGAAACAGAATAATAATAATGATTTCTGATTTAGGCATAAGGCCAGAAATTTTGAGAGAGGAAAGTCAATTAAATCGACCCCAGTGCATTACTGGTGCTTTATTTTATTGACCCTGTAAGGATGAAAGGCAAAGCTAATGTTAATGGGATTTGAACTCAGAAAGTAAAGGGACCTAACTCGATGCCATAAAGCATGTTATTTGATGCTCTACCAATACTGCCAATAACAGAGATGATGATATAATATGATGATGGTGATGATGATCAGAGAATTTTTCGACTGAGCAAAGTTATAAATAAACGTACACTGTTTTAGATTTAGAAAACAGTGTTCAGAGCCATTAACAAGAACCTATTTAATTTATTTGCTTTATTTTTATGTATATGCGGAAAATGGATCAAGATCTCTTTAATAGATAGTGCCAATACAATCCATAATTTGTAATGTATATATTTTGCTGGAACTATTATTTATTGGATTGGATATAAAGGTTGATAGGATTTCTAGAAAGTAGTTGTAATTGAGAGCAGTTATTGTTATTGTTATCATTGCTTTATATATATATATATATATCATCATCATCATTTAACGTCCATTTTCCCTGCTAGCAGATATGCTATATATCATGACAACCCCACCAGTATCTAAGGCACAGACATAGCTGTATTTTTAAGGGTTTCATGGGTTTCACTCCTACTGCAGTTTGGACAAGTGTCTTCTATATCCTCAGATTAACCAATGCCTTGTAAGTGAAATTTTATTGACTAAAAATGCAGAAGCCTGCCATATATATATATATATATATATATGTGTGTGTGTGTGTTGTCCATAAATGTGTTTACATTTGTGTCTGCATTTATGTTCCATAGCATAGTATTTCAACAAAATGTGACTAAATCCTTTTATAGTGGCCACAGTTTAATGAATGAACCCAATAAAAGGATTAAAGTATATAAATTGATATTTCTAATGAATATCTTATGGCTAAGAGGCAATAACAAAATGTTTGGTGAAAAAAAAAAAAAATTCTTTCAGATCTCAAGCATCAGATTGTAAAGAATGCCTCTGCCTAGACTTGAAGCATGCTCTACACTGTGTCATGCAATGACTGGTTGTATGTATGTGATGGTGGGGAAGATACACTGACTGGTTGTACACGTATGTATGTGGTGGTGGTGGGGCAGGTGCAGTGACATATTTAAATGCCATCCTGTTCCTATATGATCCAAAGGTTTGTCATGGGGGGGCAAGGCAACAGGTATCAAACAAGAAGCCAAATGCTTCTGGCTTTATAAAGATTGTGTGCGTGTGTGCATGTGTTGTTGTTTATAGTATTAAGTGCTTGATCTTCTAAAAGTAAGTAATTTTTTCTCTTTTACAAATGTCTCGTTTCATTTCTTTCCTGAAATATCAGTCTAACAAATCTAAATAAGATTTCTAAGATATTTTTTTCTTGTTTATAAAACAACTGTCATCATTTTACATCTGTTTGCTCATGCTCTCATTGGTGTGCAGATAACCATGTTTTGCTCATATGTCCCATATTTTGGCATGGTTTCTGCAGTTCAATGCCCTATCTAACATCTAACAGTAATAAAGGTGATGATAATAATATCTAACATAAGTAGCAGGTCACAAATTTTAGAGGAGTCATATGATAGTAGTAACTAATAATAAAGTTGATCATAGAGAAAACTGTGAGAAGGGAAACATGAAGAGAAAAATAGCAACTAAACATCCTTCATATCACTCTGTAACATCATAAAAAGAAGGACATATTAGATAATGTATTCTTTCGACTGAAAAAAAGGGAAAGGCAAAGTCCGATACAGCTTGACACCAGTGACATCATAACTCATTTGTACAGCTGAATAAACTGGAGCAATTTAAAATAGTGTCTTGCTCAAGAACACAACACATCACCTGGTCCAGGAATCAAACTTACAACCTCACGATTGAGAATCCGATGCTGTAACCACTAAGCCACGCACCTTCACTAACACATACACACACATACACACATACATATATATTCAATTCATTATGTTGCTGCAAGGATTAGCATGACAGTGTTGGCTGTATGGGGGTTTTTGAAAGTTGTATACTGATTTCTAATTCAGGCACAAGGCCAGTAGTTTTGGAAGAAAGGGAAAGTCAGCCATATCAGCCTCAGTACATAACTGGTACTTTATTTTATTGACCCTGGAAGGATGAAAGACAAAGTTCACCTCACTAGGATTTGTACTCAGAATGTAGAAAGTCATAACTAAATACTGCAATGTATTGTTTCTGCTGCTCTGTTTCTTCCAATCTACCAAACTATTTATATAGTGATAATAAAATACTGTGAACATAACATTATTCCAACCATGAAAGATAAATAACGTTAGTGATGGAGGCTTCCAAATTCCCTTGCCAATTCTGCAGCTCCTGTGTTGTACTATACATTATGTTGCTGTGAGGATTAGCATGACTTAGTTAGTAGTGTGGGCAGTATGTGAGTTGTTGGACGTTGAATATTAGCAGTAATAATATTAATAATAGTTGAATAAATTTATGATATTAACCTGTTAGACAGAAACATTACTATAGGGATCACAGGATCAAGTGGTGACTATACATGCAATGAAGAACCCATTAATAACATCATAATTAGCTGTTGTGCATTGGGAAAGGACACATAGGAGTTATTTATTCAATTGACTGTGAGCATTGCCATCTACAGGACTAATCCACACTGTGTTTCTACCAACATGAATTAGATAGCATGCATCTGTGTGAAATCTCATATTTTTCTTTTGATACCAAACCACCTGAAACCAACCATGATTGTACAATGCTAAGCTCTATGTTTTAAATTGTTTATATTGATCTAAAAACCTTTCATAATAATTTTAGTAAGAACTCTTATGTTTTGTTTGAATCATCATCATCGTTTTTACATCCATTTCAGCCCAGCATTTCTCCACTCATCAAGTTCCTTCGTCATCTCTGCGAATCACAGTGATTTGAGATCAGCTCTCCCCACCTCTGCCCAGGCCTTCATTGGTCTATCACTATTACGGCTTCCTTCTACTGGGATTTCCTGGCGCTCATCATATGCATCATATCCTGATCATCATCTATATGCATCACATGTCCTTACCAATGCAATCTTCTCTATTGCATACCACATCAGATTCCTCTTAAGCCCAGTTTCTCCTTCAGTTCATCCTAGCTCTGCATTTCTTTCACATTTACATTGCATAGCACTTCGCACACAAGTGTCATGCAGCTGTCCATTTGCACATTGGAAGAAACCTTTTGTTGTCAACATTGGAGTATCTCTCTAAATTTCTTCCATCCTATCCTTATTCTAGCTATTATGCTACTCTGTCAAAGGCTTTTTCTAGATAAACAGAAGCTAAATGTAGTGGCTTACTTATTCTTGGCTAGGGACTTATAGTTATTTCACTAAAAAGAGGACATCTGTAGTACTTTTCCCAGACACAAAACTGGACTGCATCTCATCTAATTTGACTCTTTCCCTAATTAGCTATGCTAGAACTCTTTCCATCACTTACATAACTTAGTCCATTGGTTTTATTCCTCTGTAGTTGCTCCTTTCTAGGGCATCACCTTTGCCATTGTAGCAAAATATGATTGTACTGCTGCACCAGTCATTGGGTATGACTCTGTCCTGTATTATCTGATTGATTATGCAAGTTACTAGTTTGGCCCCTACTTCTCCCAATGCTTTCAGCATCTCAGCAACTATCTCTGATTGTCCTGTAGCTTTACCATTCTTCATCTCCTTGATTGCTTCTTTGACCCTATAACTGTCAATTTTAATAGCTGGTACCTCTGTTGGGTCAGCTGGGTGTAGTCTCTCTTCTTCCCATTCATTCTCTACATTCATCAATCTCTCATAACATGTCCAGACCTCTTTCTTTTGAGCACCAGTGTCATTTATAATACACTTTTCCCCAACAACATCCCTATTTATACTGATACACTGCCTTGCAATGTGGGACACTTCGTGTCTCTGATCCTCACATCACAAGACATTGGCAAACTTTCTTTCTTCAGCTTCTGAGCTATGTATACCTGTCATCCAGCTTTTCTCTTAGCTCCTGATACTGAGCACTGGTACCCCCATTTTTCCAGTCTATCTCTGCCTGTTTCTTGACTTTAATGACTCTATCGTCTGTGCTGTTCCACCACCAAGTCATCTTCTGTCTGGCTGGTGCTTTACTCCAATCACATTTCTCATCAGTAGTTCACATAAAAATTTCCAGTTGTCCTCTATGTCATATGCATCCAATAGGATTTAAGAGTAACATCCTTTAGCTTCCAAACCTTCCGTCTTCAAACAAGATACTGTGCATCTTGTTCCGTCGTGTGTTTATACTGATGTCACTAATAAATAACTTGTGTTGGGATGTACATGCTTCCCCAGGGAAGGCATTAGCGTTTATTACTGTCTGTCTATCTCATTTTACAAGTAAGAACTCAATCTGGCTTGTGTTTTTGCCAGATTGGTATGTGATCAGATGGCTGGCCAGTTTCCGGAAATTTGTATTGCAGATGGTTAGTTCATTTGTATTGCAGTTTCAGGAGCCTGCTTCCCTCTTCATTTCTTGAGCCATACTCATAGCTGCCATAAACTCCAGTGAATCCATCCTGGTACTGTCCAACATGTCCATTGAAGTCACCTGCTAAGATGATGAAGTTTCTTTCATCAGTAACTGAGGTTGTCTATAAAAGTTCCTTATAGAACCAGTCATTTTGTTCTTGACTCAGACCTGCCTGTTGTACATAGGTAGATGTAATTGTCACCATTCTATTTCCTAGAGTTAATCTAAACTTGATGATTCTGTCTATCTCTAACTATCTCTATCACCTTATCTGTTGTGCATAGGCAGATGTGATAAATAATTAGAAAGTTAGTCATTCTTGAGTATTTTCAAAACTATTTGAAAATCATAGGCAGTGTCTTTCATTAGAAATATGGTAAATCTCAATTGAGGTGTATTACCTGATGCTGTTGACATAAGAACAACTAATCTAGAAATAGAAATGTTCTTGTGTTTCCAAGCTCCTACTAGGACTAAAAAGGCTTCTGTCACTGTGTGTTTAATGTATCCCTAGATTCAGGTTACTTATTAATACAAGAGATAACTTTAAATTATATTTTGGCTCATATATCATAAGTTCTGACAAATTCTTTGATATCTTTACAAAGATTTGACCACCTAACATGAGACTTTGCTTTCTTCTGTGTTTATTATACACATGTGTGTGTCATTAATTCTGGAAAGAATGTTTGTATGACAAAATTAAAAAATAAATAGCCTCTCTTTTTTTTTTTTTTTTTTTTTTGTATTTAAGATAAGATCATTCTTTCCAGTTAATTCAGAATTTCTGGCAAATTGTCATTCTGAAAGATTTATTCTAGACCAGAGTTTCCAAAACCTTTTTAGATCATCAACCTTTTCATAGAGTCCTTGACCACTCATCATCAAAAGCATGTAAAAAATGTATATTATCAAGGGCGGTGCCCCAGCATGGCCTCAGCCGGATGGCTGAAACAGGTAAAAGAGTAAAAGAGTAATATAAGTAAATAAATTAATCAGTAAACAGGTAAAATAAGGTGACAACTAATTTTATATAAATCAGAAACTTGTATAAGCAAGTTGCATTTTATTGTATTATTTTATAGATTTTCATTTCTTATGCAAATGTTAGGTTTTGGACCCTCAGTTCAATCGGCTTCCAGGGTCAATCTCAAAGGGTTCGCATTAGTTAGTTATATTACTAAGCTCTTTATTCTTGACAAAACAAATTGAAAATGATAGTGTGTTTCATTTAAAAAACAGTAGTGAATGGTTAAGTGCCTGTTCTTGATAGATTCTCCAGTGAAGTCATTTCATATTGCTGTAAGAAGAGGCTCAGTTATATGTATGGATTTTGATATAAACCAGCGATAATAGTTTATCAATCCCAAAATATTTTTCAATTTCTTCTTTCGATTTAGGAACACTAATCCATCAGATTTTGTCTATTAGACTATAAGACTTTCATTCCAGCCTTTGAAATATCGATTCATTAGAAATCTATGGAAGATGTGTGATTAATGTATTTATTTGGGTTAATCAATACATTGGCTCCTTTCAACCTAGCAATAACTGCATTTTCTCAATCTTACACTTAATTCTGGGCTGCTACAAAGGTGAGTTTGTGGTTGAGATAGGTAATCATGCCATTAATTTCTTTCAATATAGACTCCATACAGGGGTGGTGGATTGGCAGAATTGGTAGTGTGTTGAATAAAATGTCAAGCAGTATTTGTTCTGGCTCTTAACATTTTGAGTTAAAATCCTAACACAGTCAATGTTGACTTTAATCTTTCTGGGATCAATAAAATAAAGTACCAGTTAAGTACTGGGGTTTATTTAATCAACTTTGTGCTTCCTCCAGATTTTCGGCCTAATGCCTAAATTAGGAATCAATATTGACTCTATTTAATGTCTGGAAATGAAGTTGCTATTTTTGAGATGTATGTGAAGTCTATTGGCTAAGTAAAGACCATTGCTTGTATTTATTGCATGCAATCTCTTACAATCCTAATCAAAACTAATCTGCCAAACCAATTTTCATTTTTTAAATCAAGTTTGACTCTTGTCATTTAAGTGTACTTTGTAATCAGCACACATTCTCGGTTTAGAATCTTTCTTTCACACCCAAGCAAATGATGATGCGTTGTTGTTGCCTTTAAACAGACAAGGAATTATGATTCCAATCACTTAAACATTGAGAAATTTCTAACCTCTTTTTTTTTATGTGTACAGGAATAGATCTTCTGAGCAAATTTTATTTGTGACTAAAGTTGATACTAACATTTTAGCATTATAACCTTTGATCAGAAATATAGTAACATTTTACTATATTTTAGAATGTCTGCACTAATTAACCCTTTTGATACCAAACCATATGAAACCACACTGGCTTAATGATAAAATCTGTTTATTTTAAAGTGTTTATATTTATCTAAAAACCTATCATAATTTTATGTAAGAACCTATGTTAAGCTGTGTTCCAAACACCAGCTTGGTAATGAAAAGTTACTTATATTTCTAAATCCCTCAAAAGGTTTGATTATTTTCATAATTATTCGAAAACCATAGTCAGTATCTTTCATTAGAAATATGGTAACGACAGGGTTAATCCAAAGTTATAAGTGCTATTTTATTTTATCTCCATGGTCAAAATGATGTTGTAGTGTCAACTACCTCTAGTTACTTCTGGTTTTGAAGTGTCTATCAATACGTTTGAGGATAAATGATGATCCTCCTCATCACTTTTACATTGACTTATCCATGTTGACATGGTTTGAACAGAACTTTTTAAAACAATGTTTTATAGCCAGATGCCCTTCCTGACACCAAACCTTTTAGTCACTTCTTACGAAATGCAGGGTGTACTTATTCCCAAGTGGATACACACAGCCAGATGGTAATTTTAATAGATAAGCTGCGCCTGTATTCACTTAAATTTGAACTGAGTGTCCATTCAACTTATAATCAACATAATGCAAATTGTCGTTTGTTGCTCAATTAATATTCAAAGCTGTTTAGAACTCATACCTTTCATACTAACCTTATAGAGAGACTTGGTATAATTCAAACAAACTACCTTGCACACTTGCACCTCTCTAAGACAATGTCACTGGATTGAGATCTTTGGCACCACGCAGTATTACAGAAGACCTGCCTTACCTATGTGCAAAGCTAACCTACAGTCAGTAGGCCGCTCCAAACCAAACACCCCAAACCACTACTCCACTCCATCCTCCCAACCGTATTTTGTACTTATTGTTTTACTTATTTTTTACATCTTTATCATTTTCGTTTTTACTTATTTATACTTTTATTATCGTTAATCATCTTTTATTATTGATGTTATTGTTTTCATTCACTTGATTCTACGATGTATCTATAAATACCAATGCCATGTGTTACACTCTCCAGTATTCCGATGATTTGATCAGAGACGCACACTGTATTTAAGGTCGAGTGACGCAATTTCAAGTGATTAGCAGTCTTTAGACTCACCTGATCAATGAAACAATTGTTAATACGGTAAATAAAACCCTTTTTGTACAGCCGACCATGTTATTCTTCACTCTTTCACTATATATAGGGGTAGTGGGATGGCGGTGTATATTTGGTTAAGAGGTGCCTACTGACTGTAGGTTTTGCTTTGTACATAGGCAAGGCGGATCTTCTGTATTATTGCGTAGCGCTAAAGATCTCGGTCCAGTGACATTGTCTTAGAGAGGTGTAAGTGTGTAAGGTCGGAATTTATCAAATCGTCCCAGGTTTTTCTGGGTCTGCCTACTCCGTAACATCCATTATTTTGATCGCCCTGCACTTTTTTATACAGCTGTCGTCTTTCATGCGCATTACGTGACCATACCATTCTCTCAAGTAAACACCATCTGATCCCTCTTATTCCTAATTTCTCACTTAGTTCATTTATGCTTTGCCGTTCACGTATATTATTATTACACATCCAACGGAGCATGCAAGCTTCGTTCCTCTCCAGTCTGCGCAGGTCCTCTGCACACAATACCCATGTCTCACTGCCATGTAACATTGCTTTTCATATGCAGGCATCATACAGTCTGCCTTTCATTTTTAGAGAGAAACCTTTAGCGGCCAATAGCGGTATAAGCTCTCTGAACTTTTTCCATCCCGTTCTGACTCTGGCTACTGTACTTTCAGAGCACCCTCCACCACTGCTGATTTTGTCACCCAGGTAACGGAAGGTGTCCACTATTTCTATAGAACCATCTGGGCAATGGAAGGAGCAAGTATCCTGTGTGCACTTGCTACTAATTATTACACCTGAGCACCGGCCACATATAAAATCTGTTCTTAGTTAGCTTACTTGTGATCCCACTACATCTTTTATGCACCCATACTTTGCATTTGGGACATAAAATGGAGTTTCTGCCTACTCTTTTCCTACACACTGAGCATGGCCATTTCCCAGAGGGGACCAGTGCCCTATTTTCCTTCCTACATACTAGAACTTTAGTCTTAGACAAGTTAATTTTAAGGCCTTTTGATTCTAGGCCATGCTTCCATGTTTGGAATCTCTTCTCTAGTACAGCCATTGATTCAGCTATAAGCGTTAGATCATCTGCATATAGAAGTTCCCATGGGCATCTGGTCTTGAACTCTTCTGTTATAGCCTGAAGGGCAATAATAAATAGGAGGGGGCTAAGGACAGAGCCCTGATGAACACCAACTTTTACGCTAAATTCTTCACTATATTCGTTGTTAATTCTAACCTTGCTGACTGTTTCTTTATACATAGTTTGTATAACTCTCACAAGCCATTCATCAACACCTAGTTTTCTAAGGGCCCACCAGATAATAGAGCGGGGGACTCTGTCAAAGGCTTTCTCCAAGTCAACAAAAGCTAAGTATAGGGGTTTACTTTTAGCTAGGTACTTCTCCTGTAGTTGTCGTATAAGCAAAAGAGCATCTGTGGTACTTTTACCTGACACAAACCTAAACTCATAAGAGAATATATAAAAAGGAGATCAATATCCCCACAGGTACTAAGTACCTCCGGAAATATATAGGGTGTCTATGGTACAGTGGTTGTTCTATGGTATTAATTTGACATACCAGAACTATAAAATTGAGATAAGCGGAGCAAGCAAGATTCAAACAATTTTTTTAAATAAATTAAAAAATATAATTTAAATATTCACCTATTCCTTTTGCTTTTACCGGCGGTTATAAATTCTCTTATTTGTCGAGAACAAATCCGTTGTTTTATTTAGCTGTTATTTTTAGTGGCGTGATAGACAACACGTCAATGTTTACTTCCGCTTCTACTCAGGGCTGGTTCAAATGCAGGTCAAGTTTACGGCCTCATTCGATCCTGCACTAGCTGGCAGATGGCTATATATTTTGCCGTTCCTGGGACTTTTCGTCCTAGGTAGGGAAAATGCTTTCTGAAGATCCGAATATTTCCATTGAAAGTCCCTAAGATTTCCAATCTTTTGTGAGGTGAAACCGTCGGTAAAAGCAAAGGGAATAGGTGAATATTTAAATTATATTTTTTAATTTATTTTAAAAAATTGTTTGAATCTTGCTTGCTCCGCTTATCTCAATTTTATATTCATATATATATATATATATTAATATATATTATATATATATATATTAATATATATTATATATATATATATATTAATATATATATATTCAGATATATTCATACATATATATGAATATATATTCATATATATATATATATATATATATTCATACATATATATATATATATATATATATATATGAATATATATATATATACAGGGTGCGGACGATACTTGTTCGCAAGATTACTGTCTAGGAAAAGATAACACAGTAGTTTTATTTTTTAAGATTTATTTATTAAACTTGGGTCAGTTTGTCTGCATGACTCTGGGCACGTCTAGGAGGTGGGTGTTCGGAAAGTACAATAACTAGGGTAAGACCTTACCCAATTACACCTCTCAAAGGCGATGGATGACACATGACAGTGACCTCTGGCGTCACGCAGTAATACAGAAGACCCGACCCCCCACAGGTACAAGCCGAAGCTGAAGCATATAGACAATATGCCCCACACCCTCCCACTGCAAAGTGATTGTGGAGGTGCTATGGCAAAAAAGTACCCAGCCCACACTATAAAGTGGACGTGTAGGCGCCATGGAAAAAAGCACCCAACACTCACTGTAAATGAGGTTGGTGTTAGGAAGGGCATCCAGCTGTAGAAATCAAGCCAGAATTAGTTCCCATATGAGCAAGACAAGGTCACCCGACCGGACACTGCCCACAACAGGACAACCCGTCTAACCCATGCTAGCATGGAAGAACGGGCGTAAAACTGTGATGATGATGATGATATATATTCATGTATATATATATTCATATATATATATTCATTTCATTTCATTTCATTTTACGTCCGCTTTTCCCTGCTTGCAAGGTTGGGACGGGAACTGATTCTGGCTTTATTTCTACAGCTGGATGCCCTTCCTAACACCTACACGTCCACTTTTCAGTGGAATGATAGGGTCCCCAGTCCCTATCATCTGATTTCTACAGCCGAGTAAACTGGAGCAATGTGAAATAAAGTGTCTTGCTCAAGGAAACAACACATCACCCGGTCTGAGAATTGAACTCACAACCTTTCGATTGCAAGGCCAATGCTCTAACCACTAAGCCATGTGCCTCCATTTATATATATATATCATCATCATTTCATCATTTCATTTTACGTCCGCTTTTTTCCCTGCTTGCAAGGGTGGGACAGGAACTGATTCTGGCTTGATTTCTACAGCCTGATGCCCTTCCTAATACCAACCTCATTTACAGTGAGTGCTGGGTGCTTTTTTGCCATGACACCTCCACGACCACTTTGCAGTGGAATGTTATGGACCCCAGTCCCTATCATCTCATTTCTACATCTGTATATATATTCATATATATATATATATGTATATATATATTCATATATATATATATGTATATTCTTTTATTCTTTTACCTGTCCCAGCCATCCGGCTGAAGCCATGCTGGGGCACCGCCCTTGTTGCTACACATTTTATCTCCATCCTGTATTGGTTGGCCACTGGTGCAAGAGGGAGTTTGTTGCTGCTGCCCTTAGGTTTCCCTCGTGCCTTGCTGTGGGCTCATCCGGGATCCTAGATAGCAAGGTGTCGAGATGTTTCTTGAAGACATCCACCTCCACACCATGCAGATCTCTCAGATCCCTCGGCATCTTGTTGAAGAGTTGAGGGGCCCTTGAACCCCAGGCTATTGCAATATCTGCTCCTTATTCTAGATGTGGAAGACGGGACCTTTGGTACCACACAGTGACGTCCTGTTCGGGAGTTGGTCCAGCTACCAATGCCAAAGTTTGGTGCTAGTCCTTGTGTATCTCTCCTGTCTTCATTCCAAGGAGTAGAGGTTTAGTTCTTTTAGCCTCTCCCAGTAGCTTATCTCCTTCATCGTTGCAATCCTCTTGGTGTAGCTTCGCTGGATTGCCTCAAGCTCCGTGGTTAGTTTGACACTATGGGGTGACCACAACTGGGAGCAATAGTCCAGGCGGCTTAGGACAAATGTCCTCCATCGTGTCAACATTGTGTCTCGGTCTCTTGTCTGGAAAGTCCTCAAGATCCAGCCAGCGAGTCGTCTGCACATTGTCACCACTTTCATGATGTGTGAGGAAAAAGATGCATCGTCGCTCATGTCTATACCCAGGTTTCGTATCGATTTCGACATGGGGATATCGGTCCCTCCTGGTCCTGCGTAACTGTGTTGTACTGTATTTGTGTTTGCAGGTTTGTAATATAGTGTATAGCATAAGATGTACTGAAGGACAATGTAGAAAAAAAAATATAGTGTACATAGGTGAGACAGCTCGTAGTATAGGGGAACGGATAAATGAGCACTGGCGAGACCTTCAAGATAATAAAGAATCATCTGTACTCTACCAACATGCTAAGATAGAACACAAGGGTAAATTAGAGAACATAGAAATAAAAATAGAATCCACACACAGAAAAGATGCAATGTTTAGGCAAATTACAGAGGCAGTAAGCATAAAAGAATTACAACCAAAATTAAATAGAAAATATGAGTGGAACAGCAACATCACAACTTACAATTAAGGACAAAATGAAAACACACACACACATAGAACAAACAACCAACCAACAACATGTAAATAAATAAACAAATAGATAAATGAACACAAACACACACAGACACCCGGATGTGGCGCATGCGCAAACTGAGCACACAACACACACACAGAAACAAAATGGCGTAGGACAGAAGAAAGGAAAGGCACAGAAACAAAGAAAGGAATCCCCAGTCACTGAAGAGGTCACAGAGTGTGTGACGAAAGGACTATGACTATATATAAACAACTATCTGGTTGTGGAACCAACCAACCAACCAGAAATTTATAAGTTTGTAGATTTGTAAATTTATAAATTTATAAATATATAATAAATTGAAGTGAAAGCAACTAGTGCGTGTGTTTCTTATTGGCAACATGACCCTCCCAAAGTATAACAATATCGGTTTCAACACACGATTTCAGATAAAGAATCTTGCTAAACAAATTCAGAAACGAAATATATATATATATATATATAGGTATATATGTATATATGAATATATATATATTCATCACGGAAAATATATTTATTTATATCTGTTTTTCTTTTTTGATTCATCAAAGTGACATTATTGAAAAAATGAGAGGGATAATTCTTTTTTTAAAAAAAAGTTTTATAAAGTATATAAAGTATTACCGGTTTCGATGTATTATTAAAATTCATCTTATCAAATGTTGAGTATTGAAATAAAAATTAAAAAGAATTAATAGGAGTTAAAAACTAAATATTAAGGATTTAAAATTAAAATCAAATGTTGGAGTAAGTTTTCTTCCATCTTTCTTGCTCAAAATTTGGTGGTAAGTGAAAATAGCAGTAGCTGTGTTTCTTCACAGAACAAAGTTGTTTTTTGAAAACATCCTCTGTGTGTATATCTGATTGTGTTAATTGACTGGTCAAGAGTTCAAAAGGGGATGGAGAATTATAAGCTAGAGGTAAGTTCTGTGCCAGGAGTGTAGGAGAAATTGGAATGTGGTTTTAGGGAGTGTGTGTGTGTGTATATATATATATATATATATATATATATATATATAGCTAGGAGGGAAACAGAGGATAGAAAATTCAAGCATGTTTTGCAACGTGAGGACCAGAAACAGGAGGTGTTCAAGATTGCGAGGCAGTATGTCAGAGAGAATTGTGATGTCATTGGAGAGAAGTGTATCCAGAATGATAAAGGTGAGCTTGCCCTCACAAGTGCTGAGAAGAAAGATGCATGGAAGAGTCATTATGATAGATTACTAAATGAGGAGAATGCATGGGAAGAAGAGACCCTACCCCAAGTAGACCCTATAGAGGGGCCAGCAGTACAAGTCAGCAGCAGCGTAGTAAGTAAGGCAATCAAAGATATGAAGATGGAGAAGATACTGAGCATAAGAGGAATCAAATGCTGTGTGCAGGAGAGGCGGTTGCGTTGGTATGGACATGTGATGCGTATGAAGGATGACAGCTCCATAAAAAGGTGCAGAGCACTAGAAGTCGATGGAAACCGCGGAGTGGGGAGACCCAAGATGACCTGGGATGAGGTGATAAAAGCCAACCTTACCCAATTACACCCCTCAAAGGCAATGACACACGACCGTGACCTCTGGCGTCACGCAATAATACAGAGTACCCGACCTCCCATGGGTACAAGCTGAAGCATATAGACAATATGCTCCCACACCCCCCACCGCAAGGTGGTCGTGGAGGTGCCACGGCAAAAAAGCACCCAGCCCACACTGTAAAGTGGACGTGTAGGCGCCACGAAAAAGCACCCAGCACTCACTGTAAATGAGGTTGGTGTTAGGAAGGGCATCCAGCTGTAGAAATCAAGCCAAATCAGTTCCTGTATGAGCAAGGCATGGTCAGCCGACCAGACACTGCCCACAACAGGACAACCCGTCTAACCCATGCTAGCGTGGAAGAACGGACGTAGAACGGTGATGATGATGATGATGATATATATATATAGTGTGAGGGTGTATATATAACAATACACATGTGTGTGTGTGTTTTTCAGTCTGTCTGTCACAGTCCCTTTAGCAATACACACGTGTGTGTGGTGGGGTTGTGCTGTGTGTTTGTGTGTGTTTTTTCAGCCCTTTGTGATAGGAAATTTAAAAAATGTTTTCTTCAAAATTCAGAAAATTGTCAAAAACTAAAAACTAAAATCCAAAGGATTCTCAGATTCTAAAGATTTAAAAATTAAAAAAAATTCTTTAAAAAAAATCCCGAGTAGAGTATCAGTAGTACAGGCCGTAAATTCTGCAATGAGTAATTTTTTCTGTCTTATTTTGTGATGTGTGTGTGTGTATATATATATATAACAATCCCACCATTGCAAGCAGGGAAAAGCAGACGTAAAATGATGATGATGAATGCACATATGTGGGGGGGGTTACACATTTTTTCCAAAAATTCAGAAAATTGTCAAAAACTAAACATTATTTTGTGGTGTGTGTGGGGCAGATCTAATGGGGGTGATTACATATTTAGTTTTGGTTTAAATTTGTTAATAAATAGTTTTTCCTTATTTGTTCTTTGTTGGCACTGGAACCCGATAACACAACTACAAATATAAATGAGAAAATCCTTAAAGTTCTACAAGAGATAAACGGGAAACTCACAATCCTTACAGAAAAACTTGATAAACCACAAAACTCCACACTGGCTGATAACAAAAAGACAATTTTACCACAGCCAATAACCAATTCAACCTAAACATACAGCACTTATGCAACTCCATGGAAAAACTTATAAATGTTAAAACAGAACAAGAAACCTCACACATTAAAAACAAAATTGGACAATTTTGGAAAAAATAATTGAAAACAAGAAAATTCACTTTCTGGAATATGGTGAAAAATATGAACAAAGTTGAAATCTATGAAAAATGAATCAACTCCACACCAATAATCTTACCCCGTAAATTCCAAATAAAACCCATAACTAATGAACCTGAACAACAGAAACTACGAGAACAAATGTCACTCAAGAAAATGAATATGGAAATAGAATCTTAAAACTAAGAGCCACCTCCAATGAACAAAAATACCAGGATTTCAACCAACAAATGGAAATAGAATGTGTGAAACACACTGAGGGACCAACTCTACAAAATTTAATTAAATCCTGGAAACAGGTCTGCAAGAATGCAGAACTAATCTCATTAAAATGATGGGAAAAATCTGACAATTGGTTCCTCAAATAAGAAGAGGATTTCAAAGCAATGTATCACACAGATAACCCCTTTACAAAGAAATTAAACAAAACAAGAACCCCCTCAGTAACATGCATACTTCCAACCCCAACACACATAAACCACAGACAAAACCCCACTCTACACAGACCATATACAACCAACTGCAGCAGAAGAAACATACCCAGCCACCACATCATAGGTACCCACAATAATATCTCCTACAGAAACCAACCCCAAAACAATGTAGAACTAACCCTGCAACACAAACACCATAGACTCCAGAAGAAACCAGGACACCTGATGGCCCCCACTCGTGAGAAGCTGAAGATAATTAACCTTTCAAAGATATCACTAACTAACACACAAGTTAACATATTAAGTAAGGGACTGGAATTTACACCCACACCACAAAAATCTAACTTCCCCGAAATGAAAGATGACATCATGGAATTCTGCTGAAAACTCAGACTAATAGAATACTTCTCCAATGACAGCAACACTGAAGACGAATCAATAGTCAGAAACAAAAGTGATTTTTGCCCACAGAAAGGGAGGAACAGAGCACTGGATGACACCTACTGCGATTGCACCATCAACTTTTCCTATGAACAAATTACAAATAAACACACAAAATCGAACCTCTCCAAATACGAATGGAAAGAATTATTCACACTGAGAAATAACACTGAAATAACCATCAAAGAAGCCGATAAAGGGAGCACTGTGGTCATTATGGACACTGACTACTATAGAGATCTGGCGCTCAAAATCTTAGACGATAACAGGTACTATGAAAAACAGTAAACTACAAACAAACTAAAACAATGGGGAACCTCCTAGCATTACTACAAAAATACCGCAGTAGCCTAACCACAAAAGAATTTGAATACATATACTATTTCAAATGTAATACGAGTGCTTTCTACGGCTTACTGAAGATACATAAATGTAAACTCATAAGCAATGCATGCAACACTTCAACTAACAAATACATACAATTAACTCCACCAGAAGACTTAAAACTCAGACCAATTATAGCAGGCCCTACATGTGAAACCCACAGACTTAGAAACTTCCTGGACATCCTACTAAAGCCCTTACTAAAACATATACAGAGCTACATATGGGATGACCTTGATATGCTAAACCACCTACCAAAGCAGTAAGTGAAAACACTATTCTTGTCTCCTTTGACCTAGTAAACCTCTACACTAACATACCCCATAACTATGGAATAACAGCAATCCATTTTTGGCTAGACACTCACCAATCTGAAATACCAACACGCATCAACAAAAACTTCATTATTGATGGACTCCGATTTATCTTACAGAATAATTTCTTTACTTTCAATGGATCAGCATACCAACAAATCTCAGACTGCAATGGGCACAAAGGTAGCCCCCAAATACGCCAACTTAGTCATGGGATTCCACGAACAACAAATCTACAACCAATCCCTTCTATTATTTTGAGACTTTTTCCTTACACATCTCAAAAATAATTGGAAGAGATACCTAGACGATTGCTTCATACTATGGCAGGAAGACATGAATACACTCACTCTTTTCAAAAATATGATTAACAACATTAACAATAATATACAATTCACAATGGAATCTAACTCCAAGGATATTTTCATTCTAAAAACAGATGGCAAAATAGAAACAGACATCTTTTATAAACCCACGGACTCCAAGCAGTACCTCCTATTCACATCAAATCACCCAAAACATACAAAACTTGACATTCCTTTTAATTTAGCCAAATATATATGCACCATAGTATGAGACCCAGCTAAACGGGAACAAAGACTAAATGAACTTAAAAAGATATTCACCTTAAGAGCCTTCCCACTTGACATAATTAATAACGGAATAGGCAAAGAAAAACACGCAAATTTTCATCAACCCAACAACCCAAAGCACAGAACCACAAACAATACCTTACCATATGTATCCACGTTCAACCCCAGAAACACTGAAATGTTTGACCTCCTACACAAAAACCTCCCCATTCTATCTAAAGATGAAAAAATAAAAAACTTTCTAGAAACACACAAGATCATTAAAAGCAAAAGGCAACCAAAATCACTAAAACCCATTCTCACTGGAACAAAGATACTCAAACCTATCCCCAACCTTACGGTAACAAAATGCGGAAGAACAAACTGTGGAACATGGCTATACTTAACTGAAGGACATAAATTCACGTTTAAAGATGGCCAAACTTTCACAGTGAAAAACAACTTCACTTGCAACTCGGAGAACCTGATCTATGTAATCACATGTGGTGGCTGTCGACATAACTATATAGGACAGACGGGTGTGTCATTACTCAAAAGAGTGACCATCCATCGCCAAGAAATCCAAGACGTAAATACAAGGAAAATCCCTTAAGTAGCCACATTGCGGATTGTGCAGGAATGACTCTACCCAACTTTAAAATCATTCCTCTTTATAAGTGCTCCGATTCTTTCACTCAACAACAAAGAATAAATAAGGAAAAACTATTTATTAACAAATTTAAACCAAAACTAAATATGTAATCACCCCATTGGATCTGCTCCACACAAACACACACCATAAAATAATTTTTAGTTTTTGACAATTTTCTGAATTTTTTTGAAAAAAATTTTTCATTTCCCACCACAAAGGGATCTGTGGCAAACAGGCTGAAAAACACACACACATCACCACAACCCCACCCCACACATATGTCCATTCATCATCATCATTAACGTCCGCTTTTTCCTGCTTGCAAAGGTGGGGTTGTTATACACACACACACACACACACCAAAATAAGACATAAAAAATTACTCATTGCAAAGTGGTCGTGGAGGTGCCACGACAAAAAAGCACCCAACACTCACTGTAAATAAGGTTGGTGTTAGAAAGGGCATCCAGCTGTAGAAATCAAGCCAGAATCAGTTCCGGTCTCACCCTTGCAAGCAGGGAAAAGCGATGATGATGATGATATGTATGTATACACACACACACCCTAAAACCACATTCCAATAATAGAATTTCACCTACACTCCTGTTGCTAGCACAGAACTTACCTCTAGCTTATAATTTCCCATCCTCTTATGAACTCTTGACCAGTCAATTAACACAATCAGATATACACACACAGGATGTTTTCAAAAAACAATTTTGTTCTGTGAAGAAACACAGCTACTGCTATCTTCACTTACCACCAAATTTTGAGCAAGAAAGATGGAAGAAAACTTACTCCAACATTTGATTTTAATTTTAAATCCTTAATATTTAGTTTTTAACTCCTATTAATTCATTTTAATTTTTATTTCAATACTCAACATTTGATAAGATGAATTTTAATAATATATCGAAACCAGTAATACTTTATATACTTTATAAAACTTTTTTTTAAAAAGAATTGTCCCTCTCATTTTTTCAATAATGTCACTTTGACGAATCAAAAAAGAAAAATAGACCCTTAAATATATTTTCCGTGCTATTTGCAACGTCACCTTTTCTCTATATGAATATATATATATTCATAAGTTTATCTTTAGTTTGTATGAGATGAAAGAATGGTATTCAACTAATGTAATGGTACGCGATGGGGCCCACCCACAGCCCCGGCAGACAGAATGGAGAAGGAGTTTCCCCGGAGGATGACAAGGTAGACGCGCTGGAAAAGCCACTCCAACTCGCGGGGCTCACACCTGCGGCTGGCCAGCTCAGCGCCTATGGTGGTGAGTAAGGAGGTAGCCCTAGGGCCGAGGATACCAGAAGTCTCCACTGCCAGGGGAACAACCGCAAACCTGTCATAGAGTGACCGGTATTTGAGGAGCTTGGCCCCCTCAGCCCGACGTGCAGCAGAACCTGGGTCAGTCGCAGACTGCACCAGGTTGCGGCTGCAGAAAGTGTTGGTGCAAGTGGCATCCCAGACGAGGGGTTTGCCACCGCGGAACGAGAAGATGGTCATGCCATCCCCTCGATCCAGCCCCACCGGCTCGAGCTGGGAAGGGAAGCCTGCAGCGTCCAAGCCATGCTTAATGACCTCGTTGAGGGCAGTATGGCGTGGAATGCGGCCAGCACTGTGACAGGAAAGCGGGTGGAGGCCGAAAGAGTCCACGGTAGAACCGCAGCGACATTGGTGTGGCTGGCAGATCCGGAGGCCGAGCCTCAGGCAAACGCTGATTCGCAGGCTATGGTTGTCTAGCTGCGTGCCAGTGGAGAAGGAGGGCAGAGCATGGAGCCAGGCACCACTATGGGGTTTGGAGGCTGCACGAAAACAAGCAAGGCGGTGCTGGTCGAGTTGGCGCATGAGCCTGTCTGAGGCCAGGCTGCACTGGATGCATCCAAAGTGCGTTGGGGGGAGTTGACGTCAACAGGGGGAGAAGGAGGAGGGATGTCTACTGGGCTAAGTCCCAAGCGGCCTCACGTTCTCTGAACACAGAGGGTTCTGTTGTGTTTTGAAGAACCCTGCCGACGAGGACGCGCACGATGTTACCGACGAAAGATACGCCGGCAAAGTTAGTGAGATCGGGGACCGTAGGCCTAGGCCGCCATACCTGACCGGTAAAGTGGCATGTTGTCAAACTTGACGTTGCATATCCCCTTGGCTGCTTCTCGGATATAAGTATCGAGGTCAGCGAGGAGAGATGTCTGGGTGTAGCATGGAACGCTGCGGAGTGTATAGAGGAGCTTCGGCATGGTGAAGCAGTTCCTCGGCAGAAAGAGAGCTGGGTGGCCGTCAATCAAGCCCAGTCGGCTCGTGAGAGTCTGGAGCTGTTGCAGCCTGGACCTGATGGTGGAGCGGATGGCCGGCAGGTGGATCGGTGACCCGAAGATGAGGACATCCTCTTTGGAGGTCACCTGAACCTGGCGGAGAATGGACCGCACGTCCAAGACGGAGGCTGCAAAGCTCACAGCATCGAGGCTGATGTTCACCACCTCCGAGTTGACCTGGAGGCCGACTCCCGCCAGGGCAGGAATCACTGATTGAAAACTTAAATTACGTCAGTTCTTACTCTAATCACCCTAAATCTGTGAAAAACGCAATTGTAAATAGTGTACAGAAACGCATAACTAGAATATCTGCCAATAAATCAATATTTGATGAAAAAGCAGGATATTACAATGATGTGCTAAGAAAGGCAGGTTATAAAAATAATATAGAATATATAGACAATAATAATCCAAGTCTTAATCCTGATAAAAATAATGGCATATATAAACAAAATTCTAAAAATTCTAATAATTATAATTCAAACAGCTGTGCTGTGAGTAAATCGGGGAAAAGAACTAGAACTAAATCAGTTATATGGTTTGCCCCCCCCCCCCTGCTTCTGTAGCAGTAAGAACACCACTAGCTAATCTATTTTTTAAAGCTTTAGATAGTTCCTTCCCTAGTCAACATAAATACCACTCCATATTTAATAGACACACAATTAAACAGTCTTATTCCACATTTATGAATATGGCCCAAAACATCGATAAACTAAATAGTATAATTCTAAACCAAAATCAACATAATGCTATTAATAATAGTGTTAATATAAATAATAAATCGAAATGTAATTGTAAAAATAAACCAGATTGCCCGCTGCAAAATAATTGTCTGGATAGAAATCATGCACCGTAAAAACAAATAACAACACATACAACTACATAGGGGCAACTTCTTCGACATTGCGAATCACAAATGCTCATTTTCGAATTTTAATAGGAAGTCTTCGACTTCTTTATTACAACTTATATGGTCATTAAAAGACAAAAATTTAAAATACTCGATTTTTTGGACGAAGCTTTGTAATAGTAAAATATACATGAACTCGTCTATATCAACTAACTGCAACCTCTGCACAAAGGAGACCCTATTAATAATTACTAATTATGAAAACTTAATTAACAAAAAAAGTAAATTATTCTCAAACTGCCTTCATAAAGCTTTGTCTACATTCCAAGCCTCGCAAAAAGTCAGGAAAAAACACTGAACAAACAGCCCTTAATTTTTGACATCTTTTATCAACTGTGGGGCCTAAATAGTCATAACAGTTTATAAAATTTTAATAATGCTTTATCTTCTAATCATTTATGATAGAATTAATGTTAGAATGAAGGATCCTCTTTAGATATATAAACATATTATTTGGTAACTTGTTTACTTGATAAATATGCACACCTTAGGATTATTTTAGATATTTATCAATTTTGATTCGGATCTTTGGAGGCACATGGCTTAGTGGTTAGAGCATTGGCCTTGCAATCGAAAGCTTATGAGTTCAATTCTCAGACCGGGTGATGTGTTGTTTCCTTGAGCAAGACACTTTATTTCACATTGCTCCAGTTTACTCAGCTGTAGAAATGAGATGATAGGGACTGTGGTCCATATCATTCCACTGCAAAGTGGTCATGGAGGTGCCACGGCAAAAACCACCCAGCACTCACTGTAAATGAGGTTGGTGTTAGGAAGGGCATCCAGCTGTAGAAATCAAGCCAGAATCAGTTCCCGTCCCACCCTTGCAAGCCGGGAAAAAGCGGACGTAAAATGAAATGATGATGATGATCTTTATTTATCTGTCTCTGTTTTAAATATATAATTTGGATATTTAACTTGTAAATTTACCGATTATAATTGAACTGTAGATCATTCATGCGTTTGCATATTTTACTCATTTTGAGTATGTTTTGGGGACTCATAAAGTTAGATTTGCACTTATTTATTTTTTATATATATCTAGGTATAAATATAACTAACCATAATAGTCGACAAATTTTGGTCTCTTTCTCCACTGAACTGGAGGTAAAACTACAATTATAGCATTACTAATAATGATTATAATTATTTATTTATTAAATGTATACCGTTTCATTAATACCTATAATAATATCTCTATACAGTTGTACAAATATGTTTATCTAGTGTAATAACATACTCGTAGTGACATTTATAAATAATTTAGATACTCAAATGACTCTCTATTGTTATAAGTGTTAGATATTCCCTGGAAGTTCAAATTTATATAATGATTATTACTTAATTTAATATAATTTAATTTAATTTACTTTATTTTAATTAAATTTAGATTACCTTCAGCTTTTTCAAATATTTAGCTCCTCTTTCTATCACATTCGCTAGATATTTTAGACGTATCTTTTGTCTACTATATATTAAAACCCTATTACATTTTATACTATATTTTTAATATTGGGCATTTTTAAGTTTCGCAAACAATTCATTTTTTTTTTTTTTTTTTTTTTTTTTTTTTGTATCTAGCCCCTATCATCAGGAGTCATGTAGTTTTGACTTATATATTTATAGTATATATCAACTAAATGAAAATAATTGATATAAAACATTAATTTTTTAACAATATATTTTAACAATATATATTTTTTTAACAATATTTTCAGTAACTTATTTACTATATTGTATTATTGTATTATGTTATATATATTTGAAAGGTATCACCTTAAGTCTTTAGACATTATAATCCTTGTGTATTTTTTTTATTAACACATATATATAATTAAAAATTCAAACTTCTTTAAGTTTAGTTATAAGGCCGGTTGATCCTTTAGGCACTCAAACTATTTAATCATAAATTCTTTAATAATTATAACTATAATTATTTTATAAATTATATTATATAAACTGTTGTCAATATTATAAATAATTTTGGTAAAGATTACCTTAGTGAGGGTATAAAAGCAGTATATATTTTCTTTCTCGTGTTTCGTAAATCCTTTAAATTTGTTATCATTAAATTTGAATTTTAGAAATTAAACTTGATAGTATAATATAATATTAATACAGATACCTATTAACTTTTAAAACCTAAAATATTACTCATTACTCTGAAATAACTTAAATTAAATATTTTGAATATTAACGGTCAACTAAATAAGTTTTGATATATATTGCATATATGGATAATTGTCTATAAACTTGAACATAAATTACTCCCCTTTGTCTCTCTCTCTCTCTCTTTAATCATCTTTCATTTGTTTTTCGAGGCACCTCATAAATATATTATCACATCAGCTGTTTCTTCCTCTATGCTTTCCTTTCTTTCCTCTTTCTTCAGTAGTTAAAAAAAAAAATTTTTTTTAACTGTTATATTGATGCCATGTATTTTTTAAACTGTATTACACGCATCTTCTCTATTGTTTGTATTATATATTTTTCTCATGTTCTCAATATTAGGGTATAAATATTGAGTTTTGTCATATATTAATCACTACCATGACTGAATCTTAACCATCTACTATGTCAGGGTATGTCATACATCATCTTATTTTATCTGATGAGGACGTACTGTTGAACTTAACTCAGTACCTCTGAAATATGTATAATAAAATATACTTGATCACAAGAATATCTATTTTGTTAATATTTTGAATTAATATATATTCATATGTATGTATATATATATATATATATTCATATATATCAAAATGAAAATCCGAAGGCAGGGTAAAATTCCAATCATTAAATCACGACACATGTTTCAATAAGAGATAGATCGATTGTGAAGCCATCTCTTATTGAAACATGTGTCGTGATTAAATGATTGGAATTTTACCTTGCCTTCGGATTTTCATTTTGATACTTATTCTCCGTTTTACATCATCTAGCTGTTCCCTCGAATGGAATTGGAGATATACAAAAGCATGGAGAACTTAATATTGTTAACATAAAGTTATTGGACCATTTTACACAACCAATAATGCACCTTACTATATAACAACTATATTCATATATATATATATATATATATATATTCATATATATATATATTCATATATATATATATATATATATATATATATATATATATATACATTGCTGGGTAAATATTCTATAGCTGTTGATTGCGAATAGATGGCTGTCATTTATTTATCTATTATTTCTTCATAGGTGCCCTTTAATCTTATCGCCTGGTTTAATTGGTTTTTTGTGTGGTTGATTATGCTAATTGGGAGAAGAAATGGAGTATATATCTTATCAAATGATTCTATGGACATAATTTATAATATATTGCTCTGATTATTTAATTTATTAATTCATCATTGTGCCACATCGTGAATGGTTGCCAAAAACATATCTATGACTTTGTCTAGTTTGTGTATATGTAAATCTTTATATTTGATAATCTCCCATAAGGTTGAGATGCAATTTAGGCAATATTAGGCTGCGCTTTCTAGCAACCAGCCCACTAGCCGTAAGACACAAATCACATTCTTTCTGACTTGACCACTGCCACGTCACAGTTCTTAACCATTTTGAATTCGTTTCTGGCGGGGATCATTTAAGAAAAATCTTTGTCTAAGTGAGTTTGTTTCCTGATGAGTTCGAAGCTCGAGAATTTATCCTTGATAGGATATTTCTGAAAGCGAACGAAACCCTAAAGGGTAGAAACGTAATCCTGGAATGTGTATATGCATTTTTCTTCTAACTTTAATTTTATACCTAATTGTGTATGGTTGACGATATATTTAATCGATTTCCACATGCTATTGAAATGCTGGGTAAATATTCTATAGCTGTTGATCGCGAATAGATAGCTGTCGTTTATTTATCTATTATTTCTTCATAGGTGCCTTTTAATCTTATAGCCTGGTTTAATTGGTTTTTTGTGTGGTTGATTATGCTAATTGGGAGAGGAAATGGAGTATATATCTTATCAAATGATTCTATGGACATAATTTATAGTATTTATATATATATATATATTCATATATATATAAATATTCATATATATATATATATATATTCATATATATATATATATATGAATATATACATATATATTCATGTATATATATATATATATATATATATATTCATATATATATAGAGAGAGAGATTACATTAATCAAAGTTCAGTTTAAATCATTTATTTGCTTACAATTGTTTCCTCCAAACCGAGGTTTGGATTCTTCGGAGCAACTATTTAGTGATTTATAACATACTTGACCTCCTTTTCAACACAAGAGACATATAAAAACATGCATATATTGACCCACAGTGGGATGACATCCATCATAATGATATAGCATGGCAATTTACATGTAAAGGTTAAAGGATAAAAATAAAAATGAAACATTGGCAGTTTATGAAGATAAAGCAAGAGGAAAGTTTAGAGAAGTCAGTGTATGAAACAATCTCATGCGTAGCATGCATGCGTGTCTTATTTATACTGGATTAGAGTGCGGCAGATTGTTACTTGTAGGATCAGGCAGTTAAAGCATGCAATCGATAGTATCATGCGGGCTGTATTGTTAACTCATTTTTTTCCGCATACACCTGTATGATATACAATCCCGAATGTAGAGAAACACCAAAATATCAAAAATATCAAACATATTATAAAACATATTATAACATAGGCAAAACAGTACCACTGTCTTCGTGAGTGGTGGTGTGCGCGAAGACAGTGGTACTGTTTTGCCTATGTTATAATATGTTTTATAATATGTTTGATATTTTGGTGTTTCTCTACATTCGGGATTGTATATCATACAGGTGTATGCGGAAAAAAATGAGTTAACAATACAGCCCGCATAATACTATCGATTGCATGCTTTAACTGCCTGATCCTACAAGTAACAATCTGCCGCACTCTAATCCTGTATAAATAAGACACGCATGCATGCTACGCGTGAGATTGTTTCATACACTGATTTCTCTAAACTTTCCTCTTGCTTTATCTTCATAAACTGCCAATGTTTCATTTTTATTTTTATTTTTATTTTTATTTTTATTTTTATTTTTATTTTTATTTTTATTTTTATTTTTATTTTTATTTTTATTTTTATTTTTGTTTTTGTTTTTGTTTTTGTTTTTGTTTTTGTTTTTATTTTTATTTTTATTTTTATTTTTATTTTTATTTTTATTTTTATCTTTATCCTTTAACCTTTATATGTAAATTGCCATGCTATATCATTATGATGGATGTCATCCCACTGTGGGTCAATATATGCATATGTTTTTATATGTCTCTTGTGTTGAAAAGGAGGTCAACTATGTTATAGATCACTAAATAGTTGCTCCGAAGAATCCAAACCTCGGTTTGGAGGAAACAATTGTAAGCAAATAAATGATTTAAACTGAACTTTAATTATTGTAATCTCTATATAACTGCTCTGTAAAACAACCGATGTTATTACATTGAGCTATTTATCTTACTGGTAATAAGATAGTAATGAATGACTATCTTTCACTATTTGGGGTTTGTATAAAAAAGATATATAACTATAAAAGGTTTTATTATATACATAACCATAAATAGTATCCTTAATACTATATATATATATATATTCATATATATATATATATATATATTCATATATATATATATATATATATATATATATATATATATATATATATATATATATATATTCATATGTATATATATATATACATATATATATATTCATATGTATATATATATTCATATATATATATATATATATATATATATTCATATGTATATATATATTCATATATATATATATATTCATATATATATATATATTCATATATATTTATATATATTCAGATATATATATATATATTTTAATAAATATATATATATATTCATATATATATATATATATATATATATATATATATATATATATATTCATATATATATATATATATATATACATATATATATTCATATGTATATATATATTCATATATATATCTATATATATTCATATGTATATATATATTCATATATATATATATATTCATATATATATATATATTCATATATATTTATATATATTCATATATATATATATATATTTTAATAAATATATATATATATTCATATATATATATATATATATATATATATTCATATATATATATATATATATATATTTTAATAAATATATATATATATATATATTCATATATATATATATATATATATATATATATATATATATATTCATATATATATATATATATAAATATATATATATATATATATATATATATATATATATATATATATATATATATATATATATATATATATATATATATGAAAGACGTAAAATAAGAAAATTATAAAAATTAACTTACTAAAATTTCACTCCAACTAATTAGTTTCTGAAAGGGAATAAACACGGTTTCCGAATGGAACATGGAGAATACCTTTCGTCATCAGGAAGTCAATTCTCAGCTAAGTTCCCAGGCGATGTGTGGACACAGGGAACTTATACAAAAATAATTCAGTGGATGGAAAAAAGCAAGCGAGGACTAAATTCCAGGACATTAAAAAAATCACTGCCTACTTGGTCGGTGGCAAATTCAAAAGAATCAATCACGTGACATAGAGGTTAATCAGTGAGGAGTGGGGTGTTAATAAGACAGTAGCCTGACTATTACTATGGACTATAGCAGTAGTTTTGGCAAATTTTTGCTCAACAAAATAATTTGGAGATAATTATAAATAATTTGTATATCTACCAACATATATATACAGATACATACCTATGCTACCAAATATACAGGTTTTGTCTTGGTAACTTTGTGGTTCAATGCAAGGGGATGCAGAACAATTATATGAAAGACGTAAAATAAGAAAATTATAAAAATTAACTTACTTACTAAAATTTCACTCCAACTAATTAGTTTCTGAAAGGGAATAAACATGGTTTATATATATATATATATTTTTTTATATATATATATATATATATATATATCATCATCATCATCATCACCGTTTTACGTCCGTTCTTCCACGCTAGCATGGGTTAGACGGGTTGTCCTGTTGTGGGCAGTGTCTGGTCGGCTGACCATGCCTTGCTCATACAGGAACTGATCTGGCTTGATTTCTACAGCTGGATGCCCTTCCTAACACCAACCTCATTTACAGTGAGTGCTGGGTGCTTTTTCGTGGCGCCTACACGTCCACTTTACAGTGTGGGCTGGGTGCTTTTTTGCCGTGGCACCTCCACGACCACCTTGCGTGGGGGGGGGCATATTGTTTATATGCTTCAGCATGTACCCATGGGAGGTCGGGTACCCTGTATTACTGCGTGACGCCAGAAGTCACGGTCGTGTGTCATTGACTTTGAGAGGTGTAGTTGGGTAAGGTCGGCTTTTATCACCTCATCCCAAGTCATCTTGGGTCTCCCCACTCCGCGGTTTCCATCAACTTCTAGTGCTCTGCACCTTTTTATGCAGCTGTCATCCTTCATACGCATCACATGTCCATACCAGCGTAGCCGCCTCTCCTGCACGCAGCATTTGATTCCTCTTATGCTCAGTCTCTCTCTCAATTCCTTTATGCTTTGTCGTTCATGTATATTACTGTTACACATCCATCGGAGCATGCAGGCTTCGTTTCTCTCTAATCTACGTAAGTCTTCCACCTTCAGCGCCCAGGTCTCACTACCATGCAACATCGCTGTTCGGATACACGCATCATACAGTCTGCCTTTCATTCTGAGGGAGAAGCCTTTTGCAGCTAGCAGTGGTAGTAGTTCCCTAAACTTCTTCCATCCCGTTCTTACCCTAGTTATTGTACTTTCTGAGCACCCACCTCCGTTGCTAATTCGGTCACCTAGGTAGCAGAAGCTGTCTACTGTTTCTACAGGGCCCTCCCAGAGAATGGTGGTACTTGTTTCCTGTGGCTGTTATATATATATATATATATATATATATATATATATATATATATATATATATATATATATATATATATATATATATATATATATATATATATATATATATATATATATATATATATATATATATATATATATATATGGTTAGTGGCTTAGTGGTTAGAGCATTGGCCTTGCAATCGAAAGGTTGTGAGTTCAATTCTCAGACCGGGTGATGTGTTGTTTCCTTGAGCAAGACACTTTATTTCACATTGCTCCAGTTTACTCAGCTGTAGAAATGAGACGATAGGGACTGGGGTCCCTATCATTCCACTGCAAAGTGGTCATGGAGGTGCCACGGCAAAAAAGCACCCAGCACTCACTGTAAATGAGGTTGGTGTTAGGAAGGGCATCCAGCTGTAGAAATCAATCCAGAATCAGTTCTCATCCCACCATTGCAAGCAGGGAAAAGCGGACTTTAAATGATGATGATGATATATATATATTAGAATCTTGGAGCTTATTTTACGGGTGATATGGCGCATGTCTTTCTGGCATGACACCCATAATTTTGATTTAGATTAAATTCACTTTGATTTATCTTAATTTTGGATATAGATATATAAATACGGCTCCTTAATTGTAGAGCTAACTCTGTTGAAAGGACTTGACTGCTGTTTCTAGTTGTCGATAACCCTATTCACGCCACTGGGACGAAGCTGGTATGATGTGTGTATTTTTAGTAGATACAGCATGTGTTACTGGCCAGTCGCTATTTTGAACTTAATACGTAAACACAGATGGCTGGACTTCTTCCTTGTTGAAAATCCAAGTATCGGCCTCCGTGGTTTACCATTCGATTAATTGGTGAAATATATTTCTTTAATGGAATATATACAGGGAAGATTAATCATATTATAAGGTATCTATTTTTGAAGTTCTAGTTAACTTTATTTAGTTACCACCTAGCTATGTGTGCTTACTACACTTGTAAAAATTATCCCGTTTGATTGTTTCATATTTTTATTTATATGTTAATCAATTTCTAGTTGTTATAAAATGCTCGGACCTATTCATAAGAATCATGGAGCTTATTTTATGGGTGATATGGCGCATGCCTTTCTGGCGTGACACCCATAATTTTGATTTAGATTAAATTCACTTTGATTTATCTTAATTTTTGATATATATATATATACTCACTGTAAATGAGGTTGGTATTAGGAAGGGCATCCAGCTGTAGAAATCAAGCCAGAATCAGGTTCATCCCACCCTTGCAAGCAGGGAAAAAGCGGACGTAAAATGAAATGATGATGATGAATGATGATATATATATATTCATATATATATATATATATATAAGTATGTATACGTACATACATATATGTATACAGACGTACAGTAGTATGTATATATATATACATACATGCACACATATATATATGTACGTATGGATTCACCGAACATTTATTATAATGCTCGGTGTGTTTGTAAACAAACATCCCAAATTAAGCCGTACAGTGTCTAGCAACCATCGTTGCTCATTTGTTCAACACTGACAAAGGAACGATCTACTAGTTTCAAGCTTATTAACTATAGACCAATCAAT